>SSNP01000163.1:52969-165070 GCA_006937955.1 Pachypanchax playfairii
TGTGAACAGAAAACATGTTTGTTTGGTCTCAGTCAGAAAAAAATACATGTCAAGACAAACGGCACAATAAATTAGATCTCTGCCTGTGATAAAATATATAAAATTCATTTTATTATAATTAAACATCAAATAGAAAAATGCTTTCTGTCCTACTTCAGCAAAAAACAAAGTAAAGAAATTCTACTTTTGTTAGAATAAACTCCCAGTAATCAGCAGTCAACATCAGAGTGACAATGAGCCTGAGCTCAGTGTAGATCTACATAAAGAATATCTGGGCGTGCTTAGCTTTAGTTTCAACAAATTGCAAATAAACCCAAATGCAAATAGCAGCAGCAGCAGACAGGAAGGAGAAAAATCCAACTGTTTTAATGAAAGAAACAAAAGAGACAAATAGACTTAATTAAAAAATAAAATTGACATGATGAACAAACAGGAACACGTGAGCAAATATGGATGCAAAAACCTACAGAAATAGAAGGAGGGACAGGTGTGTCAGTGACTCTTATGATCTATTTGCCTAAACAATTTATAAACCTGGAACTCCCAACTCATGATCAGAACTGGAGAAATATTTTGGTTTAAAAGTGAAACATTTTCAAGAAATAGAAAAAAAATTCCAGGTGACCAGCAGCTTCGAGAGGAGAGACCGGCTGTGGAGGGAGAAGAAAAGTTTATTTTTATACCTTTGGGTTTTATAATGTGATTTAGTTGTATCTTTATACTTTTTATGGAATATTGCAGCCTCAGGGGGATTAACAGACTCATTACTGTAAGAATCTTCAAACACAGAGAAATCTCATCTTATTTCTCTGTTTTCTACTGACACAGAACATAAAATAAAGTTTGACATTCAGACTTTAATGAAGGTAAAAGTCTGTATTATAAGTTTAATAGACTCTATAACTCTGATAATGAAATCAGCTTGATATAATTAACTAATACAACATTTAATGACAGAATGATATTTGGGACGTGTTAATAAAATTTACTACACGAAGCATCAGATAATTATAATGTTTTTGTTGAGAATTGTACTCGAGTGCGAGGGAATGAACAAATAACCAGTCGCCGTGGAATTAAAAGAATTTATTGGTAACAGAGAAGGTTTGAGGCTGAACTGTCGGAGAAAAATTCGTTAATTTAAGCAGGATAACGTCTTTGACAGAATGTTCCCTTACACATGGAGTAAGGGAACAGAGAAAGTTTCATAGTTTAAAAACAGGTTGAAAGTCAAGTAATCCTCATAATGACAGGCTGAAAAATCTAAAGGGGGTCAGACGGAGGCAGAATCCAAAAATATAGTCAATAAAGTCCAAAACTGACAGAATAAAAGACTGATGAATGACTCACAAACAATCTAGAAACTGACATGAGGCTTAAACATATAGGACAGGTGTCTGATAGGAGACCAGGTGAAAGACATAAACCAAATGACACACACACAGTCTAATCAAATATCAAACAACACACTAGAGGACAATAACTAGGATAAGGGTGAGACAAACACAGACAGACACGAGGGACGAAACATGATGATAATTAGTTATTGTGTGTTATTATTTTTAGATATGTGTGATGTGGTGGACAGATTTAACTTTTATCAGGTAACAGAATTTACTCAGAATATATCAGATTCAGTGAAACTCTGATGTGTTTGAGTGTAAATAGAAACCTGGTTATTATCAGATCTGTGAGTCACTTCTGTAAAATGAACATTTGTTTACATGAAAAGTAGGAAGGACGCAGGTGTGTAGTTTTTCTTCCTGTTTGTTTTTCATACTGTTTTATTTACCCACTGACACCAGATCTGTGTGTCTGTTTTTTTGTTGTTGTTTGTTGTTGAAGGATGGGGGGGTTCGGTATTGGCATTTAGGGAGATCATGTTACAGCAGAATTAGTAGCCATAGTAGAAGTACTGAAATGGGTGGGAGGGGAAAGGGAGGGGATAGAGATAGGTTTTATATGGCTTCCAGTTCATGTGGGGAATTAAGTTGCAGATCAGACTGCAAAAAGGCATTAAAGAATAAAAAAGTAGATGTGTCTATAGATTTTAGCCATTCAGAGCATCATAGTGATTAAAAAAAAGAATTATGTATCAATGGCAGCATGAATGGGACTCAGAAAGGAAAGGTAGGTATTATTATAGCAGTATGTTGGAAACACTGTAAACTGGGGAAATAACAGAACGGAGCAGGTCCTGATAACAAGACTCCAGCTTGGCCACTGTGGATTAGCATCTGAATTATATAGGATCAATAAACATAATAGTGGTCTGTGTGAGAGCTGTGGGAAAGAAGAGTCTGTGAAGTATATTTTATTGGTGTGAAAGATTTGTTGTCCAAAGTGGGTTTCTTTTGATCTGGGGTTTGACACTGTATCTATCAGAGTTCTACTTGGACCTAGTAAACATCAGTTATAAGTATATAAAGTTCTTATGGGTTTTATTTTTGTCAGTAAAAGTAAGTAAAAGGGTGCGAAGGGGTGGGGTTAGTAATTCCTCCATGACAGAGGAAGGCAGCAATACGCGATCTGGTGTGCAGTCTGCCGGAAAGTATTGGAAGAAGAAGAAGATAGACATTACTAGACGAGCACCGATCCCACGATTCCACTGATTGAATTGGTTTTTGACTTTTCCAGTCTTCCTGTGCACCACATGGCCGGACTGTACAGGATACAGATGTGTTGAGCGCATCTATTTTCTATCTTCTGGAGTTTTAAAAAACATTTAAACAGCAACACAGCTTAGAAAAATGTCGCAGTTACAGGCGAGGTTTTTCACAGAAAATCAAAGGTGAGCTAGCAAACGAAGGTACAACGGTAAACTGGCTAGCTGTTGTGCTAGCTGCTGGAATTTGTAAACTGTGAAAATTAAACTATTCTGTGTTCATGATTTGACCATTTGCGAGTTAATACTAATATTACGCAACTATTTAGCACTTCAAGTCAATTATTACGATACAAAATGCTACTGTCGGTTTCTAAAATGAGTCGTTTTGTGTTTATATATTTGTAGGTATGTTGTGGACGACGTTCCGTTCTCCATCCCAGCTGCCTCTGAAGTCCAGGACCTCAGCAGTCTCATCAACAAGCTGCTGGAAGCCAAACATGGTGATCACACTTTCATTATAGCAGAAAAACAACAAACATAACCCTAAAACAAATCAATAAAACAGTTTGGTGATATTAAATTTGTCAAGCAGCACATATGGATTTTTATTTTATTTTTTTGCAGCATCTCACAACACAGTGGAGTTTGACTTCCTGGTCAAGGGTCAGTTCCTGCGAACTCAGCTGTCCACTCACATGGAGAATGAGGGATTGTCCACGGTACGACTCGCCGCCGCAGCTGATGATGATGATTCCTGTAGTTAAATATCACAACTCAGGCTGGTGGGATGTCATTGAACGAGTGTGTTTGACTGTTTCAGGAAGACGTGGTAGAGATTGAGTACGTGGAGCGGATCACGGCGCCCGAGCCTGAGGAGTGCATGATGCACGATGACTGGATTAGCTCTGTGGATGCAGATGCTGAGTGGTGAGATGACACAGTGAGGAGGCGGGGTCACAGGGGTTACTGACAGCTTTTGGGTTTCTATAACTTGGTGCTTTGGTTTGTTTTTGCTTTTTTCAAGGATCCTAACAGGTTCATACGATAAAACAGCCAGGATATGGTCTACAGAAGGCAAACCGGTGATGACGGTCACTGGACACTCGGATGTTGTCAAAGACGTAGCGTGGGTCAAAAGAGGTGAGCCGATTAAAGTCAAGTTTATTTATAAAACACGTTTTAAAACAGTTGAAATAGACGTAAATGCTGTACAATTACAATCTAATACAACAAAATTGATAAAAATGCATGAAAAACCCTCAATAACCCACTGTGGAGGCGGTCGGCTGATGGTGGACGATCATCACATCTCCACTTATGATGTTGAAAATCTCTCCTCCAAAATTCATCCACTCACAGCATCTTGGGCGTCTCTTCTTTGTTCCACTGCGGTTTGAGCCTTGTCTTTTAAACGCTCAGACGTATTTAAAGTCCAACATTTAACTTTAATTATCAGTATAATCACTTTTCAATGGGATTATTGCTACAGGAACGATGTTAACATAGTTCAACCGATGACATCACACACTGCTTAGGGAAAAATATCACATTCAGTCAAGGGGCAGGAAATTTCACAATTCTCTGTTGAAATCTGAGATGAAGGATCCTAAAGTATAAAATACTTTTTAGCATCAATATTGCATTTTTTATCATATCAGACACTTTAAACATCGTGTCATTTATGACATTAAACTCTCTGGTTTCTGAGCAGACGGTCTGACGTCTCTGCTGCTGACGGCGTCTCTGGACCAGACTGTCCTGCTGTGGGAGTGGAACTCAGAGGGGAACAAAATAAAAGCCCGACACTGTTGTCGAGGACACACGGGGAGCGTCGACACAGTTTCCACAGACCCCACTGGCTCAAAGGTAAAACTGCAGGAAAATAATTTGACAAAAGGACGATTTTGTTTTTTGTCTTAACGTGTTTGTGTCCTTCCTCTGCAGTTCTGCAGCGGCTCGTGGGACAGAATGTTGAAGATCTGGTCAGCAGGTAAACTCAGACAAACATGAGGATTTTCATGTTTGTAGCGATTTCCAGCCAAATGACATCAAATCATGGCTCCCTCTGTGCTTCCAGTGCCGTCAGACGAGGCTGACGAGGTTGAGGAGCCCGCTGACAGACCGAGGAAGAAACTGAAGACCCAGCAGCTCGGCCTGACCAGGGTGAGGACCTAAAATACAGACTAAAACCTGTACCCGACCCCTCCAGCAAACTGAAGCTCCTGTTTCCCTCACGCAGACTCCCTTGATGACGTTATCTGGACACGGCGAGGCGGTGTCCTCGGTCCTGTGGTCTGACAGCGAGGAGGTCTGCAGCGCATCCTGGGACCATACCATTCGAATGTGGGACGTCGAGGCCGGAGTGATGAAGACCATGCTGGTGAGGAGAACACTGAAGAACTGAGTCACCAAGTTTGATTAAAACCTGTTCAGAAGGATCGTGTGTTCAATAATCTTTCTGTAAATTTGAAACATACAAAGAGTTCTGTTAGAACCAGAACCATGAAACCCACCAGCAGCATTAAACGTACTGACGTGGTTTCAGGATTTCGGTAGTAAGAAAGTGAGTTTATGGAACTAATTTGTTTCATGACATCTTGAACTTACTGATGCATCAGCAGGTTTTTGATTAACATCCTGATTCTTATGTTTTTCCCTGCAGACGGGCAGTAAAGTCTTCAACTGCATTTCCTACTCCCCGTTGTGTCGACGGTTGGCTTCAGGCAGCACAGACAGACACGTCAGACTCTGGGACCCTCGAACCAAAGGTACCTCCGAGCGCCTGAGTCCGCCTCACGTCCTCATTTTAAATAGTTCTGATTTCATGTGTTTGTTTGTTTTTTCCTCTTCTCTGCTTCCGTCTCCTTCAGATGGAGCTCTAGTGTTGATGTCGTTGACCTCTCACACCGGTTGGGTCACAGCTGTCAAGTGGTCGCCATCAAACGAGCACCAGCTCGTCTCCGGATCACTGGACCACCTGGTCAAACTCTGGGACACCAGAAGGTCTGTGAAGATTCTCTTTACACTTGGTGTTCTCTGTAACACTCAGTCAAATAAATATTTTGTATTATTTAAGCAAGTTGAACATTTTTCTATGATTTATTTGTTTTATGTGGTTTTAATGAGATTTCTGTCCATGAGACAGTCAGTCAAAGATACAGATCACACAGTGCTAGTTAGATTGTTACCACGGTGACCGTTATTTTTTCATTTCAGGTGAAACCAGCAGATATAACTAGTGTGTGAATCTTCTGCCAGCAGGGGGCGCTTGATACTTACTGTCCACCTCCTTCATACCTCTATTAGTCATAAATACAGAAAAATACTTTTTAAAACCATAGTTAGACATTTTCATCTCATTTATTGGACAGATCTATTAATCTGTTATTGATTAAACAACCTGGCTACTCTGACTTTAACCCTTTAAACTCAGATGCATAAAATAAATGTTAAACAATAATAAAATAGTTAATCAGCATTTTTTTCTATTTAGTTACTACATGTAGTACTTACAGCCTCCAACAGAGGGCAGGAGACATGTAGAGATTTGGGTTTTGGACGTTTCAGAAAATACTAAACCTGCCAAAGATCCTCTTAGAAAAACTTTAAAATTTTTGCATAAAATATTTTATCAGAAAACAGATGACAAGAGGGTTTTTTATTTTACCTTATGTCATGCAGCATTGGTACAGACTGAAAAATAAGCCGAGGCTGTAGTTCTGCTTAGAGGGTCAGAAATGTTTTCACGAAATCTTCAAACAAAATGAAATTGAAGTTACAATTTATGACAAATCCTCTCGTAAACACTGTTTAAAATGTCGAACACCTCCGAGACCAAAATATATTGTTGATTTATCACAAACATAAACACCAGCACGGGTTTGCTGTCATGTGTTTTGTTGTAGTTTTGGATTTATCTTTTTATTTTCACTTACTAATAAAGGCTAATGTTTCCTCAGTACTAGTTTGGATGAAGTTGTTTTTGCAGACCTGCAGAGCAGGACATCCTGTTCATTCCACCCATCTTCAAATAAACAGAATGAGCTTCCTGTCTTTGTCAGGATGAAGCTGAGACTGCTGTGTTTTTGTTTGTATTTACCTCTGAACTGTATTTCTCTCAGCTGTAAGGCTCCTCTGTATGACCTGGCAGCCCATGAGGACAAAGTGTTTTGTGTGGACTGGACGGAAAGCGGTGTAAGATGAACTTTAGTTTTGTTTTATCAAATTCTTCAGAGACGTCGTTTCAGAGTTTAAATTGTTTTGTGGTGTTGTTTTTTCAGCTGATGTTGAGCGGAGGCGCAGATAACAAGCTGTACAGCTACAGATACTCAGCCTGTCAGACAGACGTGGGGGCGTAGGAACAGATCCGTCACAAATCACTCAGACGAGCATGTAAAATCTGGACTGACACAAATAACGGACCTGCTGGATGAAGCGCCTCTGTTCTGTTCTACATCCTGGTTCTTCTTAGACATTCTGTGATTTCACTTTGTTTCCTTGTAACCTCAGAGTATAAATCTATTTTGTCTCCTAAAATTTCTCTTCAGTTTTATTTAGAAGTGTTTATAGTATTTACTGTATCTGATCTTTTAAAATGGATTTTACGACAGATTTTTTGTTGTTACTTTATGTTTGAGCCGATCAGGCATGAAAGGACAATTAAATTAAAAAGAGAACTATGTACCGAATAACATGCTTCTAGGAAATGTAAAGTGCAGAACATTTCATCAGTTCAGTGTGGCCTCGGTTTAAAGCTGGTGCCTCGTTTTTTTTAAACTCCTTTACTGCTTATTTTAGAAAAACTCAATGTGCAGTGACGGGAAAAGAGATTAAGACAAAGAGTTGATTCAACGAAACAGGTTTTTCACGTGTTGCAACCCCCCCCCCACACACTTTTTTTAAAACTTCCTCATGTTTCCTGTCTTGTGGAAAATAAGACTTTTTTTTTTTCCCTGGGCATTTCCTGCTCTTACCGGTTTGACGAAGGAGGTGACAAATCATAGGTCTGTCACTCGGGTAACAACGTAACGGGGTCATGATTCAAAAATTATGCAACAAAGTAACCAACAAATTTTACTTTGGTGTAAATTTGATGAGACGAGTCTATTGAGACGTTTACATTTTTATAAATAAAACGTCCATAAAGAAAGAAGAATAAATGTTTGCAATATTAAATACAAATGAATTATATTATTAATATATAATGTCACAATTTAATTTGAAACATTTGATGCACCAAATATGTTTTACCTGACTGCATCACAGCCAGTGGGCGGGGCTAATTATATTAACAACATTTTGGCTGAAAAATTTAAAGACGTAGAAGCACATATGAGCTCCAGTGAGTTCAGATATCGCTTAAAGCAAACAAAAAACAAAATATATATAGTAAACATTTTTTTCTCAGCTAAATAGCTTATTTCAACATTATGATGAATGTCACCTTATAAATTAATGTGTTATGAAGAGGAACCGATTAGATTCTCAAGGTCACTGACGAGCTACGTTTACGGTTAAAAGCACGTCATGATGCCCATCAAATTAAAGATTAAACCATTTTTATAAAACACTTAATGTATATTACATGCTATTTGTATTGTTTAAACATGTAGTTTTGAAAACAACTGAATGCATTCAGGTAAATATTCAATTTGAAGATATGTATTTACGGTTCTTTTTGGTCAAATCGGGGTCAGAACAATTTTTTTAAGTGAGACATCTTAGCTGAACAGACGATCTTTGATGTTTAGAACAGCGACCCCTTGCGTCGGGACGGCGCATCTACAGTCACTTTACACATCCTGTTTCTCTGACTCAGAGGATGATGGCTATCGGCAGGAAATGTTAGCTGCGCCGCATCATCTCTGCTGGACAACACTAACAACAAGGTAACAGTTTATCCACTTAATTTAATATTTCTATTAAACAATGGCGTGAAAACGAAGATAAAAAGAAAGAATTTGTTTTCCGGTTCAAGCCTTGTGAGACGTAGTCAGGGACACTTGCTACTAGCTCGAGACGTGCTAGCAAAGAAGCTCCTTAATTAATTGTTTATCGACTACTGAACTTAATTGTTTCAGTCGTTGTGACTTTATTCCAGTAATGAATATCCCAGTGACTCCGTGCTGTTTGTCCTCCAGCTTTTACTGAAACTGAACACCTGCTTCTTGATACCATCTGGTCGCAGGTGTTTTTAAAGCTTGTAGCATCGATGAGTGGTGTTCAGCTCTATATAACCAGGTTGTAACTTGATTATAACTCACCAGCTGTGAGCTCAGACAATTACAAGCTGTTTGTGTTTAAACCTGCAGGACTTTCAGCTTCTGTTGGTTTATGTTTTACTCTCACTGAACACCTCTCAACCATCAAACTGACTATAGAAATTAACAGCTTTAGGGATTTTCTGTTTCTAATACTTTTAAATTAAAAATCTCCTCATTTCTTTATCTAATTTTCATCTCCTGTCTTTCAGAAAACAGCTGAGATCCAGTGATGGATGGGTAAGTAGCTGTTAAATATGACCGTACCCGTTAATATCAGCAGACGTGTAGAGGAACACCTGATTGCCATGTTTCCCTTTGGCTCCAGGTTTACGGGAGACATGCTGAGCGGCGACAGCTCGGTGATGGCTCGCATGCAGAAGAAGTTCTGGAAGACCAAGCAGGTCCTCATCAAAGCCACGGGGAAGAAGGAGGACGAGTACGTGGTGGCTTCAGATGCTGACCTGGACGCCAAGCTGGAGGTACGGAAGCTCATTAGGACCTTGTGTTTTAATGTTAAACCATTTTATTTCCTCTCATTCTGTGGTCTTGATAAGTCCGTCCAGTTGGGGTCTTAGTTTTTACCTAAGTCTAAAATGCGTTTAAACAGTTTGCAGACATCTAAGATTTTGGGTAAATAAAGTTCAAAAATGAAATATTTCCTAAATTGTGCTACTTTGTTGCGTTTTCCCCCTCAGAGCTCAGACTAGCACACATACTAGACCAGGTGTGTCCAGATCGACCTCAAGGGCCACAATCCTGCATGTTTTAGATGTTTTTCTGCTTCTATACACCTGATTCAGATCCGCAGCTTGTCCGCAGGTCCTGCAGAATCCTGTTATCATCTGAATCAGGTGTGTAGAAGCAGGAAAACATCTGAAACTGACTTCCAGTTGATGTAATAAAAAAAAAAAAAAAAAAATCAACTTAATTCCTCTCACAATGGAGAAATTCACTTCTGCATTTAACCCATCCCGTGGGAGCAGAGGGCTGCCCGTGTCATGGCGCCCGGGAGGCAGTTTGGGGTTCATCATCTTGCCTAAGGATGCATCGACACATGGCTTATTCAGGTCGGGGATAGAACCACCAACCTCTCAGTCCGAGGACAACCTCCTTCCCCTTTCAACCACGGCTAATGAAAAGGCTCCGAAATGTCCCCTCCTGGTTTACTGTGTGTTCTCAGGAGATGTTGTAGAGTTTCTATAAGGTTTTTGTCTGCTTTGGAACAGTATCAGGCCTCAACCCCCCCCCACTCTCTCTGGGTTCACATTCATCCCCGGCGAAACAGACCGTGTTCAGCTGGAACAATAAAGCAATGCAGGAGAAGGAACCTCTTGTCCCTCCTTCACATCATCACTAACCAACCAGATTAGATTTGACATGAAACAGATCTTCATTCCCAACTTTTTATTTACTGTTTGCACCTTGTGGACTTTAAAATTTTTCTTAAATTAGTTACATTTTAATTACGGTTTTTAAATAATCTGTTGCATGAGCCTGATGTTTCCCTGCTGGACGGACGGCTTCACGTTTGAATCTGGAACATTTTGATACTGAGCGTAGTTCATAGTCGATCATCAACCCTCCACCCTCGTGCTGACAGTTGGTAAAAGGTTTTCGGTTCCTTCAGATGAGACTCACTCTGCTAGATGTAGATGTTCTTCTACGTCCTTTCCAAACAAGCCGGTCAGTCATTGGCTAATTGTCCATCATAAACTTTAACCTGTTAACTTACCTGTAACGTCTGAGATGTTCTTATGAGCCTTCCCAGATTGTTGGGTAACAATATTCATGTTTCCTCCTTGTGATAACACACGACTGTATGCTCCCGATCAACAAACAGCCAAACCTCTTACGTTTATAAAGCAGTTAATGCTTGCTAATGATTTATTAATTCAGTGTATTTGATGAGAAGCGTCAAGCAGCTGTTTCCCTCCTGAATCTTATGAAAGCAGAGGGGGTGTACTTACTTTTTAACGCAGATTTTTCTCAGAGTAAACTTTTTTCTTACAGATTGAAGTAACAATCTGTCTGTTTGTTAAAATTGATGTCTGTCTTTGTGTCCTGATGCGACACACAAATAGCAGCTTCCATTAGCTCACCGTGGTTCACGGGTCGCTCCGTATTGTTAATCTCAGTAACGACTCATGCAGCAGAATTAGCCTGTATTTACCAACAGGTGTTTAACCAACCACAGCTCAGGTGGAAGTAAGTGGTTGTTTATTCAGCTGTTAATGAGTAACTCTGCACATGTGCAGGCGAGCGCCTCCCTCCACTCATGTCCCAAAGAATGACTCAGGTATCCCAGAATTTAACCCTTAAACACCAGAATTTTCAGCTTTTTATTTCCTGTTTTACTCTAATATTTAATGTTTGACTGAACATAAATGTTCAAATCAAATATCTACATCATTGATGGCAAATAAAAAAATACCAGTGATACATTGAAAGTAGAGCCGAGCCGTATCACAGTAATACAGGTACGATGTTAGACGGTGATAAGAAAATGACATATTACGATAGTTTTTATTAAAACAAATAAAATGTTGTTTCTTTTTCCATTTTTAATACAACTTTATTGAAAACATATATAAGAGATTCAATCTTTATCATAGTATAAGTTCTACTGTTACCGTCAAGTTAAAGCTGAATTTTGTGCTTTAAAGCAGATTTGATGGTTTTAAAAAACAGAACTTGTGGATTCCTGTGAAGGGAGGAAACACAAGCCTTTTTTTGGACTGGTTAAGTTCTGAAGTATTAAAGTATGTTGTCTTATCAGTCTTGTCATTATCGTAAATTTTCAAATATATATTGTGATAAATATTTATGGCCATATTGCCCTAATGTAAAAGCCTGTTTGTTTATATACAGTGGGGCAAAAAAGTATTTAGTCAGCCACCAATTGTGTAAGTTCTCCCACTTAAAAAGATCAGAGAGGCCTGTAATTTTCATCATAGGTATACCTCAACTATGAGAGACAAAATGAGGAAAAAAAATCCAGAAAATCACATTGTCTGATTTTTAAAGAATTTATTTGCAAATTATGGTGGAAAATAAGTATTTGGTCAATAACAAAAGTTAATCTCAATACTTTGTTATATAGCCTTTGTTGGCAATGACAGAGGTCAAACGTTTTCTGTAAGTCTTCACAAGGTTTTCACACACTGTTGCTGGTATTTTGGCCCATTCCTCCATGCAGATCTCCTCTAGAGCAGTGATGTTTTGGGGCTGACGCTGGGCAACACGGACTTTCAACTCCCTCCAGAGATTTTCTATGGGGTTGAGATCTGGAGACTGGCTAGGCCACTCCAGGACCTTGAAATGCTTCTTACGAAGCCACTCCTTCGTTGCCCGGGCGGTGTGTTTGGGATCATTGTCATGCTGAAAGACCCAGCCACGTCTCATTTTCAATGCCCTTGCTGATGGAAGGAGGTTTTCACTCAAAATCTTACGATACATGGCCCCATTCATTCTTTCCTTTACACGGATCAGTCGTCCTGGTCCCCTTGCAGAAAAACAGCCCCAAAGCATGATGTTTCCACCCCCATGCTTTACAGTAGGTATGGTGTTCTTTGGATCCAACTCAGCATTCTTTCCCCTCCACACACGACAAGTTGAGTTTCTACCAAAAAGTTCTATTTTGGTTTCATCTGACCATATGATGTTCTCCCAATCCTCTTCTGGATCATCCAAATGCTCTCTAGCAAACCGCAGACGGGCCTGGACGTGTCCTGGCTTCAGCAGGGGGACACGTCTGGCACTGCAGGATTTGAGTCCCTGGCGGCGTAGTGTGTTACTGATGGTAGCCTTTGTTACTTTGGTCCCAGCTCTCTGCAGGTCATTCACTAGGTCCCTCCGTGTGGTTCTGGGATTTTTGCTCACCGTTCTTGTGATCATTTTGACCCCACGGGGTGAGATCTTGCGTGGAGCCCCAGATCGAGGGAGATTATCAGTGGTCTTGTATGTCTTCCATTTTCTAATAATTGCTCCCACAGTTGATTTCTTCACACCAAGCTGCTTACCTATTGCAGATTCAGTCTTCCCAGCCTGGTGAAGGTCTACAATTTTGTTTCTGGTGTCCTTTGACAGCTCTTTGGTCTTGGCCATAGTGGAGTTTGGAGCGTGACTGTTTGAGGTTGTGGACAGGTGTCTTTTATACTGATAACGAGTTCACACAGGTGCCATTAATACAGGTAACGAGTGGAGGACCGAGGAGCCTCTTAAAGAAGTTACAGGTCTGTGAAAGCCAGAAATCTTACTTGTTTGTAGGTGACCAAATACTTATTTTCCACCATAATTTGCAAATAAATTCTTTAAAAATCCGACAATGTGATTTTCTGGATTTTTTTTCCTCATTTTGTCTCTCATAGTTGAGGTATACCTATGATGAAAATTACAGGCCTCTCTGATCTTTTTAAGTGGGAGAACTTACACAATTGGTGGCTGACTAAATACTTTTTTGCCCCACTGTATAGAGGATGGAGCTGGTGCAGTTCTGCTACTTTAGTGGTTAAAATAATAAGTTTTAAGTATTTAAAAGTGTTCTTTGTCCTGGTTTTTCTGTGAGACCAGAAAAAATACAGATGAATTTGCATGAAAAGAATCACAGAAAGATGTTTAATGAGCTTCAGCGTCGAGCTACAAAGGTCAATGACGGCTCTGGAGATGCTTCATAATGTCTGTTGTTTGGACACAAACTGAGAGGTTTTCTACCTGATTGGACGAGACGAACATAGAGAGAGACAGATTGTTACATGATGGTGTTTTTGTTTTTGCAGTTCTTCCGCTCTGTTCAGTCCACCTGCACCGAGCTGCTCAAAGTGATCGAGAAGTACCAGCAAAGAATCACACGTGAGTCCTGAATAATCGCTCCAGTTCATCTGATAACTTGGTTCTGTTTAGATTTGAGTAGTTTCCTTTTTATTTACACGTTTCTCTGTTTTTAGGTTTGTCACAGGAAGAGAACGAGTTTGGTCTGTTCTTGCGCTTCCAGGCTGAACGCGACCGCACGAAGGCGGGCAACATGATGGATGCCACCAGCAAGGCCCTGTGTACCTCCGCCAAACAGAGGTCAGCAAGAGACAAGCTAACCGCTACACTGTTGTCTTAAATCCCCCCTGAATCTCTTCTCTTCTGCAGGATGGCGCTCTGCCCGCCGCTGAAGCGCATGCAGCAGGAAGTTGAGACGTTCCGGCGGCGCGCCATCGCCGACACGCTGTTAACGGTGGACCGCATGGAGAAGTCTCGCACGGAGTACAGAGGAGCGCTGCTCTGGATGAAGGACATCTCTCAAGAACTGGACCCGGACACGTACAAACAGCTGGAAAAGTTCCGCAAGGCAAGAAAGAACCGGAAAACATTTCCTAGCGTTACGATCGTGGATCTTTACATGTGATGATTGTGTGTCGGCAGGTTCAGGCTCAGGTCAGAGGGACAAAGAGTCAGTTTGAGAAGCTGAAGAACGACGTGTGTCAGAAGGTGGACATGCTGGGAGCGAGTCGCTGCAACATGATGTCCCACTCCCTCTGTACTTACCAGGTAACATCCCACCTGGGACTCAGGAACAACCCCAAACATGTACAAGTACAAACCAACAGGTTCACACCCACTTTACTGTCCTGTTTCTAAAAACAGTTTAGTGACAGAAACATGTAACAGATACACGGTGATCAAAGAGCAGCAGCGAACAACTTCTATAAAAACTGTATTAAATGACAGAAATATCATCAGTGTGTCCGCTGGGTCTTAAAACATAGTAAAGGATAAATCGGTTGTGGGAAAATTAAGGTCCTTTAAAAGTAATAAAAGTCTTAATTGTGACTTTATATGGTATTAAATTTAGTCATTATCTGAGCTCTGTACAAATACTTTGACTTCCAAAAATCTTGTGAGTGTATTTATTTCTCTCGTCGTGACAAATAAAATAAAGACGTGCCGCGCCTGCCTCGAGGTCGCTTACGTATGCGTCACGTTCCGCGTCTTGCGATAGCGACTCCCTCTCTTCTTGGCGTGAAACTCTCAAAACATAAACATGAGAAATACATTTTCTATGAACTATGAACAACGTGCCAAGAGAAGATCCACGCAGCCTCGATAGACATAAACAAGTCCCATATGGTACGATGCCACTAGCAGCAGCTGTCCTTCACCAGCGACGTCACTTCCAGATACTACAGCTGCGATCAGAGCTGCGACGCCCCCCCCCCTCGCCTCGTCGTCTGCCCAAATGAAGGTGGGGCTGCATGTCGAGGTTATTTGTTGTCTCAACACTGCGGTCAGTAAACATTTATTTGAGCTTTATTCCTTCTCAGGTTCTCTGGATTCTGTCGAGCTTCATGGATTTAATTACAGATTAAAACTGTTACCTTTCAAATTACAGCTTAAATGAAGGTCTTCATGTTTTTTAAAGAGTCAGAAATTGAAACTAACTTCAGGAGCACAGATACATCGATGAAACTTATTAACACGAAGATGTTCAAATTAATTAATGCTTAATGTTGCTGTAGGAAGTAAACAAACTGTTTTAATAGTGATAAATAAAGTTGCTAGTCACATACACACTGTTGATGAATATACACGTGTCGTGTAGTCTTACTCCATAGTAACAACATGAGTCGTGTAGTCTCTGATGCGTCGACCAGAACGAAACTCAAAGGGTCAAAGTTCATTTGTATGGAATTTCAAGATTGTATTTAAAAATGTAATTTTAAAAAAAATAAAACCCCTTGAATCTCAGATGACATCACCTAATTTTGCACCTTCAATAATCCCCAAACCAATTTTTTATACTTTTGCGTTTCGTTCTGGTTTTAAGAATTGAGCATTTTTCTTATTTTTCATACGTTAAACATGGTGAGATGAAGAAAACGAGACCTGCCTGTTGTTTAATCTCAAATTTATTGAAACTTTAGCTATAATTCTAATTTGAAGACACGTTTAGGATCTTAGCTGCAGTTTATAAATAGGGTTCAGTTGTTTTTATGTCCCTGCTCGTCTGTCTTGTCTAAATCTTTCTGTCCGTCCCGACGCGTCAGACCACTCTGCTGCAGTACTGGGAGAAAACCGCTCAGGCTATGTCTGGAATCCACGAGGCCTTCTCAGGACACGTCCCGTATCAGTTCACTACACTAAAGGTACTTCAGATGGTGGAGCGTACAGCGTTCTCCGTATCAGTCTAATTCCTGGAAGCTGATGTTTTTGTTAGTTTTTTCTCTACTGAAATGCAGCATTGATCTTCTTACAGGATCTGCGGGACCCACTGGAGCAAATATCAGACTCACAGAAACAAAAGGAAAAGAGCAACACGGACAGGTGAAATAAACAAAGCATCTCTTCATCCTGCCTCAAAATGAATCTCCATTTTTACACCAACACTGTTGCTTTGTTATCATCCACCCACACTGAGTCTGTGTTAACGGTTTTACTGGTAGCTCAATATATTCAAGTCTTCTGAAGCTGTAAATAACTCGATATGTTGCCATTTAAATTTTTCTTCTCATCCATCTGTTGTTCCGTCAGCTTGGTGTCCTTGGACGATGGTGAACCAGCAGGAAACAGCTCTGACGCAGGTAAATGCTGCCCCCTGGTGGCTGAAACAAAACACTGTCAATCAGCCTCTCCAAATGACGTCGTTTCTATCTGGAAGAGTTCGAAGTCGTGACTTTTTTGGATCTTTAGGTCACATTTTACAAACGTCACCAACATTTTCACAACTTTAGCAGTTCTGTAGATGTAAAATTGAAGTTTAATTCCCTTTTTATTCTGTTAAAAAACTATAACACTGGAATCAAACTACATGTCAGTTCAAATATGTCAAATGAAATTAGTTCCTCTTTTTTTCTCTGAGCATACAACAGTTATAAACCTGGGGTGTGGAGAGGAGGGAGGTGTTGCTGCTGTGTCTCGGTCAACTACAAATCTACACATTTTCCTCTAAATGTCTGTCCAGGAATTGCACAGCTATTTGTTCTTGATTGGAGCTGTGATTAGATGAGATGGTTGAAAAGTGGGCGTGTCACGTGTCAATCTCTAGAGTTTTGAAAAGTAAAATTTCAAAGCCGACATTTGACTTCAGAGAGCATCGAAGACACAGGTGTTTTAATGAGGGCCGTGTTCCATTTAGAGGAAGTGCTGCTTGTAAGAGTTTCTTAGAAAGAAACAACATGCTGACAACGCAGCCACCGTTAACACACCTGTGGCTCCGCCTTTTAATCTGTAAATACGACCTTCTTTGCTCAATCACCACCTGCTCGAGAGGTTTATAGAAAAGCAATGAGTGGCTTTTGCTCCTCCCTCAAATTGTTTGCTGATTCTTCTATATGATCGCACGGGGGTGCAGAACACATGATGTCAGACTGAAGTGATCTTTCTGTTTTCAGATCTGAAGCCGAGAAGTGACGAGCAGAAACAGGCTGATGATGGCGGTAAGTTACCGTGTGTGTGTGTGTGTGTGTGTGTGTGTTAGCCAAATCCCATCTCCAACACATCTGTAGCTGATAACACAGATGTGAGTTTGAATTTGCCGCCACTGACCGCGGACGTTTCAATGTAACCCAAACACTGACCACAGCCGCTGCGGTGCCGCACCACCTCAGAGGAGCGTCCACGGACTCCGACGGTGACCTGATGCTCATGGCCAGTGGCACACCACCCCGGACGAGCCCCCAGCTCCTGCCTCCATCACAGTCTGGAGAGCAGCTGTCTAGCTTTGGAAGCTTTTCTGGTAAAAAAACAAACCCTTCAGCGTTTCCTGTCACTGTAAACTCCGACTCCAGCTTCCTGTCCGACTTTCAGCTTTTAACTCTTTTGAACTCTTCTGATTATAACTGCGTTTGGCTGTGTCGGCACGTTCCTTCAGACCACGCAGACCTGTCAGCTGATCCATTACCTGGTAGTATTTATCACCCCTGTGTGGCGTAACATCCCTCAGATCTTAAGCTCATCAATTCCAGCTGTTTATGGCATTATTTGCTTTAAAAACAATCTTTTTATTGAGGATTTACAAATAAATCCAGTTCATAGGAACTACAACTATTTACTCATAGTTTATATGGTGCGTTTGTGTCGATTTAATAAGAAGTAAGGTCAGAAAAATGTCACCGAAAATGAATGAAGTCTAACGTGTGAACTGCTGATGTGGTCGACTTGCTGATGACACGTTGCTCTGCATTTTATTTTGGTGGTTCAGTCCTGCAGGGAACCAGATTTCTCACCTCCAGATCATCAGATGACTTCCTTCCTTGTTAGGTCATGACCTCCAAAATAAAACAGGCTAAAATGAGTAAAAACACACATTTGTAAAATTTGAAGTTGGCTGCTAAAATCCTGGTTGACTGATAATGTCATTGGCCAAGAAGAAACCATAACAAATTACTTGGTTTGTGGTGCAGTCTTATGTGTATTGCCTCATAATTTTACAAAATAAAAGTCTCTATTTATGTGATCAAATGTGTTTATGTGGCACTTAAAAAAATTAACAGAGAAGCAATAAAATTGTGAAAACTCAAGATCTTCCAGGTTAAACCAGATGGGTTTGCCCACAGCTCATCACATGATATTTGACAGGATTACACAAATGTGTTTAGTTCTGGTTTGTTTGAAGTTTCCTTCCTGGAGAAGATGTTCTGTTTTCTTCCTTCCTCTCTGCTTTTCTTCCTCTCTCACTATCAGCTCTGCTTATTTGTTAGCACATCAGATCATGTTCCTTGTTGTTCTTTGTCCCCTGTAGATGGTGGTCTGCTTTCTGGGGGTCTGGCCCTCCCCTCTGAGGCAGGTCTTGGAATGGAGGAGGAGGACAGCGAGCGCAGCGACATGGCCTTCCTCAAGGACCTCCTCAGTCCAGGTCCAGGTGGCATTGATGAGTTCAGCAGGGAGTGGCAGGACGCTTTCGGGATGTTCGATCCTCCCAGCACCCCCGCTCCGAGCGCGGGAGCTGCAAGTGGTGGGGCAGGAGGGCGTCCCCCTTCTAACCCCCCCAGTCCCACAGGCTTCCTGCCCTCCCAGCTGCTGGATCACAGTCTGAGTGCTACAGGTCAGGAGCTCCGCCCCCTGCTGGTTTTACACATCAGTATCAGGTTTTTTCACTCCTTTTCTCTGTATTGTTTCTTAGGATGGGTGACCCCTCCCATGTTCCAGGCTCCACCCCTGCAGCTCCCGCCTGCTCCGAACCAGGCAGTTCCTCGGACTCCGAGTTCAGCGACTAACAGTACGAGAAATTATTATTTTCTAAGTAATTTGTTTGAAAATGAGACAAAGTGGCAGCTGTTTGTTTTTTCCTGCAGCTGCATCAGGAGCAGCCAAAGACATGTCCGCGTGGTTCAACCTGTTCGCAGACCTGGACCCGCTCTCCAACCCCGACGCCATCGGACGCTCAGCGGACGAGCTGCTGAACGCCTGAGCGTCGTCGCTCATCTCATCCTGTTTGTCTTATAAACACATTCTGCACAAACAAGATGCTGTTTTTCACCTGAAATAGCTGTTTACACACTAAAACAGACTGTTAACACTAAACCACACACACACACACACACACACACACACACACCATTACTCCTGTGATTCACAGCGTCTGTCAGGCACAGTGAATGAACGGGGTTTTGTTTGGGACTCGTGTGTTTTTGTTCCATTTGTTTGGGTTTGCTGTGTTTCCATCAACATGAGACTCTAAACACGTCTGCTGTTTGTATGATTGTCACAGAAAAATGAAAAGCACACACACATACACACACACGAACACGCGGCTCTCTTGAATGACTCTGCTACAACAAAATGATGCATTCATTTATCTCCGACCTATAATTTGACATGAACTGGAGCAGCTGTTTTGGTTCAGCTGTGATTACTTCCTGCTTTGTGTTCATGTTGCTGCAGTTTTCAGGGATTCAGCAGGCTCATTTTTTTTGGCTGTAGAACCGGTCAGCGTGCTGCTGAAGGCAGATGAAGGCGACTAACTGCATAGTTCTAGTTCTGAGCGTTACGGAGGCACGTCAGAACTTAACTGATTTACTGTTTGTCACTATGGTTACGAAACATTTTTGACATCAAACTAGATGAACAGCTTTCTTTATCGAGCTGCCAGTGTTAGGAGCTAAACTCCTCCCGTCCCTCCTGTGGGGTCTGCCTCATCTCGGATCTGCTTTTAACCACCCCATAAACTCATTATTTATGAGTAAATAATCTGGTTTAAAACACAACTAATACAGTTTGTCTAACCACGGGAATTATTAGCATGAGGTGGAACCCAGTGGTTCTCAAAGGGTGGGTTGTGAACCCACTAGGGGTCATAAAAACCAAGTGAGAGCCTTCAGAAATCAACTAACATGTTTTTTTAAATAAAAATTGTTAAAACTAATAATAAATGATTAGTTCAGTTAGTTTTTATTGAATCAAATACATAAATGAAACGACATTTGTTAGAGCTGATTTGTGAGTTTCGTTCAATAGCATCAAACCAAACTAAGAGCAGTTGGAGTCACAAGCCTCCTGCACCCCCCACCTCCAAACTGCAACTGGTCTGGTGTCTTTGAGAATGGCAGGATTCAGTTTCACCGCAAGTCTGAGACCAAGCCCAATCAGAAAACACGTTAAGCTTTTATTTAGTAAAAGGCTAAAGCAGGAAACTGTTTGTTGGATGTTGAAGCGTGTAAATAATAAAATCTAATCAAAAATGGTCAAATTATATTCCTATAAGTGCTGTTTATAATATAAGATAAAGTCACATTATCAAATCTCCACTGTTGTTACTGTGTGGTGTTTATTTTGAAAACTTAGTAGGATATTTCACAAAAAAATGGTTAAACTCGTGTCTCATCAGGTTGCGACTATTCTGAGACACAAAATTATAAAAACCATAACTTTTTCTTTTATCATAAATGTGAAATTTTTCATCGCAATTTGGTCACAAAGTTTTAATTCTCTTCTATTTGGAATTTGTCCTATTTATATTAATTTTTTGTTGCTTTCCGATTCTCTATTTGTCTTCAGTCACATCATCGGTTGCTGATCCTCTTTCAAACTCACTAAAACTAAGTCCAAAAGTATTGTGTAGAAACAAAACCCAAGAAATGTGTAATCAGAGTGCATTATGGGAAGTCTCACTTAGAAATGCACCTTTTATCCAAGCTGCACAATATTATCAACTTAAACAGCTCACACACCTGTTATGTGTTTATGGGTTTTTAATGATTGTGATGCAAATAAACTGGAAGTTTCACTGTTGCTCTGAGAAACCAAGTGGATTTCCATCACGTCGCTGCTTCATTTCCACACTATGAAATAAAAGAATGTATTTCTCAAGTCAAAGATGCTTTATTTAATTTAACTATGCCTTTTATTTCATTCAAAGGGGGTTTAAAAGATGAAAAGTTGGCAGTTCATTTTCCAATAAACTGGACACACAAACAGAAACAAAGTGTTTTTCTTTTCTTGCATCGAGCCTCATTCCAAAATGCTGTTTATCCACTTAGAAACACACACAACCTAAAAAAGTCTGAATAAATACGTGTTTTTTTGTAAACTTCACCTTTGAGCGAGTAATTGAAACATGTCGCTGTTTGTTGTGATTGTTTATCAGCAAGTGGATATTGTATTTTGGAACTTAACTCCAGTTGTTTTCCATAATTGTGACCTTTTCTTCTTCTTTGTTTTATATAATAGTTTGCTAAACAAATGACATCCACGCTTCTCTACTTCTACTCTGCTACACTTTAAAGTCATTCACAAATTCCACGGCGTGAGGCTACATTAATGGCAGCTGTTGCTTTGCTCTCGTTTCAGGAGCTTGTGAATGAGCTCAGAGAAGTTAGTAAATCTCTTTGTATCCTTAATCACTACAACCTGAGATGGACCATGTGATCGCTTCCTGTTTAGAATTCTCTGAAGACCTAAATACACTCCTGTCCAATCGATAAATATTATTCACAAAAATGAGACGAGTTGTGGTTCACAGTACTCGGCGGAGGAGAAGTCATAATTGGGTTACACTTGTCGATGCATTCGAGTACATTTCTCCATCAGCCGATTATACGAACACAGTGCCTCTGTATTTACAAGTCCAGTACATTCGGATCCCACTGTAGCAGGCACGGTTAAGTTATGACATCTACAAGAATACAGGAGGACAGGTTCTGTCACAGAGAGGCAGCAACAGTCAACTATCAGTTTGATAACTGTATCTATTAACCTGGTTAATCGATTCATGAATTCAATCAGAAAAAAAAAAAAAAGTAGTTGTTGTCTTGAAGGGTTCATGATTTCAGTTAGGGTTTCCCCTCTATAAAAGGTTAAAAAGTTATTTTTTTTAACAAAACCCTATAAAGACAAATGTTTTCTGTTTTATAGATCTATATTTAAAGGATCTGCCTCTTTAACAGAGTTAAAAACCAACAAACTGCTGTATATATTTCTCAGCGTGTCTTCTGCCCTCTGCTGGGGGATCTAAATACTACAGGCGAGAGGTGCTAATTTTATTAAAAATTTGTGATTACATCATGAACTATAATATTTAAATAACAAATAGTTATTCTGAGTCCCTGAAACAAACTCGGCTCAAGATTTGTTTTTTTCTCTTCCCTGGTCTCAACAGGTGAGATCAGGTTGTAAAAACATTAAACTCTTTAAAGCTCAATGTTAAAATAACAGTCAGAAAAGTTCTATTATATATAGTTCTATAATAAAATTACTAGTTGTAGTACTCAGATTATCCACCAGAGGGCAGAAACACATACAGGATTTAATACATTGGGTTTAAGAAGAAAGTACTAATCCTGTTAAAGAGTTTAGACTCCTTGTTTTAATAAAATACTGCTGAGATTTTTTTAAAATATATAGTTTTCAGGGTCGACTTGACATGTTGGTCCCTAATTTAAAACAAATAAAATGAAATTAAAACATTGGCAAGTTATCTGAAACTTCTTAACCCCGTCTAGGAACCTTGTCCTGATGGGCTTCTCTGTGATCAGAACCCTGCAAACAGACAGAAGCTATAAAAACTGAGCAAGACAGAAGATTTACTAAGAGAAAGAGAAAAGCTCGGGCTGAGGGTGGTGACAGCGCAGTGAGAAAAAGGGACGCCATGAGCAAAGGCTGGTGCTCAGGAAGGGCGGAGGAGGGGGGGCACGAGCAGACATAGGTCGAACACACTGCAAACATCATAGCCCTGGCCTGCGTTTCCCATAGATACACACTAACCAGCGGCGGAACACGAGCGATGGAAAGAGCTCATTAAAATACCAAACAGATATAAGATTTGGTCTGCGAGTATCTATTATATTAGTATAAATATATACTGTTTGTATTTTTCACCGCCTGTGTGTATCCAGAACCATCATAGTGCAAAGATCACGTGTATCGCACTAAAGACTGAACGTGATCGCAGCATTAAGACAGTTCAGGGAAACTGAGCGGTCTGAAACATCAGGCACATTTTGAACTTTTCACAACCCTTCCAGATTTATGCTACGATACGTCAGGCAGCACCGAAAACAATTCACCTTAGTGGTTGATCCGTCAAGGAAAACCAGCGTCCTTTAGTTTTTTTTTCTCCCCGTCATGGAAGGCATAATTTATATCAAGAAATAGAAAAAAGAGATATGTTCGTGGAAAGGCGCCATGGTTTAATACAATGAAAAAAAATTGTCCTTTCACCCCTTTTTTCCCCCCGGGAGAACGGAAACATTAACCAGCGCTGAAGGTAGAAGAAAGCGATGAAATGTGACACCTGCAAGAGTCTGACGTCTGAGGAGGAGGCGGCAGTGGGAAGCGCTTTATCAACAAGATAGGACATCAGAGAGAGCTTAGCTGGCATGCTGAAGGCATTTTTTGTTGTTGTTTTAGGAGCAAATGTTTTTCTGATTTCACTGATGGGGTAACACTGTTTTCAGGGGAGAGGGGAGGGGGAGGGGGGTGTTGACTCCAATGGGGTCGTCAGAAGCTCTCAGGCTCTTCCAGGAGGCAGGGCTGAGTGGACAGAGGCACGAGGGACGGGGACAGGCTTCGGAGGCCCACCCCCGGGCGAAAGTTGAGGTCCGGGGCGGGAAGCAGGGGCTTGAGGATGCTGACGAGGCAGAAGGCAGAACCGCTGTTAGGGATGAAGTTGACCTTGTTGCGGTCGGGACACAGGAAGGGGGGGATCTGCTGCAGAGGTTTGGGCCTGGAAACAAATTTGGGTTTTTTATTCACACAACTGAACACAACATCAGAATTCTTCAGCAAGGTATTATTTGAAACATTTGTAAGTGCACCAACCTTTAAATGGAAATAATAATCATTGTTTTGTTGCGTTTTTATCCTCATACAGTCAGAAACCAGTAAATAATCATCTTGTTCTTATTTGATGATTAGAACAGAACAACACTTCACTACTTATTTAAACTAAAATGCTTCTATTAGATTTAAGAGACGGAGCAGCAAGTGGCATCAGAAAACCAACAGCACGGAGGTGGAGGGTTGATGATTGGGCTCGAGTTGACCATGAACTCGTCAGAACAGCAAATCATTTTTGAGCTAAACGATAGTTTATTTGTTTTTGGATCAAAGAATCAAGACGTTGCAATGATCCAAAGTCCAGACCAGAAGTTCTGGGGTTGGACGTTTGGAGAGCCGTGAACTTTAAACTAAAGCAATGTTGTAAAACTGAGCCCAAATTCCTCCACAACAATGTGCGAGACTGATAAAGTCTTAATTTTTCCAAACACTGTTTCTGCATTTTTATCATAGTTTTTGTTCATCGTCTTTATCTCATTTAAAAACTCAGTTTTGTTTTGAATAATAATAAGTCTTACTGTAACTACAACATTTGCTTTTGTTTTACTTTCATTTACCTGAAACAGAAAGCAATAACACTGAGAGCGTTTATATCCATATAATAAGCTAATGTATCTTCATAAGGTGTCCATATTGTATTTAATGTGAGTTTAAAAGAACTGCTTTAAACGCTGATGTTTGCCGTGTGTATCGACTCACATGGACTCCTCAGACACTTTGACCTTCTCGCAGCCCTCCGGAGGTTCTCTCTTGAACATGTAGCTGTTGTTGGGTCTGGGTGAGGCAGCGTATTTAGGCAGTGGGGAGCACGGACTCAGCTCTGGGTGACAGGAATGAAGGAGTTCAGCGACACATCGACCTCCAGCAGACGTTAGCAGGTTTCTGGTCGTGTGCGTCACTCACCTTTATCCTCGTAGGGGCTCCCTCCGGCTGCGTCGTTGAGGACGGTGAGGTAGGAGGGTGAGATGGAGTCTGGACGGCTGCTGCAGTTGCTGTGGTTACCGCTCAGCCCACCTCCTGAAGGAGTTTGTGTGTCGATGCTGCGAGTGCTGCTGCTGCGCTGTGGGGGGACGGGTGGGGGTGCTCGGTGCCCATCAGGAACGTCCTGCGGCTGTTAAACACAAATAAATCCTAATAACCTCCTGCAGCAGGGTGTTAATCCACCATCAACTAACTGAGTAAAGAACATAAAACTCACCACGATGGTCTCTTCCTTCTCCGGGGTGTCTCGGATAATGATGCGTTCAATCTCCTGGTTCAGACCCTCCACACTATTACGGAAACGAGGGGCCGAGGAC
This sequence comes from Pachypanchax playfairii, assembly GCA_006937955.1. NCBI lineage: Eukaryota > Metazoa > Chordata > Actinopteri > Cyprinodontiformes > Aplocheilidae > Pachypanchax > Pachypanchax playfairii. The sequence continues at coordinate 78,397 of SSNP01000163.1, forward strand.
TTGGAGATGGGGATGGGAATGAGAATGGTCTTGGGCATTTGTGTCTGTATGAAAAGGAAACAAACTCATTAATTATATTGTTTTAATTATAGAACAGAGTTTCAGCAGCTTAAAGGCTGATCGATGTCCACTTCATCATTTTAACGTAGTTTAAAACGCCCCAACACCCCCGTGCTTTACATTCATGTGGTTGTTAGGCAGTACATCCACAAGAGGGCAGTGCAGAGTTCATGTTCCAGCTCTGAGGTCAGTTCCAGACAACATGGCGATGGTGGAGATCATGATGAAGCTTGTGGTTCGTGTTGGTGATTAAATACATCGCAGCATGCAGATAGATAATTCTTCCTCCTGGTTAAACCGGTGAGCATCTGTCCTCTTCGTTCTTTTGATGTTCACACACGATCCCGCTGCTTAACGCTGACTCCATCATTCTCCCCACGCTCTCTGATAACATCTGGGAATAATGGGTCCAACACAAGGCTTCATCTGTATACAGGTTAGTATAAATAAACCCCCCATCATGGAAAAACCCCAATTCCACTCAGTCAGGTGGGATATATCCACTGTTTTGGTATTTAACTCCAAGTTAGAATAGAGAATAATAATTATATATCTGCTGGCACCAGCTGGTAGCATATTACATCCCTGCTTAATACTGATACCCAGAAAAATACTACAAATAAAACTACTACTTGACAAAGCTCAGTTAGTTGTATACTGATCACTAGGGGGCGCAGTTTGTACATTAGACAAACACATAAACCTAATCTTAAGAACAACCAGGACACTTTAACCTAATAGGATTAACCTTTGACCCCCTTAAGGATCGTTGTCCTGATAAGGTCAGTGATTATATCAAAAAGGTCCCAATAAGTTGATCAAACAAAAATACACAGATGAAACTCTGCAACATTCTGTAACTCTGCAGGAAGATTTGACATAATTCCACCCTTTCGTGTCTTTATTGATCACCTGTGACTGAATGATGGTGTGGCTGCCATTGAAGGGGGACTTGCGGTCTTTGTCCCTCCGATGGCGGCTGCTGCGTTTGCTGCGCTGGAGCTGCTGACGCAGTTTGGCGATCTGAAGAGGTTCAGAAAAACAGATTGATTTGTCAGCAGTTCTAACAACGATCCAAATAGAACCCATAAAAGCCCAGAGTTAAAGCAGGAGAGGAAACAGACCTCCTTGAGCTGGTCGGTGCTCCCGCAGGAGGCCGAGCGTTTGTGAGAGCCCCTCCTCCTCTCATCTGCCCAGGCCCTGGGGGTCTGAGACACAAACACACTCCAGTTAGAGCTAAAACTCCAAACAACCCCCCCTCCCCCACATCAGCTATTAAATTAGGTCTAACATAAATAAAACAATCTTTTTCACTTTAGGGAGGGGGTGTCACACATAAATTACCCAAAGACTGCAAAAACAAAAAAAAAACATAAGGTTTATAATGTACATTTTTTTATATAGAATTTATGTGAAAGCACCAAAAAATAAAGTTTAGCAGAACTGCTGAAAATTCATTTGCTGTTAGAGAAAGACCCTGCTGGGATCTTTGATCTGAGTCTCGTTCAGTCTGTCACTGAACAACGAGCTTCACGGTCTGATGATGCAACCGTCTGCAACTTCTCCTAACCTCGTTTGATTTTATCGACTGATTGATAAGCCTAACAGCTTCAAACAGAAACATCAGGACGCCAGCTGAGATCCCTTTAACAAGGTTCCTTCTACCTGATCAGTAACGCTTTGCGTTCAGATCAAATTCCTTTGATTTTTCAGCTGAAACAAACTTCATACAGAACAGATCAAATGTTCAGAACAAACGTCCCATCATACTGACCTGCGTAGCTTTGTCCCTCATGTAGGGAACGTGTTGTTGCTGGCTGTCGTCCTGAGGCCAGGGACCTGTCAGGTGAGAGCCAGCGAGCGCGCCCTGTGAGGGCCACAGCTGGACGCGATGGCGGGGGACGGCGAGGAGAATGGGGGCGCCGCACGTTGAGCGCTCAGAGGGAAGGGAAGTGCAGATGGGTGCAAGTGGTTAAGGCCACGGATGCAGTCTGAGGGGATGTAAACAAAGTTGTTTGTCAACACACCGTAAAGACGTCAGCAGATCAACAGACACACAAAGGATGAAGGATAAGCTCATAATTGTTCAGTCTAGGTTTGTTCTGCCAGATTGATGCTAATCCAAGCCGTGCTGAGCGGAGCCGATACCTCTAGTACCCCCCACCACCACTACCACCCCCGCCCCCACCACCACTACCACCCCCGCCCCCAGCCATGTTTCAGGTCCAGCCTGGATAAAGGCATTAAAAACAGCTTAAAACAGAGGTGGGTGGGTGGGGTAGGGGCAGTGGCACTGATGGACATTTAGCTTTTGGCCGACTGACCCAGTTGGAAGCTGCTGCACATGAGCATCACTAACTATAATCCAACACATTTACTGTGTGTGTAAATTTCAGACTCAGATAATCAGGAAGGCTCTGCAAGGTTATTCTTGGAGTTACGTTCTGCACTCAGTACAGTGAAAAAAGTATTTGCCCCCTTATGGATTTTTTCTGTTGTTGTTATTTTGTAACATTTAAATGTATTTTCTTTGTGCATTAACCCTTTAGTAACCTACTTTTATTTATCTTTAGACATGAACCTTCAAATTTGGTTCAATTTCACTTTGTTTTTCTTTCAAATGTTTCCATATATCTGCTCAGGCATTTTTCCAATATGTGTATTCAACAATCATTAATGAATCATTGAGACATTATTCTTTAATTATTGTTAAAAACACATTTAAATGACAATTACACCCATTTTTTAAAGAATGTTAAATAATAGAATAGAAGTAAATAAAAAAAATGGTTCACCTAAAAAATCATCTTGTTAAAAAATATTTTTTAATGTTTTATTTTTGCATTTTAGTGTTCAAACAGCTTTGCCTGGTGCTGCAGGTCCTGAAGCTAAATTTGGAAGGAGCTTTGACCATCACTGTTGCTAGGGAACGGAGGGGGGGAGGTAATTGTTATTAACACACAGCAGTATGTCTGTGTGTTTTGTGTGTGTAAATGGGGATTTGGACATCAAAAGCCGGTTATTGTTTCTTCGAGTCTCTTCCTCGTGCACGAGGACCAAACTGCTTCCTGATCGTAGCAGGAAACCGAGTCCACCTGCCGTCCAAGTCCGCCCACCCAGGACTGATTTTTGGTGGTCAAAGACAAAACGGAAACAAACATGCTCTCTTGTTGCAAAAGCAGGAAAAAAATGAGTAAAAATGTTGTATAATTAAAATGTTAGCTGGAGCTCTTGAGGTTGTTTTTGCAGTGTCTTTAAGAACGTGACTTGATGGACTTTAAAGTGTTTGAAACTAAAAGCCTTTTTCAGTTTGATGGTGTAGGTCACTGTTGATGTATTTCCTCTGTGGCATCATGTTAAAACGCACCTATAGGCTCCAAACAATAAACCACCCAAACATCTGTTTTTATTGTGAAACTCGTGCTGCTCCGCCAACTTCTTTCTGTCAGTTTTCTAAGAGCTTTTCCAGCCTGGTACTCGCATCACTAACAGACATACAGAATTCAAAACATTCAGCAGCTGGTTAGATTTATTTGATTAATGATTATGAAACTGGAGGAATCCTATTTTTGGAGAATTTATATGAAAGCTTTAATCGCACAGGCCAAGAGAGGTGCTGAAATCAACTGATGATCACTTAATCAATGTATTTGATTGGCTGTACTTATTTCCTATGAAATCAGATGGACTTTGTTATTCAGATGCTGCTTATTTTAGTTCTTCATGGAAAATGAGATCGATCTAACTCAAAGTTTTTGAGTAAAACTAACTACAATCATCACTGAAATAATTTAAACAAAACACACAACTTTAACATCTTTTTCCACATGCAATCACATGACATGTTCCAAAAGCATGTTTACTATGTGTTTTTATGTTAACTGAACCAGCTGTAACTCATGGAAACAGGATTTGCATGTGATTTTTCTTTAAATATTTCTTTAATCTGAGCTAAATGTTTGTTAACATGTCTTATTTACATTTTATCTTGTGATGTGTGCTGTTACACTGTATCGGCACTTTTACAATTTCACCTCTGAGCATACCGGGACTTTTTCTGAGTTTCCCTAGCAGTGACTGTGATGTTGAACTGGCTGGACATGGAGATATTTTCAGATTAAAAGTTAGATAATATTGTTAAAGTACTGTGGGTTTGTTGAGGCTGAATATTGAGAATAAATATATTTTATTCAAGGAAACAGTTACATGACACTTTGGATGGATGTACAATTTGTCTCATGTAGATTTAATTTAGAACTTTGTAATTTCAAAACAAACTATTTATCAATAGATCATCAGACCAATATGAAAAATATCACCCATGTTTCTGTCCCATATTTGAATGACATTAAAGGCCTGTTCTATTTATTATTGCACCTCTTGCTTTTGATCACAACGAGGCATCATTGTGATTTAATAAGATTCTTTAACTTGGTATAACCTGCACGTAACATACAACACACAGTTACATCCAGGTGTTTTGTTTTTTAGTAAACGGAGTAATGAAGGCAGCAGCACGCGCTCACCTGCAGAAAGAAGCCCTCCGCGCGCTGAATGTGATGAAGCATGGATCTCATCAGCAGCCCTGCCCCTGTTTTCCGCAGCAGCGAGGAAAAACAAGCTGAAAACAACCGCAGGCTTCGAGTGAGAAACAATCAGGAGACAGACACGGTGAGTGTTGCTGATATGGCACCCTGCCTCCTCCTCGTCGTGGTGGATGGATGTTGTTTTTTTTTCTCTCTCGCGCCTGATGCGACACTACAGCGTGAGCGGCTACCGGTAGACCATCTGGTGTACAGAAGAAAAAATAAAAGAAGCAGATAAATAATCCGTTGCTCGCCTGGTAGAATTCGTGATGTTTTGGGTGAAATAAGAAAAGGGATATAAAATACAAGCGGGATATAAAGAAGAAGGCGGTGATGCTGGACGAGCCTGACTGACACGACGGGAGAAAAGGACCAATGTAAAGTTAACGCTAATACACACGTACACTTCCGGTTGTTACTTTCAAAACTAAATATTAACGGTGAAACGCTTGCTTCGTGCTGTTGGGGTCAGTTGGTGAATTTTAAAACGAACTGTAGACAAAAACGACGCCGAATTTTGCACTGCTCCAGTTTTAAGGAATAATTAATCTCATTTTGACATTCTAGTCATCTGGACGCAGAGCGTCAGTGAAAAACTATTGCTTTTATTCTCACAAATAGATTAAACCTCTATTATAATATATGTATTGAATGTTGTATCGCCTAAGTCTTACTGTAATCCGAAATGTTGCTTAAATACAATCAGCGAATAACAGTTTAATAACAAACTTTAAGACTGTAAAATAGGATTTCCGGTGCTTCTCGCTGACTTGACGAAAGTCAAGCAAAGCAGTGACGTAGCACTCGAGCGCTGGGCCGCACGCGCTGATGCTGCAGTTGCTAGGGGCGCGAGGAGCAGACGGCGGAGAGGCGAGATGTTCCAAGTATGGCAAGCTGTTGTAGGATTTAATGAAACTGCACTGTTATGTCAACATTAGTATTTCTGAGAGTGAGGTCATGTTTATTAACTATCCAATAATTTAAACTTGTTACAGTGAAAGTGTAAATGTTTAAAATATGATGTTCTCTGGTAAAAAATATACTCCCAATTCTTTGTAGAAGCAAATACTTGTGAATATCTGGTGCTAAAATCCAAAATAATATCAATTGGGAAAAAAAGTAGTTTGTTTAGCTGATTCTGTCTCTATCTGTGTCAGTTTGTGTCTGTCAGTTTGTGTCTGTCAGTTTGTGTCTGTCAGTTTGCCAGTGTAACGGTTTTTCAGTCAGTCAGATCAGTGTAGCTGATTGCAGGATTCTGCATCGTGTCAAAACTGAAAAAATTCACTGAATAAGACAAATAGATCATTGTGGCCCCAACAGCTGACTAATAAATTTCAACACCAAACTGTTAAATGTAGATTAAAGTGAACAATCAAACCTGTAAACAATCCAACCTGAACTCTGAAGGTTTTTTTACCAGTATTTTTATATTTTACTGGTTTCTCTTGATTTTTTCAACAATGAAATGATATTTATTGAAACAAATATAGAGCCAGGTAAAGTAAACAGACTGAATTTGAAGCTTGATTAAGACAGATACCGGTTGGAATAACAACGGCAGAGATAAAGCGGTGGCAGCTGGACTTACGTCATATGGAAGCGCCAGCTTTATTGTTGTAATGACGCAAAAATTCCACTAGGGGGCGACAGATGTTACAGAAGTTACGCACTCCAGCTTTAAGATGTTTTTAAACAAATGACATTCTGCATAACTGCACTGTGCTGTGGCGTTCCCTATAATTCCGGAATAGCGCTATAACTGGTGGCAGCATGTTGGAGTAGCTCTGTGACTTAGCTAGCATTTGCTAGCATTTTTTTATTCTTTTTGAGTATTTCTTGATGGTTTTTTCTTCTGGAAATATTTTCTAAATACTTTTCTTCTGATTTGGGTGCTGCGCTGATCGAGTTTTTTGCTGGATTTGTCACTTTTTTGCCACTTGTTATGATGCGTAACCATGGCAACAAGAGACTTGTTTACAAGTAAGAGCAGCTAACTGACATTTCTAAGGCTGAAATAATCCTCAAATTGAAAGTCTGGATCTCTGATGAGCTCAAAGGAAGAAGACATGGATGCAGAGCAGGAGCAGAGTGAAGAGAGAGAAAGAGGAAGTTTAAACCTTCACTTCCATCAGTCATATTGACAAATGTGAGATCTCTTTGCTAACAAAATGGATGAACTTGAAACTCTGTTGAAATGCAGCATCATGTGTTTCACTGAGACATGGCTAAAAGGACATATCCTGGACTCCAGTGTGTCTCTGTCTGGCTTTCAAACAATACGGACAGACAGATTTGAAGAGGAGCGAAAAAAGAAGAGGAGTTTGTCAGCTGATCACATCTGCAGTTACCTGTTGGGGGCGGAGCATCAGAGCAAGTGACATGAAGAGGCTGAACAGATGGAGAAGGAGGACTGATTCTGTCATGGAGACTGAACTGGAGTCTCTTGAGTTGATTGTCCAAAGGAGGATGAAGAACATGATGGAAAACCCTCATCATCCTCTTCAGAACACAGTAACTCAACAACAGAGTGTCTTCAGTCAGAAGATTCTTCATAATCCGCTGCAGCACAGATCGCTACAGGAGAGCATTCCTGTCCACACCTAGAACCCTCTAGAGGAGATCCTTCCTGTCCACACCTAGAACTCTCCATGGCTAGCTGAAAAAGAACTGAGCTACAACACTTGAATTTCCCTTCGGGGATTAATAAAGTATTTATTTTTTTGATTTGATTTGATAATTGTGCTAAATTGTTTAGTATTTTTAGTGCCTTAAAATGCTAAAATGCTACAGCCCATCCAAAAACAAACAAACAAACAAACAAACAAACAATGAATTTAACTATTTTTAAAGCCAATACTTCAGCTTATGCTAAGCCAATTTTTTAGTTTCTAAGTGTTCTAAGGCTCTGCTCCAGCAATGGTTAGCAAAAGAGCTATTTTTCTTTCATCCGCCCGACGATCCACTCCGACTGCGGCAATGTAGAGCTGAAACTGCTGCTTAAATGTCCTCCAGTTTGCGTTCACATTCCCCGTCATTTTCAGCGGAGTTGGTGGCTTTACTGCGTCCATCATGCTTCAGTTCTTTAGGTCTACCACACTCCTGGTACCATGTAATGTTCTGCCTTCAATAGGTTGGTTGCACCCTACGTCACGTTGTTAAGACACCAGCGTTCGAAGTGCAGACGGAGGGCCGGAAGTGAAGTGACCTGTTCAAATAGCCTGGGAAAATGCCTCTATTTTGTGCAGTTTATGGTTGTTCCAATCGAGGTAACAGAGAGAAGGATACTCGTTTTTTAGAGTTCTGAAAGTTGTCGTCCACAGAGGTGAAAAATGCAGAAAACTGACAGAACAACGCCGGAAAAAGTGGATTTTAAATCTCCGCCTTCGGTCAGGAGGAGCAGAGTCCCCTAACGCCCGCGTTTGCGAATTAAAAAGTTAGAAAGAGATTCCATCTTTGCTAAAAGTGTTCTTCCAAATAACGTCAGATCCCTTTGGAGCCAATTGTTTAAGATTTTTTTGGGGTTTTTCTGCTGTGTTCAGAAACCAAATCCCAATAGCTTTAAAATCGATTAAATTATTTTCAGAGGCGTCAGGATTAAATCTTAATATTGATAAATGTGAAATAATGAAAATACATGAAGGCTCTGAGACTTCTATGTTTATTATCCCTGTTAAAAAAGAAGTCTGTTATCTAGGTGTTTACATTACTAATGTACCAAATGATAAAAACCAAAAGAACCTTCTGAACACAGTAGAAAAAAACCCCAAAAATCTTAAACAATTGGCTCCAAAGGGATCTGACGTTATTTGGAAGAAGACTTTTAGCAAAGATGGAATCTCTTTCTATACTGATATACTCTTCTCAATCATTGGCTATATCTCCTAAAATTATTAAAGAAATAAATAAAATGAATCTTGACTTTATATGTAGGAAGAAGTATCACTACATTAGAAAAAGTGATCTAATTAAAAATTATGAAAGTGGTGGCATAAAACCAATAGATTTTGAAATTTTGACTGGAGTATTGAAAATAAAGTGGCTTCAATCCTTTTTAATTAATGGTGAGGAAATTTGGCATGCAATTCCAAAATTAATATTTGAAAAAGTTGGAGGAATGGAACTCCTATTAAAGAGTGATTTTGAAATCCATAAGTTGCCTGTCAAACTCTCCGAATTCCACAAACAAGTCCTGTTATTTGGAAAAATGTTTTTTAAGCGTAACTTCAGTCCTCATGATGTTCTGATATGGAATAATAGAACTGTTTTAGACAGAAACAAAACCATATTTAATCAAAGGTGGATGGATAAGGGAATATGGTTGGTGACACATATTTAAGATGAGAATGGAGATATTCTTTCACTTAAAGATTTAAGGATAAATATAATTTAGAATTTTTTCTAAAATTGAATATAATAAAGTGATTAAAAATATTCCAAGTGCTCTGTTTCATCTAGTTAAAACTTCTATTGGTTATGAAATGAAATGAAATGAAAAATGAAATGAAATGAAATGAAAAATGAAATGAAATGAAAAAATACTTTATTTATCCCAGAAGGGAAATTCAACGTTGTAGTAGTTTTTTTTTTTGTTTTTTTTTACAATAATAAAAATCAAGGTCTGTTCTTGTTGTGGAGGCTAATGGCTGCAGGCAGGAATGATCTTTTGTATCTTTCGGTCTTGCATCGGACCTGAAGAAGCCTCTCACTGAACACACTCTGTTGTTTGATCACTGTGTCGTGCAGAGGGTGAGAAGAGTCCTCCATCATCTTCATCAGCTTGTCCAGCATTCTTTTTTGTACAATCAGCTCCAGCGGCTCCAGAGATACTCCCAGCACAGATCCAGCTTTCCTGATCAGTTTGTTGATTCTCTTCAAGTCTCTGGTTCTGATGCTGCTGCCCCAGCAGATGGCTGCAAAGCTGATTGCACTTTCCACAACAGACCTATAGAAGATTTGCAACATCTTGGTGCAGACATTAAAAGATCTCAGCTTCCTTAAGAAGTAGAGTCTGCTCTGACCTTTCTTGTAGATGTATTCTGTGTTGCATTTCCACTCTAGTCTGTTGTCCAGCTGAACTCCAAGGTACTTGTATTCCTCCACCACCTCTACCTCCTCTCCTAGGATGGAAATACTGCTGTGTTGATTCTTTCTCCTCCTGAAGTCAACAATCATCTCCTTAGTTTTGCTGCTATTTAAAACGAGATGATTGTTACTGCACCATTTCACAAACTGACTGACCAATTCTCTATACTCAGCTTCTTGTCCCTCACTGATGCACCCAACAACTGCAGAGTCATCAGAGTATTTCTGCAGATGACAGGACTCAGAGTTGTACTGGAAGTCAGAGGTGTACATCGTGAAGAGAAATGGTGAGAGTACAGTTCCTTGTGGCGCTCCAGTGCTGCTGACCTCCATCCCAGACACACAACCCCCCAGTCTCACAAACTGTGGTCTGTTTGTGAGGTAGTCATAAATCCAGGAGGTTGTGGAGGAATCCACCTGGAATTTATGGAGCTTCTCACATAACAAAGCAGGCTGAATTGTGTTAAAAGCACTTGAGAAGTCAAAGAACATGACCCTCAAAGTGCTGCCTGATTGGTCCAGATGAGCGTGTGCTCTGTGAAGCAGGTAGATGATGGCATCTTCAACCCCAAGCCCATTACGGTATGCAAACTGTAATGGGTCCTGAAAGGTGCTGACCTGCTTGTTGAGGTGAGCCAGTAAGAGTCTCTCCAGGACTTTCATGACGTGAGATGTCAGGGCAACTGGTCTGTAGTCGTTTGGTTCAGCTGGTTGTGGTTTTTTAGGTACTGGAACAAGGCAGGATGTTTTCCACAGCACAGGAACTGTTTTCTGTCTCAGACTGGTGTTGAAGAGGTGCTGGAGAACTGGACATAGTTGCATTGAGCAGGTCTTGAGAACTCTGGGACTGACACCATCTGGACCTGCAGCCTTGTTCTGGTTCAGTTTCTCCAGTTGTTTCTTGACCTGGTAGCAGGTCACCGACAGAGTGGAGGTGGAGGCAGAGGAGGTCTTTGGGTGCTCTGAGGTGGAGGAAGATGATGCAGTGTTCTGGTCCATGACTGAGCTGCAGGGTGACGAAGTGGAGGTGTGACAGGAAAGCTGTGGGCTCATGGAGGGTGTGTGGTCTGTGGGGATGGAGGCAGGGGGGGAACTGAACCTGTTGAAGAACATGTTCAGTTCATTAGCTCTGTCCAGACCTCCATCAGTCTGGTCCCCCTTTACCTTGAAGCCGGTGATCTTCTTCATTCCAGACCACACATCCCTCACGTTGTTCTGCTGGAGCTGACTCTCTAGCTTCCTCCTGTAGTCCTCCTTGCACTTCCTTGTTTGTGCTTTAAGTTGTTTTTGTGTTGTCTTTAATAACTCCCTGTCACCATCCCTGAAGGCTTTCTTTTTGATGTTCAGCAGCTTTTTCAGGTCTCTGGTGATCCAGGGTTTGTTATTGGGGAAGCACGTCACAGTTCTTGTTGGTACGATGCTGTCCACACAGAAGTTTATATAATCTGTCACACACTCAGTCATGGTGTTGATGTTGTCTCCATGAGGTTCACAGAGGACATTCCAGTCCGTAGCCTCGAAGCAACTTTTCAGAGCACCTTCAGCATCATTAGACCAGGTTTTGATGGTTTTTGTGATCACTGGTTGCTGCTGAACGATGGGCTTGTATGTGGAGGTGAGAAGAACCAGATTATGGTCAGATCTTCCTAAAGGTGGCAGGGCAGAGGAGCTGTATGCATTTTTAATATTTACATAAAATAAGTCCAACGTCTTATTTTCTCTGGTGGAGCAGCTGACAAACTGTTGGAATGTTGGTAAAGCTGTAGAGAGGGAGACGTTGTTGAAGTCTCCAGAGATCGCCATAACTGAGTTTGGATGCTGTGTTTGTAGCCTTGCAACAACGGAGCTGATGACATCACAGGCAGTTTCTGGAGCGGTACCAGGTATTATATAAACCGCTACCAGAATAACACAGGTAAACTCTCTGGGTAAATAATATGGACGGAAACTCACAGCTAACAGTTCGATGTCCCTCGTACAGATCTTCTCCTTTACGGTGACATGTCCAGGATGACACCAACGCTGGTTAACCAGCACTGCAATTCCACCTCCCCTCAGCTTCCCGCTGAGTTGCTTACTGCGGTCTGCGCGGACCGTCATAAAGCCGTGTACAGACACGTTACTGTCCGGGATGTGTTCATGCAGCCACGTCTCGGTGAAACACATAAAACTGCATTCTCTGTACTCTCTCTGGGACCTGGTTAGCACCTCGAGCTCGTCCGTTTTGTTAGCTAGCGATCTGACGTTACCCATCACAACAGTTGGAAGAAACGGTTTAAATCTCCACCGCTTTTCTCTCTGCTTCACTCCTGCCCTGCGTCCTCTTCTCTTTCTCTTCAACTCCAGCGGGATTTGCTGTGTTATTTCACTGTTAATTTTGATTTGGGAGAGTTTTATCAGTTGGTCACGCTGATAAACAAGTCTTCCGTTGCCATGGAGACTCATCATAACCAAATCTGGAAACAGCCAAAAAGAGCCAAAAACATCCAAAAAACTCTCCCGTGCAGCACAGCCCCCGAACCGACGCAAAATTCCCTTTAAAACAAAACTAATTTGACAGCTGAAGTCTGTCAAAAGACGGCTGTAATTTTAAAAAATCACGATAGCAAAGACAGAGCTACTACAATTTGCTGCCACCTCGCGGCGCATTCTAGAACGTGTTATATAACTAACCCTAGACTCAAAACAATAGCAGCTGATGGGCTCAACATATTAAATAAAAAATGTAACAATATTTTCCTGAGAAGCAAATTAAATAAAGCCTTTTATCCAAATCCAGTACTCAGATTCTCTTTACTACAAAAATGTTCAAAAGAAGAAATTAAAACTTTGAGAACTAAGTATTTAAAATACTCTCTACCCCCGAAGTATAAAGAAATCCACTTTAAAACTTTAAATGATATTTATCCATCTAATTATTTTATACGAACTAGATTTAATTTTAATGTAGAAAAATGTCACTTATGTAAACAAAACTCTTTTATGAGTGCGACAACATTTCAACACTTTGGAAATCACTTCAGGATTGGCTTAACTCCAACAAAATTCATATAAATAATTTCATGGTTGACGATATTTTATTTGGCCTTACACCAAAAGATAAAAATACAGAATTTTAATTAACAATCTTATAATCTTAACAAGATTTTTTTACACACAAATGCCGATACCTCAAAACTCCTCCTACCTGGAATAATCTTAAAAATGAATTGAAACTGCTGTTGAGATCCTTAGACAAAATGTCCACATTTAATGCCATTAAGTTACATAATTTCTTTATAAAGACAAATTTATAATCCCCTTTCAGATGTTAATACAATAGGCCTAGGGAAGTAAGTCTTGTTCCCTTACTTACTCTTCCCTTGGGAATTTTTTATTACAATGGTATTTTTTTTTTCATTTTTATTTATTTGTATTTATTTTAGTATTTTATTTGTATTAATTTGGCCTCTCCACCTTTGAATTGAAACATTCATGCAGTCTGTTGATCAGCTTGGAAGAACAGCGACATCCAGTGGCTGGATGTATTACTACAGACAGTCTGTCTGGAAATGACAGCGTGAAATCCATTGCACATATCTTTGACCAGCCTGACAAAAGTTTCATAGATAAGGGAAAAATGGTCGCTAAGTTTCTGACACTAGATGAGGGCGAGCAGCATTATTTAAGAAAGCTGAAAATGTTCAGTGATTACAGAAAAACATTTGACATTTCAGACATAAAATCTGATTCCCTGGACGATTTACTGAAAGTGGCGACAGGATTTCAAGATCCCACTGACATCGAGGACTTAAAAGTAGTTGTAGATCTTTTCCATAAATTGTTACGGATGAATCCAGAAGACAGGAGCTATCCGTGACAAGTGATGGAATTAACCCAGTCTGTGGGCTCTTCCACTCGCTCAATGACTCCCATCTGTGTCATTCTGTTAAGTTTTTTTTTAAGTCCTGCTTTGAGAGGCGCTGGCACTCTCCTTGGGGCATGTACTACAGGTACAGCATCTTTCTTTAGCTGTATTTTATATGTATATGGAAGTGTGCCATGTCCTTTAAAAACAGTAGTGTATTTGTTCACTATACTTGTACTACCTTCATTTTGTGACTGTCTCTCGTTTGGATTATCCATGTCGTCACTGTTGATCTGGTAGAGTCTTTTGACTAGTCCTAGGTCTTCAGATGCTTTGAATCGATTCATGTCCACTTGGCACTATTGTGAACATTAAGTTGTGTTGTTTTCCTTTTGCAGTCACTTTGAGCCTACAGCCACCCCTGGTTCTTATTGGCTCATTGTTGTACGCTTTTAGTGACATTACCTTGCTTGTGACTCTTTTTGGTTTCTCCGCCAGTGCTTTCAGATCGTTTTCATTGATTAAGTTGGCTTTAGCTCCAGTATCAATTTTAAATGTTAGTATTGTCCCATTAACTAACAGAGGAGCGGTCCATTTATCATCTTTTACTGCGCTTACAGCCTGTTTTGTTCCACTTGTGTTTTGCGTCTGCATGTAGTTCTTACATGACACCATTTTGATGAAAAATGTCTCGCTCAGATCACTGTCATCAGTGTCATCCTGCACTGTGTAGATCTTTTTTCTGGTGTGGCACATTTTCGCATAGTGGTTTTGCTTCTTGCACTTTGCGCATGTTTTCCCATATGCAGGGCACTGTCTCGGCTTGTGAGTTTCACCACACTTCTTGCAGCTGAATTGTGCTTGATTATTGTCTCTCTTCTTATCCTTTTGTTTGAACTTGAACCGAGCTTTTCCTTTCTTTGCCACTGCATTTACGGGCTCATTTTCTGGGTTAAATGGCGCCGCTTGAAAGGTAAGTGCATGTTGTTTTGCTAGCTCGCTGGCTTGACATGTTTTTATGGCACTTTCCAGTGTGAGATCAGCTTCTTTTCATTAGTCCCAAATACAATCTGATCCCTTATCATTGAGTTCTTAAGATCACCAAAGTTGCAGGACTGAGCTTTTATTCTGAGGTCGGTGAGAAAATTCTCAAATGACTCACCCGGTTGTTGGAGACGTGAGCGAAATACATATCGCTCATAAGTTTCGTTTTTCTTTGCAAGACAGTGCTCGTCAAACTTCTTCACTACTTCTTCATACTTGTCTTTATCATCGGGTTGGTCATATACGAACGTGTTGAAAACCTCAATAGCCTCTAACAGGATTAGCATGTTCCTCAAAAACAGCTACAAATCCTCCATGACTTCTGCCCTCTGGTGCTGAATCAAAGTACTACGAATGACATTTCATTTTATCAAAAAAGGGTCAACACATTATTTAAAAGTATGGATCTAACATTTTCATTTCAACTGTTTCTTTTCTTACTATAAAAATGCACAAAAAAAAAATCCAAACCATAAACTCTACAATTATTTCATACATTTATTGAGATTTTCTTTCATAATGAGTTGAAAATGTTTACAGAAACTGTACCGAGCAGACGCATAGCAATGGAATCAAAAGCCGTGTCCATTGAATGCACAACAGAATTCCATAAAAATGAAATACACATACACTTTTTTTTTAATACAAATTACAGGTTACAAAAACATAAATGAGATTTTGTCATAAGCCCCGAAGTAGCACTGACAAGACAGAATGAGTAGTGTCATTTTTTTCAGCACGCCTGTACAACGCTTACGTCCCAGCCTTTGTGATGCTTGTTGACGTAAAAGAAAACACGGCACGTGCACGCACTCACACGGTGAAATCAGTCACTCCGAAGTCAAGGGATGAGACGAGAAAGGGAAATAATATCCAGCGTGCTTCAGTTTTGATTCTTATTCTTTTAAAGTTTCTGATTTTGAACACAAATAGCAGAATCTGAGCTTTTTTTTTTTTTTTTTTAAATGTGTTTCTGGTGTTTTTATTCCAAAACAGCTAAACACACAGTCCACAGTGAGGTCAGGTGATAGTGGTACAGTGATTGAGTCAGCCACTGTAACAGGTCGCTCCATAGGTCCAATTCAGATAATTGTAGTGATAGAACTTCGCATATTTCGTTACACGATGACTCGCTTTTCCAGTCAGCTGGGATTGTCCATTAGTGTTTATGTCCCCTCGCCCCATAAAAAGAGGATTGTCATTGTCATCATGTTTCTCCTCTTGAGTCTGGGTTGACAGTTTTGAAGGGAGTGGATTGTTTTACAAAACGATTGTGATAATTCATAAGTGCAACAGAGATTAAAGTATCAAAAAAGATAAAAATGACAGCCAAAAAGAAAAAAAACCCAAAAGGAAGCAATAAAATGTCAAAAGCATATAAAACTACATCCTATTGCACAATTAAAAAGTATCATACAAAACATGGATACATAGACAATGGTATTGCATACAAATTAAGGAAATATTCAAAATAATAATAATAATAATAATAACAGAATAGTTTGTCCTGTCTTTAAGACGTCAATTCTTTTATCTTTTTACAGAGCTCAAAGAGAAAAAGATCACTCCAAGTGTTGATTGTTTTTTATCGCCCATTTAGGTTTAGTGACCACTTTTTGTTTCGGTCGCAACAGACAAGACTTAAAAACACTGATTTTAACTGGTTCAAAGTGCACGTAAAATAAAGGAAAACGAAACGTCGCTTTGCTCGTGAGGGTGAAACATGAACGAAACAAAGGGTGATTGAGAGGAAATGTGGAATAAAAAGCGAGAGACTGCTGCATAGCTGGATTCCAATCAGTTAAAGCGATGCCATTAGAAAGCCACACAGGAGAGGGACAGATCTGAGAACTGTACATGGTCAGGCTCCAATGTTCGCCAAACACTCTTTAGCTTCCTCTTGCTGATTTTGAGCAGAGCAGTTTTATTATTTTTTTTACATCTTTCCAGTCTGGGTGGTGGGCGTGAATTCAGACCTGTGTGTCACCGGGCTCGCCGGTTAATCCCCTGCCTTGCAGATAGATGGCTGAACTGGACTTTGGCCCGTTCTGATTGTGACCACGGCCCCGGGTGGATCCGTTGTTGTTGACCTCTGGCCCCCGGGTGTCCGAGGAGATGACCCATGTAGTGGGTCGCCACTTCTTTAGAGAGTAAGGGGTTTTCACGCGCTTCTTGATTTTTTCGCCTGTCCCCAAAGCTCCGTCGGGCTGTACCAAGCCCTCCCCTAGGGGGAAAGGAAAAGAAAATGGATCAGCACCTTGTGGCTGTTTTTTCCTTCATGAAGTCTCACTATTTTAAAAGTGTTATTCTTGTGTAAATTTTATAATATTTTTCTCTAAAAAGAGTCAATAAATATTTTGCAAAATTAGCATTTTTTTCAAAGCAAAGCTCAAAGTTACATATATCTCAGTGTGTGATTGGAAGATGTTTCGTTCTGAACCTGAAGCGTCAAAGGTTTAATTGTATGCTTAAGAGTTTTGCCTTAAATTTTAAGACTATTAAAATAATTAATGAACATTTTTTTAACTGATATACCACATTAAATTTAGGCAGATAATCCTAAAGAAATGCTGTTCTGGGATTTTTTTTTTAAGTGTAGTATTTTCGCTGTGGGACAACAAAGCCCTGGGCACCCCCTCCCCAATTTTTACCGTTGCCAACTTTAGCCCAGGACATGAGCTGAAGACAACTTGTGAGCAACAGTTACAGCTCTAACTTCATGTGTGGGTATATCAAAACTTTCTATGTGAGTGGGAACCAATGAGCCACTTAATAACTGAGATCTTATAGGATTGTCAGAAATTCCCCCCAAGGTTTTTGTGGCTGCAATCACCTAAAGAGGCCAGGTCATGTGTAGTGAAGGACAGGTCCAGGGAGTTGGGTCTCTCTGGTCGACGAGCTCTGGGCTGCCTGAGCAGAGCTTCTCCTCTCATGGTGACTGTAGCCTCCCTCGGGGGGTCTCCTGCAGTGGACCCTGACACAGAGCTGTCTCCTGAAGGTCCCATGGTTTCCCTGCTCCCTCCCTCCCCGCTCCCCTCCTCCTCCCCTCCGTCACTCTCCCCTCCACTGCTGCCCTCTCCCTGGCCACGCCCCGTGTTGTTGCTGTTGTTGTTATTGGTGTTGGGGCGGGCTGAGCGCAGGGCGCTCACACTCGACGGCGCGTCTCTCAAGTCAGGCTGCTCTCGCTCTCGGCTCAAAAGCGGCTCGTGTTCGTCGGGGCTGGCTGTGATCACACCGAGGCTGAGCCGGCTGTCGTCTGACCTCAGGGCTCCGGATCCATTCTGAGTTACGCCGACTCCTCCTGCCACTATAGATGATACAACCCCAGCGGCGTGACCGTTAACGGTACCGTTGATGCTGCCGTTGACGTGTGCCTCTCGTAGAACCGGCAGGTTGTTTGTGCTCGTGCCCGTGTGTGTCTCAACAATATTCGGGCCCATCACTGCAACTGGATTGATCTTTGTTCCTTCTACCTGCCGCAGGTTGGACTTCCCTGAGCGTCCAAACTTAAACCTGAGCGAGGAGGACGACGACTCCTTCTTGGCGGGCTTGTTTCTCAGGGGCAGACTGGATGGCCTTTTTGGCAGATTCTGTTGCTTGGGCAGGGGGAAGATAGCAGCGGGCACAGTTGCAGGAGGCTCCGATGTTCCCGAGGCCTCACTGGCCATCTTGATTAAAGGGTAAAGCAGGCTGGAACTGCCAGGGCTCAACGGGTCTGGGGAACAGAACTGTTTTTGAGAGTGCTCCATTAGATTCTCATCAGAACTCTCCTTCAGGTTCTTGTCCACCTCTTTAGGATCCAGCTTAGTGGCTTCCAAATCCTCCTGAGTCAGGTGTAGGCAGACAGGGACTGTGGCGGCCCCCACCGGACCTTCAGATTCAGAGATGATAGTGGTGGTTGTGGTAGAAGCCGAGGGGCTGCCTCTCAGACCCACGCTGGTGCTGCTGCTGCCTTCTGGACTTGGTAGACGGGCGTTAGCTTGCTGCTGCCGCTCCTGGTTGATAGAGTTCCTGTTTCTCTCTCCTGTCCCGACCCCAGCTCGTCCTGTTACAGAGCTAGTTGTGTCCACCTGCATGTTCTTAGCCACACCCTCATGCTCCTCGATGTAGGTGGAGGGATTGTCTGCATAAGGGCCTGACTTTGGCGTCATGCGATTTCTTAGAAAACGAACAGAAACCATGAAATAAGAAATGAGAAAAAATTTTAGAACAGCTTCCATGTGTACAACAGCTGTTCTGAGTTGGAGCCTACCTCTCATTGTGCAGCGTGGTGGACATGGGATTGAGTGTGGGACTAACAGACTTGGAGCGGTCCCATATGAGGAGCAGCTCCGCGAGTCGCTCCTCGGCACACTGAGCCGTGAGACGAGCCTCTGCGTCCTGGTCCCAGCAGTCCTCCATCGTCTCTTTCAGGGATCGAACCGCCTGGAAAGAACAGTTTGATTTAAGACTGAAAATATAATCCAGTTTACAATAACAAATTATAGCAACAGACAGCTGAGTGAGTAGATTTAGAGAAACAGAACAAACATAGAACAAAATAGATAGAGAATAAATGGAAATAAACAAAAATGTGAATTTATTCCAAAAACAAAAACAAGCAGAAACAATGCAGACACCAAAATAAATGAAATCACCCTTCTGTCCAAATACAATGATACAAAAACATTAGAATCTGATTTTTAAAGTTGTAAAGTCCACACCTCCTAACATTTACGAAAAAAAGCAAATAAAACTGAATGTTCACAACTTAAAAAAAAATCCTATATTCAGATTTTTTTTCTAGTCTAGATTTTGGTTAACTGTTCAATACAAATTTGGGGGATAATTTTTTGTGTTTGATACATTTACTTCTGAGATCTCTACCTCTTTAACAGGATCATCACTTTCCTCATAAAACCTGCTGTATCGGATCCTATAACATCTTCTGCCCTCTGGTGGAGAGTCTAATAACTACAAGTAGCAGTTTAACATTATTATTCATTAACTAGCTACATTAATAACTACTTCTTTGACTATTATTTCATGTCACAGGCTTTAAATGTTAAATAATGATCATCTAACACGACTAGGTTACACCAAGTCTGACAAACAACAGATTGGTAAGATAAATAATTCATTTTGTCCAAAGATTTTGCCAATGAAGGCAGAATCACCACCAAAAATGTCTGAGAGCCCAAAGGCACCATGTAAAACACTGATACCACTTTTCTCAAAAGAACGTCCGATGAACTGGAACTTGATCAGATGGACCAAAATATTTTTTAACTTATCAGAAGCTGGTGTAGCTGCAGGTACTGAAATTGAGTTTATGCTCATACGCTCAACTATTATCTTTGGAGATGCAAAGATCATTTGACTCCAAACAACTAACTTCATTTAAACAGACATACTGTATTTAAATTATTGATTAAAAAAAAGCCCAAATGACTGCTGGAGATCAGCACCAGCCCCCTGCGACCCTGAAAAGGAAGAAGCAGGTTTAGAAAATGGATGGATGGATAGATAGATAGAAAGATGCCCCGACTGGACTCTGCTCTCCAAACACATACGTACCAGGCTGTTCTCTTTCCAGGCTTCAGGGAATTTGGGCCGTTGCTTCTCCCTGGACACCAGAACCTGCATGTCCTCAAACGTCGGGTGGTTTCCTGCTTCTGCCTGAAAGGCCATCTGGTACTCTGGCACAGATTCTCCTAGAGAAAAGCAAGGAAGAGAGAAAGAGAGAGAGCAGATGCATCTTTTAAAACTATATCATGGTTATTAGGGTTGTTTTTTATTTTATTTTTTTAAGAGATACCGCTCTATCACTGCTTAAAAATGAGGATTCCTAGCACGGGACATGTTTGTCTCACCAGGGAAAAGGTCGGTACATCTCATGAAGATCTCCCAGTAGACAAGGCCCAGAGCGTACATGTCCACTTGCTTCAGCGCTGACTCGCAGTCCCTCAGGTTCACGGCGCCTTCCAGCACCTCCGGAGCCATGTAGCGCACCGTCCCCACCTGGCAAAGGACGAAGGAGAAGACGATGCTTTTTAATGTCACAGTCAAACTGAGACTGTGTGAATTAGAAGACAAGGTATCCAATTACACATTCAAGGAACTAAATTTAGTTACTTTTAAAAATAAATCCAGCTGTTTTCAGACTTTGTGCTAAACTATATGTACAAATTCAGCCAAAAAAAGCTATAAAGACTCATTTCAAACATTTGAAAGCAGTTCAGTCAGAACCCCTTAGTATGCAGAAACACATCACCCGAATCCAACATCTGGTTCACCTGTGGACATCAACTCAAAAGTGAAGAGGGAGTTCTTTGTTAAGTTAATAAGTTGCCAACAATGATGAGAAAATGTCCAAGTAGTTTGCTACTCTAAACTTATGACACAGTTTATGTGTGTTGTACCCATGAAAAACTTGCCAAATCTTCCCTGCCAATGCCAAACAGCTAATTTTGCTCCTGACATCAGAAGTTTGACTTGGAAGTTTTTCATGAGCATAAAATCTCAACTCTGCTGCTCCACCTACAAATCTCAGAGGTTGTGTTTAACATTCCAGCATTTAAAAGACAAACAGGATATGGAACAACTAAATACAGCTGAACTGACTTCAAACTAAACAAAATGAAATTTTACCTGTTAAAAGTTGGATGTATGTGCCCCCAGCTAACAGACAAAACAAGTCAGACATGTCAGAAATGTAAGCTAGGAGCTAACGCTTAGCTATAAATGAAATGCCACTGGTCCTTTTGGTTATATTGAGCCGTCGTATCTATAATTCTCTCATTATCACCTCCAGTTTTCACACTCTTTGTTGAATTTTTTGTCAATAGTTATTCTCTAGTTTTTGACTTGAAGACTGTTGTGTGATCAGATGTTAGAGGAGTTCCAAAAAACCTTGATGATGTCATCAAAATCCCTTAGAGTGATTTATTTAGCAGCAACCAGGCAGTTTTTAGATTGACATTTTTGTTCATTTTTTAAGCCAAGCAAAATGGCAGCTGGACATGAAAACTGCAGACATGATTCACCAACTGTTTTTCTTTAAAAAAAAAAATTATCAAAAAGCTGAGCTGCAGCATTAGCTGCCGCTTTCTGCTGCAGGGATCAATCCCTCTTCTTGAACTCTCACCTCACTTATAGCGGCGTTGTCCTCCTCGCCGTGACGCGTCGGCCTGGTCCCCGTCAGCTTCATGGACAGGCCGAAATCGATGATGACGCACGTGCCGTCAGCTTTGACGAGGATGTTCCGGCTGTTCAGGTCCCTGTGGGAGACCGCAGGCTTGTATAGGTCTGATAAAAAAAAAAAACAGAAGAATTTTCTCAGTGACATTGATTGTTGATCTACAACAACATTTAGGCTAAAAAATAAATCAAATGTTTATCTATACTGTGGAATCCATGAGCTATAATGTATATCATGTAATAACAGTCGTGATGATTCTCAAAGCTGAAATCATCACTCCGATGTTCATCGTCACTGTGATGCATGTTTTTGTAATCCTGTACGGCCCTGAAATCCCCATCCCAGACCAGCGTCTGACCAGCAGAGGGCGCAGTTAGGCTGCTGGAACTCCCTACAGCCACCATGGTGTTGATGTGCAGGAGGAGTGGGGGAGGATGACAACTGTACCAAAGCCCAAGAGATCCTGCTGTTAGCAGCTCCACACAGAGATTTCAGATTTCTTAAGGAATGGTCTTTTCCTCACCTTCCTCCACTCCATCCCTCCTTAAATATTATTTACACAGCTGCATAAACTCGATTAATTTCCATTCTGAGTATTTACTTGTTGCTGTTACTGCCCTTTTCCTCTCTTGTCACTTGCAAGTCTGTTTGATGTGTATCTGTGTTGAAGAGCGCTGAAAGAAACTGCTGATACTGATGATATCAGAAGAAAATAACATGATCTTTTCCGCCTCCCGCGACTCCGCCCAAGACACGTTCACCTTTTATTTACTATCCCTGGTTTATGTCTGTAACGTGTCCCTCTGCCATTCTTTTTTACTCTCTGTGGCTGGAGGGAAGTCTATAAATACCCTCGGTTGGGCGTGCACGCAGTGTGCGCTCGGTCCTTGTCAAAATAAAGGCGTGCAAATTCTACAAGACAAACAGACTCAATCTAAGCTGCAGCACAAACAGCCAAGTGGAAGATTTGCTTTAAATTCCAAGGTTTGGATGTTTAATAGACACATTTAAGGTGCTAAAATGATAAACAACAATAAAATGTCCTTTTCGGACAGCTATGAAAAAATGAGCTGTTAGCATATCAATTTGATCAGAATCAAACTTTTTCTCCAAAGTGGAACAAATATCACTTGATTTAATGGCTTCCTTCTCGATGTCATATTTCATAGCATCCAGCATGGATTTTATGTCATTAGTAGTTGCTAAATTACAATTTATTTGACATATTAGGATTTGCGACAGATGCTTCACTTTAGTGAAGAATAGACTCATTTTCAGGAATTTTTTATTTTTAAAAAGTGCAATTCTTTAGCTACTCAAATGCCACACAGCTATAATCTGCAGAAGTTTCACAAACCTAATTTAACAATATTTGGTGAAAAACTTAATGTGTGGAGGAAGATCTATATGCTGCACCCCATCATCCAAAACTTTTATGAACCATTAAGTTTAATGGGACTTAACGCGCTAAAAGCTTTCTCATTTTACACCACAACTCTCTGTATCCGTATGTTATGTTCCAGTCTCAGAATCAGATCCCAAGTAAAGGGCGAGTCGCTGCCTTTCAGTGACTTGTCCATGAGTTTACCTCCTTTATAGAGCTCCGTGTGCAGGTAAGCCAGGCCCCGGGTGACGGAGTGAGCCAGTCGGCAGCTGTTGACCCAGTCGTTGGCCTGGACGCCCAGGTAGCAACTCAGAGAGCCCTAAGGAGAGGAGTCTTTTAACAGTCTTTTATCAAATCTTTATCTCAAAAAATGCACATTTTCCCATCAATCCCCAAAGAAGAATTTAAAATTCACCTCACATCTTAAATTGTGCAGGAGAAAACAATAAAAACGATTAGTGCGTTTGAATATGACGTAAATTGATGAATGTCTTACGGCGATAACAGATAGCTAGCTTAATGAAACATTATATCAAGTAATTATGTTTCATATCATAAATTTCCTTCCCAATAGCCTCAATCATCCATTTTTTGTAAGTCCATGGGAGAGAGAGAGAGAAAAAAAGACAAATCTTGAACACACAATATTTTTTCTCAAAATCAATCACAAGACAATTCCTCCATCTGTTACAGAAGAAAACTACATTAGATCCGTTCGTTGTGGATAAATTGCATTAATAATTTACTTGAACGCATTATGTGTCCCGTCTCCTGTCCTGGCTTGCGCTTTGTTACCGTGACAACGTGTATTAAGACTAATGAGTGCAAAACATAGCTTCTCTTTATGCAGCGGATGGAGTCGGCTGACTTGTAATTAGCTTGAGGTTCGGATAGAAAGCAGCTTGTAGGTGCTTCTTTATGAATATTCAGCAGCTCCTAAAGGCATTTTTAGGAGTTGGTGGATTTTTTCTCAGTACGGAGTGAAAAAAGAAAAACAATAATATAGAAAAAACCCATCTGCTGCTACTAATGTTTTATACGAGAAAGAAATAGCAACTTTTTATTCAAAATGATGCAGTTTTATCCTTCTACTGGTCAAGAAGCAACAAAATGTTGTCTTGTTTGTTATTTAGTGAGGAAAAGCAGCCAAAATAAAATAGCGACACAAGCAGCGCAGTGCTTGACATTTGCTCCCGAGGTAAACCAGCCTGACTGTAAAGTGATAACTCGACTGCAGCTGGTTCACACTTAATTAGAGGTGTGGAAATGTCTTGGTTCTTAAATGAATCCTGAGACGGATGTTAACGACTCCGCACCGATGCAGTGACAGGATGGAATTCAGCATCCACAAAATGATAGTAAACATCCTTTAATTATTCTCTGACTACGACAATTAAATATAAAAAACAAGAGAGAGAGAGATAGAGAGAGATAGCAAAAAACAATGAGAGTTTCCCTTTAAACTTGAATATGGAACATGATCACCATAGCGACATCTAGTGTGGATGTTGTAGTTGCAACAAAAGAACAGAGTTTCCAGTTGTCGGGATGCAGGTTCAACATTTCCACGTGTGTTTTGCCATGAACATTTTTTATTTGTGTCCATCTATTGTAGCTTCACCTAAACTCACTCTGGTTTTTATCTTCTCTAGTCGCTCTTCTTCTGAGAAGGATAATAAATTCTCTGGGGCTCTGAAGCAGCTGCTTGACTTGCTGACTCCACCAACTTCCACAGTACCAGCCTCAGACTATTTACCATATTAGGAAACCTGCAATGGTGCCGCTAGTGGCTGATCAAACTCAATATTTTATTATATTTTAATTCAAATATAATTTTTAAAGGAAATACTGTACTTTTATTCTGCTCTGCTCTAAACACCTTGTGGAAGTATTATATTTTAAAAATAGCTTTTTTAATGAAAGTGTTCCATATTCAACCTTTAAGCTGGTGTAAATATACCAAAGAAGAAAAAATCCCAACTGAAATGGGGTGTAAAAACACGTTAGTCAAATATGTTAGTAACTAAAAAGTGGATATAGTTTTATCTCTATATTTTTAGCAACCTGTCCCCAAACAAACAGTCTGTGTAGTGAACAGTGTTCTGCTAACCCAAAACATCAGAGCTTCCATGTCTCTGGTACTCACATGTGGGTAATAATCCATGACCAACAGGTACTCCGTACGTCCTTCTGGGCCTGTTCGCTCATCAGCAGCGACATACCGAGCGATGTTATCGTGCTCCAGGAGCGGCAGGCGGTAGATGGAGCATTCATTGATGAAGTTCTGCCGATTGGCCGCAGTAAACACCTTCACAGCGACTGGCCGCTCGTCCAGGGAGCCACAGTACACGGTGCCGTATCTGCCACGTCCAATCAGCTGAAGGACACAGGGGTGGGTGGGGGGGACAGACACTCTTTAGAGACACTTACTGATCTAAAAATACATAAGAGAATGAAAAGGGCCCTTTAAAGTGCTTAGAAGTGTGCTTTACAAATACAAAGACCCACCTCGGTACACACACACACCCAAAAAGAAGACACAAACCCAGTGAGACATAAAAAAAGCCCAGCAGGACATGTAATCAGGGAAGCAGTAGAGAGAGGAAATAAATTAAATTGAAAACAAACAGGATTAAATAGCTAAAATAGGCTTTGAATCAGCTCCAAATCATTCAATTAGTGTCCTGAATTAGCCGGAGCTCCAGAAATATGCAGTTTTACAGCATCATCAGTGTGGCAGGAGGACAAGAATTCAGCGGTGTGGGTTTATGTGGGCTCATTTTTCTACCTCTGGATCATTTATCTCCGGCTTCAATGGAAAACAAAGAAAATGTTTTGTCTGTGAGTAAGGCTCCTCGGCTTTCACCCCCTCCAAATCTGAACGAGCATGTGCAGCTGATAAGGGCTGAAGGACAGCGGTCTGAAAACATAAAACTACTAATGGAAAGATGCTCCAATCCTCCTGGTTAAATAATAAACTCGTAGGACTTGTTTATCTGGTAATTTACAGGACTGGTTTTCGTCTCATATGATGGATATATAGTTACTGAACTGTAGGGTGCATCACCACCTACATACTTAATTTTAATTACTTTTATTTTGAAGTTGTAAAAACATTGCAGGTGGAAAAGGTGATGCAGATGATTAAAACTAATTGTTTTTAAGTATGCAGCTACAATGTAAGAAATTTATTGACCAATAGGAGTCAACACTTTAATAAAAATCTATCTCGGAGATATTTTTATTTTTTAGTCAGGAAAATGTCCCATTTGTTTACATGGAGTGGGGGCGGGACCTAAAATCTATACTGCAGTCAGCCACTAGGGGGAGCTTGTTTTGCGTTCCTGTTTCCAGTCTCTCTTTATACAGTCTTTGCTAAAGAACTGATGAAACAAGAACCAAGAAATCTATGACAAGTTGCATAGATGGGAATCAGGATTGCGTGAGCAAGTGGACGCTTGTCGAGAAGGCGATAACCACCAACGGCACAGACTCTGCACACAGACGACCACAGAGCTCAGCTCCCAAAGTCTTCTCTTAACAAGGCTGGTTTAAAGGTAGTAAACAGGATAGTTTTATTTATTTATTTACTTTCTAATTTAGTTTATGATTCCCAGTTTGGTTGTATGTGTTTTGAGAAGAAAAAAACATCTGAATAAGTGAAGATGGAGCCATAATTACAGCTTCATATTCACCTGTTTAATTAATTTACTGAAATGGAGTGCGAAAGGGTGAAAATTCACGTTTTAGATCCTGGAATTTACGTAGCATGGACAGATTTTGCTTATATTGTCATTGTACTTGAAAATCATCCAAACTATTGACTTCCTATCACAATAAGAGCCTTCTCAGTTCCATATCAGCCTTTCAGAATCATGCGTCAGTGCAAGCAAATGTCTATTTTTGGATGCCTGACCTGCCACTGGCTTCATCCTACCACGATCAGATGATAGAAGTCACATTGAAACGAGCAAAGTAACCATAAACCTTGATGTGTTTCAGGTGTATTTTTGTCTCAGTGTCTTTGGTTTCTCCTTTCTTTCTCTCTGTGCTCTCATTTTCTTCCCTCCCTGACATGGACACTGTTTACAGAGATGCTGAAGTGAGAGAACTACATGTACATGTCTGGGAAAATTATACAAACTGTTTAAACCGAGTGTAGATCAATAGGATTTGGGAAACAATAGATGTATTGAGCCAGACATCTTATGGAGTTTCAGTTTAGATTACCGTGTAGTAGACCTGGGCGATAAATCGATTCGATTAATTAATTCAAATTTTTTGTTGGGGGCGGTTTGAAAAATAAGTAAATCAAGTTTTTGCACAGTGGGGCTTTTTGGCTCCCCAGACTTTCCGTAGAGTTAGTTTCACACAGTTTGCTGCAACAGACGTGAAGCAACAGACCCCACACTGCAACATTTTCTTAAAGCCCATCGCAGTCAAAGGCAGCAGCAACACAAACTCATTCCAACCCCTGAAACAGAGGCAGCTGAACATGGAAAACAGCAGTCTGTCATAGACGCACAAAAACCACTGTGACCAACAAGCATTAGCTAAAAACAGCTAACTGTAGCCGAAACCTCTGTACAAGACACAGTATATAACAGGAAAGAGGCACAGTGATAAACAACCACCGAAGCAGTCGCTTTAAGTTGTCTGTCATTTGTACTTGTTGCTTTCCTTAATAAGTAGGGTAAATCAGAAAAAAACGTAAATCGAATAAAAAGAAATAAAATCTGAGATTTTTAAGCCATATCGTCCAGCCCTACCATGCATGAAAACATTTTTGCAAATAAAATTACAAGAAAATTTAACTGGTCAAATCCTCTGCGAACTTTACAGGCAAACATTAAAGTTATAATTGGTAATCCTGTTCAGAAACACTTTTTTTTATACTGGGTGAAAAGGTCCTTCCATACTGAGACTAGTCAATGCATTGTGTATTCATAAAAAGGAGTGAAAAAAATCAGACCTCTCTGAGACCTGCAAGCCTACAATAACTCTGACCAACCACGGTCATCCGCACCGGATGGCGGTGATTGGTCATTTCCAGGAAGAGGAGAGGAACCAATCAGATACCTTGCCTGCACCCCTTCTATCACGCCCTCTCGCTCCTCGCTACTTGTCACGGCTCGCCCCGCTAAACTGCCAAAAAAAAGAAAGTCAGAGGCAGAAAAAGCTGCTACGAGAAAAGCTCTGGATAAAACGAGAGGACAAACGAGAGTCAACATTGGTAAAGCTGAGTACCCTGCTGAGTTCTGCCGGCAGATGCGAGTTCCAAGTTTAGGGTGGGGGGCGCGGCTTGAAGCAAGTCCATGGTGGGAAGGGGGAGGGGTTTAGAGGAGCTGCTAATTTTAAATCTTGCTAGCTCTCGAACATTACCAACTCCAGCTTTAACTTCCACTGATCCCATCAGACATCGTAGTTTGTGCGCAATTGCATCATACACGTTGTGGCCGATCAATGACCGCTAGCTCTAGCAATCAGGCATGATGTTGATTCCTGAATTATTTCAAACGCAGTGATGGGCGTCCAGTTGTTAATGCTTCGGGTCTAGTATCAGGCCCCAACCACAAACATTCTTATTAGTAAAAATGTACTTTTGGACTTTAAATACTAAATATTTTAGCCTAGCCGCAAAAGTATTTGTGTATACGATAACTCAAGAAAACATGCTTGTTGTTTGATTGTTAAATATTGTGACAATAATATCAGCAGAGATGAACCTTCATTTCTCTCATCGCTCTGCTCACAACACTGTAAACCGACTGTAAGCATCCCAGGCAGTTAAGGTCCATCTAAATCCTGCACAGATTATAACCAATGTTTCACTGAGTCACAATGTGGTTGGAATCCAAATCTGGACTATCAAATCTAGGCTAGTCGTGCCAGCATGCAATAGTTTATATGTCTTCACCATCACCTGCCTTATGAAAACATTACCTCCTTGGCGGAGGTAATAAGACAAACAGGTTAAGTGAACTGACCTCCAGTAGTTTGAGATTATCGAGGTCCAGGGAACTTTCAGAACCTGCAGCCTCCATCATATTCAAGTTGTGCAGACCTTGTTTTCCACCTCCTGTTAACATTTACACACACAGAGTTATACCAGCACAAATACATTACTGCAATCATGAATGCATTCAAGAGGAAACTCTGAGATGATTTTCATTTTGAGATAACAACAACAACAAAATCAGAGAAATTCTACCAAAACAACTTAAACAGCCCTGAATAATTGGTGTTCTCTGCTTTTCGTCATGCGCCCGGCACCATGGAAACTCACCACGCATAATACGGTAACCAAAGAAGGCTGCTGCAGCGACTATGGCCAGAACGGAGACTGTTGCCAGGGCAATAATTACCATCTCTTCACGGTGGAGTGCGCCAGGTTCTGCAAGCAGGACACAAAATAAAAACAAATATGAATCAAACTGTGACCTTCATATAGTAAATATTTGCTGTTAAACGCAGTCCAACATTTATTTTACATTTTCTATTTCATATGGACAAGATTTCATGACAGTTCAGACGATAACACTGCCATCACATGACTTTATGATTACGTCTGAAATAGTGATACAGCGAGTAAATTCAGATTCGTCACGTGTAGTTTAAGTAAGTACAGAAAAGTCAAACATGTCATGAGAAATGGTTCCGCTGTGTGGAATAAAGGCAAATAGTTAAACAATTCACATCTCTTCCTGTTGGAACTTCATATTAAATCCTTAACTTTCATCTTCTTTACCCTGTCATTTTGTGTCCACATAATAATGTTATTATGGCGCAAAGAAATAAATTAAACAAACCCTAAAACAAACAAATAAAAAAAACAAAGATCCCCATTTTCAAGCATAAAAAAGACTAAACTAGTAGCAAGTTGGTCAGTTAAATTCTGATTTATTGTCAATAAGAGGCAATTGGCAAAGGAAGAGATAAATAGAGGAAAACCAATTAATCAACTGAACAACGCATCGGCCAATTAATTAACCTAATAATCAAACGATTAATCAACCCAGCAACTATTCAGAAAAACCTATTAATTGAGAAAACTACTTGGGAGTTGAATGGTTAAAGGGTTAGGAGATCGTCTTCTAATCGGAAGGTCGGGGTTCGATCCCGGATCCCGACAGGCTTTGTGTCAAATTATCCTTGGGTTAGATAATTAACCCTGAAACCGATTCCCGGCCGCTGCGTAAAATGGCTGCCCTCTGCTCCTCAAAGGACGGGCAAAATGCAGAGCAATGACTTCCCCAAGAGAATTGAGAAACACTGCTCAAGAAAAAAATGACATGATTATAATTGTGTTTTATTTTTACTTTTATAGCATTTAACACAAACAAACATTAAGTGTCTGCTGAACAGAAAAAGTATCAAAGTCTAGGAACCAGCTCCACATCCGTTCCTGATCAGTCAACGCTTCGATAATAGATACCAGTTTTATTAAATCCTGATGATTTCAAGAGCCCGAGGGCTGCGCTGATTGACATACTGGCACCAGAGTCTGACACTTCCTGGCACGCACACACACATGCACACAGACATGGGCTGATAAGGCTTCCTTCAAACACCAAGCTCAGAATCAAAGCACGGAGACTACTGTCTTACACCAGCAACAACTCCACACATTTAATATCTTTATTAACAAGCTCATCTTGCGTGACGAAATTCAATTACGTTTATTAAACTGAGACTTGTTTTCACACTTTAATCGGTACTCAACTTTGAAAACTCACAAGCAGCTAAAGTCTCATAAACTCGCTCATGGTGATTGCTTTCTTCATCGACTCTCAAAAAAAAAAAAACAACAACAAAGAAGAAATACGACTGTAGCAGTCAAACGGCTTGAGACTAATTGAATTCTCTGACGCGCCGCCTGGTCCAGAAAGATTAAATCAGAGCTCTGAGAACGTGTTTGGTGAGTGTTTAAATGTAACGAATCGGTCTATTCAATGGAACAGACTTACTCTTTCACTTGAAAAAGTTCCCACATTGTGTTAATGACCAGTTGCAGTCACATCATTTTAAATCTGAAAACATCATCTGGTCGTGTAGCTCACATTACACCTTGTGCGTCGTTAAAACTTCAATCTTATGAGTTGATTTAATTTTAAATGCCGGTCATCAACTTGTAATAGAGGATTTTTTAATGTGTTATTGCTGCTTTTACTTATCCTGAGAGTATAAGTGCTCCTTCTATTACCCAACTCTAATGTCATCATTCATTGGTTTGACATTAAGATCCCTCAGACAGCCGAATGACTCCACTTCCTCAGATCTAACACATAAATCTGTAAAGGCATGTCCGAAATTCACTTAATAAACCCAGAAGCAAGGATTCAGTTTGTATGTATATACAGTTTTTTTATAATTTAAACTCTGATTTATCAAAGAGGATCACATGTCTTACTAACGCCCTGCTTTGTGATGTTATCTGTTTATGCAGTGGAACAGCCTGAGACACGCTCGCAGACAGACTGCGAGAGCAGACGCCTTGTAATCCGCGGAATGCGGCAGGACGACGCGGAAAAGCAGAGAGTTTGTGTTTATACTGAAAGCTGGGCAGGTGATGAGCTGGCGCAGCAGCCGCCGCTGCCGCCACACACGCTGGTTCCTGTTACAGCGAAAAAAGGGAGGAACAATTAACAATTCATCTGTCAACTCTGTCTGACAGCCCACTAATGCCTTAAGAGCACGAGAGACGGGCGGCGATACAAACTGGATTCACCACTCTCACTTGGTGCTTGTGGGTTATAAATCCCACCATCTTATCTCATCTTGGAAATACAAAGGATGTTACGATTCTAGTGGAAACAAAGAGGCTCAGTTTTTAATCCTTGGGGCTAAATAGTATAACAAGGTCGGGAGAATCGGGCTGCTACTAGTAAAGACAGGCCAATTAATTGGCTGGCTAATAGAAGATTAGAGAATATTTTTAAATTATCTGTTATTAAGGTCTATGAATTGGCCAAAAACATTAGTTTAAAAATCTGATGTAAAAGTTTATACTTTGCTTTGAGGTTATTTAAGGGGTTGGTTAGAGCTGGGCGGTATGGCAAAATTTTCACATCAATTTTTTTTTCTAAATTATATTG
The DNA here is from genome assembly GCA_006937955.1 of Pachypanchax playfairii. Taxonomy (NCBI): domain Eukaryota; kingdom Metazoa; phylum Chordata; class Actinopteri; order Cyprinodontiformes; family Aplocheilidae; genus Pachypanchax; species Pachypanchax playfairii. The sequence goes on from SSNP01000163.1 coordinate 110,675, forward strand.
ATTTGACTTTATTTTTTATACAGAATAGGATGTAAAAATAACAAAGGTAGATAAAAATTTGGCTTTAAAATCAGATTTTTCTTCATTAACTGAGACCAGGTTATAACTGGAAGAATTATTTGGCCTGAATTGGAGGTCAGTCAATCCCGATCAATTACTTAGTAGATATTAGACATTTTTTCTCCAAAATAGTCAGTCATGTATGTGCATACTTATAAAATATGAGGATAAAGAACAAGATGAAAACCTTTCTGCCTTTTTTTAAAAATCTAATTTCTAGTTTAGATACCACCCTGAACAGTTAATGTCTCTTAAATGTCCCATCTTGTGGCTTTTTAACTAGTTTTATATATTCGTTATACCCGCCTGGTGTTATTAGTTAATAACTATCACAAGACCAGCTAAATAAATCCCTCAGTGCAGTCTGATTTCTCTTGAGCCTTTTTCCTACAAAAGAACTTTGAAGTTTCTGTCACGGTTTATCTGTAATTAATGACTCTGCCTTCAGCAACTGAAGAGGCAGATAAAAAATTGAATACTGAAAATGACAAAAATAGCTGAAAATGGCTTTAAAACTGCTTGTTTGACCTTTTGCGTTAGCTAAGAATAACTGATTTATCAGTCGGTTGTAAAAATAAAACAAAAGCAATAGTAAAATGATGCTTGGGTAAATTGATTTAAACAACAGGAAAATAGCATTAGAGAGGTAGAGATAACTAAATATGAATGTAGACAGATGACATATGAATCAATTAATGGAGCAATTTTGTTATTGTGAGCATGTCTCCTTACTTAGAGGCTGTGCGGTGGTGGGACTTGGCGTCATGAAGTCCTCCGTGAAGTTGACGTTGCACATGTCGCTGCCGCAGCAGCAGAAGTGGTAGGTTCCATTCTGCATGGGCGGAGGCAGGTTGGTCACCACGCAACGGTCGTCACGGCAGGCCTGGTTATCACCCAGGTGGCTCCAGCAACCTGAAACGAAAAAGATTCAGAAAAATCACAACTGAGGAAAATAAAATATGGCGTTTACGTGGACTGAATTAGTGTCGGCATTTCCTGTGATGCAACTTAAAAACATCTTGGTGAGAAACAAGTTGTGTTAGCCGAGAGTCCTGACCCGTACAACATTAGCTTTAATAGCATCAATAAGTAGCAGTTTTAATCAAAGTTTAAATAGCAGGTATTATTTTGATCACTTTAGTCTTCACTCAGTTTACTAACTCTTGCTAATAAAACCTATTAAAATGCTTTTAAGTTAAAAAAAGTTTGATCCAAATGTTTAGAGCTTTTTGTTCCAACTTTATCTTGAACACTGTGATAGTATGTGTTACATTATAGTGGAAAACATTGCTAAATATTTGTTCTGCTCTATTAGCAACTCTTAAACAGTGTAGAGGTTTTTAGTAATAGAGATGAAAGAGCAGGAAACTGTTACATCAAAAAACCCAACGTCTCCTTTTACATTACTACAAGAGATGCCAGTGACTGCACTGTTTCCCATCACCGCCTCATATTTCAGAAAGAGGAATATTTGAAACGTTAGCTGATCAAATGACTGGGCAGTTTACTAGATTATGAAATTACTTTATTGTGTTATTTTTCTCACTTTGGACTCTTGAAAAAAGAAAAAGAATCAGGTTTAATACCTTGTTTGACCAGCCGGACTTCGCCTGGAGGACTTTTCTCCCACAGACCGAAGCAGTGGCTGCCCTTGGCACATCGGATGGTGGTGTTCTCTGGGGAGACCCGGCCTTCGCCCCCTGCCACTCGCTCCACCTCCCACTGCTGCTGCTGGTCAGTGAAGGCACACTCCCTTTCCTCACCCTGCGCCGCTGTAAAGGGATGCAAAGAGAGATTACAAAACGCTTTGCGATAACTTAGACGCACTTCATTCACTGCAGTCTTTAACTCCGATCATTGGGGGGGTGGTACATCCTACATATACAAACATGTATTTCTATTTTAGTTTCATTTGTTTTTTTGGGACATTTTTGCACTGATACATAGAATTTGACCCTCAAAGTCACAATATTGCAACAGCATAAATCACACGTTTTTCTACCTCCATCACCAGGTGATAGTCATGCATGAAATGGGTCTGGTACACAGGTAGAGAGAGCTACATGACTCATAGGGAGAGAGAGGGACTCTTTCACTGTTTACTACTTTTATGAGATGAAAAAGACTAAAACATGATCAAATATTACAATCTGTCACCTGGACATGCTGTTTCAGAAGGGACAGTTACATGTTCAGAATTGTATTTTTGTTGTGAGATGTAGTTTATTAAGATTTGTTTTTACATCAAAAAATGATTTTAAAAGCTTTCATTTGACCAAATAAGATTTTTTTTTCCAAAATAGTCTGAATTTGAAATGTTTTCTAGAATGTGAATTTGGTATTTCTTTGTCACTCATTGTTTAAAAGCTACAGCCATTTGAAAATGTGTTTTTAAAAAACGATCTTCCTAAAGAAACTCTGGCAAAGAAACTCTGGCACAATCACTTTAATTCTAAAATACAGACACCATTTATTGAGGCTGACTGCTGAGCGAGTACAGGATGGATTCCTAGATGAAAAACAACTATGTGGCCCATTACAGCTGCTGCATCTCACAAACCAAAAAGGAAATCAATAGAAAAACTCATTTCAACTCCAGCATGAAGGACAGAACACTTGCACAGGAAACAGAAAGAAACAGCGATCACAAGAGCTTCATCCTCCTGTTCATCCAACTGATTTCTAACCTGACCAGCTAAAGTCATGGCTGAAACATACAGAGATACAACTTTTGTTTTTGCGAAAAACAAAAAGGGAGAACAAATCCGCTTGTGAAATCAGACCACTTCCCTGTTGGGTTGCAGCAAATGTGTGGGAGACTGAGAGCTGGGCCAGCAAGACATAGTCTGAATATCAGTGTGTGTGTGTAAACAGGCTGGGTCGTGGGTAATTCCAGAGAAAAAGAAACATGATGTGCCAGTTTACTTCCTTTTCTTCCAGCTCCTCCCTTTACTCCATCCGGGAGAGAGAGGGTGTTGGGAAGGGAGGAGGGTGGTGCTCTGTCCAAGGTCAAGTTTGCCTGTGTGGGCAGGCCGGGGGTGGGTGGGGTAGCTGAGTTAGGCACCACGCCAGCTTTCCTCCACTGTTAGCATGTGCAGATAAAGCTGTCAACCCTGAACTACTGTAGGTCTCAGCTGCTCTTAACCTGCAGGCCTTTCCCTGCCACTTTCTGATGAGTGGGGGGTGGTGGTGATTGCGTGTGTGTGTGTGGGGGGGGGTTGCATACATGCGGAGTGGGAAAAAGAATTCTTACCGAGGGGTTAAACACGAGCATCTCTTTTCAAACTGAATTTCAATGAGCGGACAGCACCGGGTTAGCTGCTAGCTGATTCCTAACGGGGGCAGACGAGGTTCCGGCACAGTTAAAATGCCTACCGAAGGTTACGTGCCCCTTCCTCTCTATATAGAATGTAATTCTCATATCCCTGCTAGCTGATGACTAACGCTGCAAAAATGAAGCCCTCAGCTTTCAAATAGCTGTTTTATATATATATTTTTTTGTTTCTTTAGCACACAGCTGAGTCTTTATTAAATCAGGAAAATACTTTCAATTTCAAAGAAATTTTATTCACTACACACCCAACAACGACATTGAATCAGGACACCATTAAAAAAAAAAGATTCATCTTATGTTGTTTTTTTTGTTGTTGCTCCGCTGTGAACACTAGTTCTTATCTAATGAGGGCAAACAGAAAAACCAAAACCTACATCCAATCAAAAACTCTCTTAAATTTTATCCTATTCTTGTGGTTTGTTCTAATTTAAGAGATCTGAGTGCCATAAAATATATTCAGGATATATTGTATGTGTATTTTAAGTACACAAGTTCTTTTAAATGTTCTAATTTACTTTCAACAGATTGGATAGTTTAATTAGCCATACCTCGTCAACCTGCGAACAGACCAAGTGATGCAAACCTCTGACATCACAACATGCTCAACTACCTCCGACCACATTAAATGTTTACCTAGATTTACAATAACTTAACATCTTAATATTTTGTTTGTACATGTGCAAAATACATTGACAGCCTCTGAGTCCTGAAAGCCTTATCCCTCCCCTGAAGAGAGCCCAGGGGTGGTAGAGTGATTTTATCTATTTATATTTTGTGCATCTGTACAGATAATGTAGGACAGAGGGCCGCCTGCTCAGAAAGATGAAGTCTGTTCTCTAAGGGCAACCGCTGGTCCTCCCAGGCTGCAGACAGACAGGCTCCTACGGCAGCAGGCTCACATTCATAAGAACCATCACTGGGACAGACCTTCAGGAGTCTGCAGACAAACAAGGGTGAGATTTGACTTGGAATGAACTGTTCCTTCCTCTGGCCCGAGCGCGTTAACGGCAGCGTCTCTTTCTGTCATCAGTGCTCGTGCTGAACTTTAAATGCCACTGTGGGTCGGAATGTGAGCTCTCAGGACCAGAAAGCACACTGCTGTGAAGGGAAAAGCTGCTCTGGATTTATGGTACAAGACGAAGCGTGAGCTTCATTGCAGACTGGGGAGAGCTGATTGTTTTTCACAGCGGTTTAGCACTAAAGCAACGACTGAAAATCAAATCACACACAGCTAAATAATGTTGCTGTCTATCAAACTAAATGCCCCAGTCTCTACATGTCCATGTACATGGTGAAAAGTCCCACACGTCACTATGTGACACTGTTATCTATTAGTGGTAACTGTTAGTGGTGAGACGTCCTCCTCACATCTATAACATGAATAAAATCCATGTTTAACTTTTAGGAACAGATTCCAAACTACATGGTAATAACACATTAAGGAGCATACTTACTTTTATTAGAATAAAACATTACAAATACATACAACGCTGTTGCAGTGTACTTTAAATACCTCCTTGAACACTTCCTGTAGGCATCTCACCGAAGAGGTCTCCGACTCACTTCACGTTATAAAATATTAAATTATTCTGCTAACATGACTAAAACCAGCTTTTAAAAATACTTCTAAACATGTTAGTCCTTCTAAAAATCGGACCAAATCAAATTTCTAAAAGTCAAGCGAACAGATCCTGATAACGTGGGAGTCAAATTACTCCTCCATGTTTTTATTGAAATGAACTCTGACTGAGGCATACAGCTCATCCTCCACACTCGTTGCCACAGGCTTTGACCCGCAAGCTGATAGTTATCAGATAACACCATAATAACAAGAGATTATGTGCATCTCATTTGAAAAAAAAGCAGCAAATGTATCACATATATGAAATGCACTGATGTTTGCTGAACAGACACCAAGGTTGACAACATAATAAAGAAATTCACAGCTCTAACTGAATACTTGTATCATATTCAAGGGCTTTTCAACCTCATAAAGGGATAAACAAGTCAAAAAGTAAACAAAGTAATATTTATTTTACAGGATACAGTAAAGAAAAACAGGAGGAAATCGGTGGCAGTGCTTCCAGGAGCATTTATGATAAGTGGTGGGTGCAGGACGTGCTGCCTTTTTGGGCTTGCACCAAAAGTGCCTGTCTAAACAGGCATAATTAATAGTGTTTGTTCACCTTTTACTCATCTTTTTCAAAAACAAGCTGGTGAACTGATTTAAAATTACAAAAATGAGGGGGGTTTTATTTAGAAAATGAAATTTAAATTTAGTGGTTAGAGCGTGGAAAACTTCTTTGGTACTAAGTAGCTTGTTTTGACTTATTTTAATTTATCCTTCAGTACCGGTTAGTAGTTTGTTGTTGATGAAGAATGTGTTTTTGTTCCTTAAGGAAATTTAATCTAATACGTATAATTTCTTAAAAATATATTTTTTGTTACTTACAAAACTTTTAAATGAATCAGTCAACTCTTGAAGCTAATATTTGCTGGATGTTAGCTAAAATAACAAATTAATTGCCCCTCGGGGATAAATAAAGTTTTTTCTGATTCTGATTCTAAACCTTAAAATGTTTGAATTAGTCAGAAATCGCTTCATGGTGTTGTTAGCTTAAATAGCTGTTAGCTTTAACATAAAAATCCACCATTGTAAGAAAATGAAAAGAAACATTTCTTTAAATAAATTAAGAAACTACTGAAACTTGAAGCTTTATTTCTAAAAAAATAATGAGACAATAGTTTGTCAATAGTTCTCAGATTTAAGTTTTTACTATTGTAAAGCACTTTCTTCATCTAGAAAAGTTGGTTTTCATCAGATAATGGCAACTTGAGAAAGTACAAAGCTGCACATACAAGAACGGGTGCGACAATGATTTCATCTGTCAAGAGGATGTTGAGTTTTTTTCCCCGAATCCTGTTGGAAGTTTGGACATGGGTAAAGGAATTCTGGTGTAACAGAGGAGAAGCAAAAGAACAATGAGGAGCAAGACATAATGAAGTCTGAGACAACACCCACAGACGGCAAAACAAACACTCTGACGCTGCTGCAGGGTCGTTAAACACTCAAAATCTATAGCTCGTCCTCTCCTTTACACTCCCAGTAACTCGCTTGGGGTTGTGAAATAACACTTAAATGTGAAGCTCAGTCACAGACAAACAGCTGCGACCTGAAAATGGATTTTAAGAGATTTCAATCACAAGCACGACTAATTCATATACGGCTGCTCAGCCTTTTTCTATTTTTTTTTTCAGATTGATGTCAAGTCAAACACTTTTTCGACGCTCAGTGGAGAGATCAAGTTTCCAGAAAGCTCTTTGATCACTTCAGTGTCACATTGTGGAAAACAAGCACCCTCACTGTCTCCCTTAACCATCCTAAACCGCCAGACTTCAAAAGCGTGAACCTGCTGTGAGACGGAAATAACATCGTGACACTCGCTTACTGACGTTCGATGCATTAAATGGTTTCGTTGTGGCGACAGGGTGGCATGTAACGAGGGAGTTTCCGACAAGTGGGAGACCAGAAACTAATCGCTGCTTCTTTGGAAAAAAAAAACAAACAAAACACTGTTTTTCACTGAACAGGGAAGTTTTAAATCTCAGGTATTTGTGTCTGAAGAGGACGATGAAGATGACGGTGTTTTCCAAGTATTTGCTTGGACGCAGAATCTCTGCTCTTGTTCCTGGTTTTGCTCTGTTAGCGCTTGCTATGTGATCTTGGCTTCCACTGCAGCAGTGGATTGTGGGTCAGAGTCTGCGAGCAAGGCCAGTGGAGCGAGGCAGATGAGAGACAGAGGAGGAGGAGGAGACGAAGGGTAGTCATATCAAAAGGCTACAGAGTAGTTTTTCAGCTTCAAGCCGCTCTATTGGATGATGGCGGGCACTGCTGAGTGTTTACCCATGGCCCAGTTATTTGCTAATCTCCCCCCACCCCAACTGGCCTTCGGTGCACCCTCCTACCTCCCCCCTCAGCTTTGCTGCTAAAAAACAACAGCGATCTAATCTTGCTCTCTCTCCCTCCGTCTCTAACCCCCCCATCCCCCCACCCCCCAGCCGGAGCAAGACAAGGCAGTCTGAAAGTTGATTAAAAGGCAAATGGACGCTCTGCCTCTCTGCACGTCTGACAGCAAAAGGGAAGCTAGACGAACGCGCCAAAAGTAACCACACATCTCTGCATTTGAACACATCTTAGTTCACCCACGACAGAAAAGAGCACCGTCTTCTGAACTTTATATATCACCCCAAACCTAAACGTGCAGCTTGTGTCTGCTGCCGTTTGGGTGGTGTGCTGCTCACTGCTCAGGCAGGATGAAATGGGATTGGCGTTTTGCTGACGCTCCCAGTTTTCCCCAAGTCCTAAAGGTTACATTTAAAGATGCGGTGCAGTTGGTAGGAGGTGGTTTTAATCTGTCCCATCTGCTGCCCTGTGACCACCTCCAAACCCCCCCGCCCCACCAAAAACAACCACCACTCAGTCCATGTCTGTCTCCGTCTGGTACAGTCACTCTAATCCCAGGATTTAAACTACACTCAAAGCTTATTGACTACCACACGTCTGTACCAGACCCCCAGCCCCACCCTACTATTCCCCTATAACCTGACTTTCCCAAATATGTCATGAAAACACGGACATCAAGTGGCGTTCGCTCTCACTCCGTGGACTGGATAATCTCAGATTATTTGAATAAGATAAAAGTCTGGTTTGATGATGCGGCTCATTAGCTACGTTTACATGGGCACATTTAATCGGAATAAACGCCCAATCGGATAAAAAAGACGTCATGTAAACATGTCAATCAGAATGTTTTGATCCGATGCAGCCTGATCAGAATTAAATTTACTTCCGATCGAGAGGGGTGGTTTTGTCCGATCTTCATTCAGATAGACGTGCATGTACACACCCATTCGGAAAGAAAGGGTGAAAAAAGCCCACTGCGCATGCGTACAACTTCAGCGTGACGTCTTTCCGCTTTCGCAGACCCAAGTAGAAAACATAGCGGGAAGTAAACAGAAGTGATCTGCTGGTGCAGTCATCCTGTCATCCTGCTCTCCTCTCCTGTGGTGGAGGAGCAGTAGTAATATGTATTCAGCCTCTAGCTTGGTTAATGCGACCAGTAAAAACCCAAACATAAAGGTAATTACCTGCAGAAGGTCCATATTGGGGATAACGTGAGTCAGCTCGAGCACACGATGGGGCGGGAAAGACGTGCAGAAAGGACGGAGTTTGTTTACTTTTTTTCTTCCCCCAGAAAGACAACTCGCTGTGCGCATGCTCAACTCATTTAACCTGATTGAGTGCTTGGTGCATGTGTACTCATGGCATGATCAGATCATTTCAGTTAGTGTCCATGTAAACAGGGATTTGGGAATTCCGATCGACCAAGATTTTAATCAGATTGGGGAAATTTGGCGCATGTAAACGTAGCTATTGAGTCTGAGTTGGCAGTCTCGTGATTTTGCATAAACAAACGACGAGCGCGGACTTGACAGGCCACATCGTCGGCTGACAGACTCATTTTTGTATCAATCACTGAAGATCCGCGGTTGTCTGGAATGATGAGAGTTTTCACCCAACTGCTCGGCCCAACTCTTTCATTTTTTAATTTGTGAAGGTATAGCAACTTATTTCTCATCATAACAATTATATAACAATTTGACCCATTTTATGACCTGAAACTATCATTTTGAATTGGATTTCATTCACAAGGGGAAATTAAATCCCAGGATAAAAATTATCCTCACGAGAGCTGTGGAGTCAGTCTTGCTTTCATTACGCTGTTTGAGTTTATTTTTTACATGTTCAAAAGATTCATGAGATTAATGTTCTCTCAAAATGGTGAAACTCATCTCTTTAATTGTCTCTGCAGGTCAGAAGTATGAGAAACTTGAGACAATTGTGAAAAAAAATAATTAGGAAACACTGTGACTAAATTGCGACACACATTTTGTTAGCAGCTACGTCATATGTCCCACGCAACCCACCGACGTCTAAAACCTGTGGCGAAAGTGTTGTATATGAAAACTTGTAAAGTTCATCTAATTTAGGCCCTGCCTACAGTAAACCGATTGTTTTCATTTTCCAGAAGAAAAAAAAACACCTGTCCACACATTTCTAACAAAAACACTGAAATATCAGCGCTGCTTTGATAGATGGTGGGAATGTTTGCAACATCAAAACACAAAGGAGAAAACATTCTTGCATTACTAGAATCCTCCCAAAACTACTGACTTTTATTTTTTTCTCTTTATTTAAGTGTTTTATTTACAATTTAACATCAACAAAATCTGAACAAAACAACACAGATGGCCAGTAACAGTAAAGACAGTTCAATTACAAAGTCATAGGTCGTCTCTCAAAATTAGCATTTTTCCAGTCTACACATAAACACCAAAAGCTTGATATATTTTTAATGTTTTTTTTTCTCATCACAAATTCTAGCCTGGGATATTTATCTTCCTTTATTTTCACCAGTCTGCTGACTCAGTATGTGTGTAAACATATGATGGCACAAACCATTTTTCAGCAGGGCAATGAAAAATGCACCTCTGTCTGGAAAAGCATTGTGGTGTTACATGGAGTATCTAGCCCCCCAATGATGGGCAGTGAGTTACTATCAGGTGCCTGTGAGGAATAAAATAAACCCAAATGCTTATCAAACAACAACTACACTCACTGAATTTGCGGTTGAACAATTTTTTGGCATATTCCAGATCGTCACTACGCTCAAACTCCTCCTGATTTGATAATTGTTGATCTAAATATTTGACAATGTCCCAGGTGAATGTTTTCGTACCATTGAGCGGCCCTGCTTGTTATCTCGTCCCCTAAGGTTTGCACCTTACTGTACTGCAGCGACATAACAATCTGAAGCATTGAAAAATATTCCAAGGCTTATCATCTGAAAGCTGTGATGGTAAAAAAATAAAAATACAAGAGAAGCAGCAAATATTCGCAGGGTTGGCATTTAGAAAGAGCTTGTCAAATCGCCTGAAAACATTAATTTGCTGACATATAGCCATCTGTGTTAAGCTTCTGTCCATGAAAACGTATTCAAAAATGCATCATCCATAATCGGAGCAGCATTTTTTAATTCATTTTTCTGCCAGCTCTAGACTGACTGTCTCTCCTGGCCGAGGAGAACGCTCCGTGTTAATCATAGGCTGTCACTCTGAGTAACCATCTCAAGGCTGCACCTTTTGTTTCCTAAAACATCCGCTAATTTCTTCTTTTTGCCAAGCTGAACTCGCTGAACACTGTTCCCATTGTACAACGTGCCGTATTTACCTCAACTCAGAACTCAAATTTAGCTGTGAATTGAGACGTACTGATGAGTTCCTCCCGATACAAAGGGAGTGTAACGGTAACTTCGATGATGGCCAAATGGTCTTTCCACAATTCCAGCATCAACTGGCTGCTGCAGTCTGCTAGTTCTTCTTGTGAATACTGATGTGCAGAGCAAAATATCATAAAATCATTGTAGACTCAGTGCCTACACATCCCCCAGGTTCCTTTTATTTGCTTTTTTTGTTAAAATTGAATTGCTACAACTGTGCAAACACCGACCCGGCTCCATACGTGCGATTACATTACTAGGTTTTCTGTTTCTTTTCTACAAGCCGAAAATAGATTTTTTTTTCTTTTTTCCTCCACTGTTTTTTCCTTGTTTACAATCTGTGTCTTTACCTCCTGAGAGCTGCCTCATCACATCCAGGGAAAGAGCACGATGCGTGCTCAGCAGTCTTCCATGAGGGCCAAAGGTGACTCAGCTTGGTATTCTGTGCCCTTTGTCGTTGTACGAAATCAGAGTGATCCATCAAAATAAAACTCTTTTCATGCAGCTTATGTATGAAATTGGTGTCTAAACATTCCTTTAATCTGATTATAGGGTCACGGTCACACAGAATGGAACTTTAATAGTGGTTTACATATGCAACTTTCGAGGGATTTTAACGACGGGCGCTATCAGTGACTATTCAGACAGTAGGTTTGGTTTAACATGAAGGTCCCTTTGACTTAAATATCTTTTTAATGGACTTCTGATGGGGAATGGGGGGGTGGGGGGAGGAGCAGGGATTGAACTACTTAACCATATAGTTAGCAGTAATCTGCTCTCCGTCCATCAACATGTATGAGATGTAAGACAGACATTAAAGCCCAAAGAACTCTAGTACCCCTTATCCAGTTGGCTGCACCTTAGATTTTAAGTCCCACCCCCTCCAGGTAGATAAATGACACATTCTCTGGACTAGAAACTAAAATAGCCACAAATGTTTATTCCCCAGGTGTTCTGTTGAGTCACTTATTCATCCTCATCCTGCTGCTCTACATTCAAATATATTTAGCTGTAGATATTTCATTCTAAAAAAGACCCCCATTGTGACTGTGTGCAAGGGACTTGGCGTTACGTTGGATTGATGGCAGTAGACAGAGACACAGCCATATTCTCTTGGATAATGATCTCCTTACTCGCTAGTACTTGTATTCTACTGGCTCTCAGATTGTTACAATTGTTATTTTTGGTGTTTAGTTATAGAAAATATTTTCGATCAACCGGAAACAATCCTAATTTTGAAGACGTCATGGCTGTTTATGCTGATGCTGTTTTATAAACGTTGCTGTAAATTTTACATTGTATCATTATTAAGACAGTGTTTTATGGTTGTTTACAGGGTAAATCAGCAACAAGCTACGTATGTGTAGCGTTTCCAGTTCATGTGTAACACTTCTAATTGGGAATTTCACTTTTGTGCCAAAAAAAAAGGAAGTGATTGAGATGAGGTTCCCAAAGTTGTACTTAGGACCATCCTATGGGTTTGAAAAGTTTATATTGGGGGTCTTGATGATCTCTGGAAATCTGAACAATATTTTCTAAGTTGCATATTTTGCTATAAATATTGTAGAACTTATAACTTATTTTCTACATGTATAAAATTTGTAAAATATGAGCTGAAACTGTTTATTTTACATTACACTCTCTTTGTTTAACCACCATAATCAGAGGTTGGAAGACATTATCATTGTTACATGGTGGGACAGGAGAGAAAATTTTTGAAACCACTGAGATTCCAGATACAAGTGGCTGAAATGAGCTTCCTCTGTAGGAGGGCCTGGCTCAGCCTTTGTGATACGGTGAGGAGCTTTAAGTAAAGCTGCTGCTCCTCCTCATCGAAAGGTGAGGTTCAGACATCTGGTAAGGAAGCATCGTTGTCGCCTCCTCATGGAGTTTTACAAGGCATGTCCCACTGGGAGGAGACCCCCACACAGACCCAGAACTCAATGGAGTATTCATTTATATCTTCTCGGGCCTGGGAATGTCTTGGGATTCCACAGGAAGACGAGGAGAGTGTCATTGGGGTGAAGGAGGTTTGGGTTTCTCTCCTGTTCCTGTTGCCCCCACGTATAAGAGGAAAAGGATGGATGGACGGCTATGATTTGTTTTAAATTGGGGTTGAATGGCAGATATTTCCTTTTAAACTGGTCCCTGCTATGATTAGCCATTAGCTGGAGCATCAGATGGGAAATAATCTCTTTCTTTCAACTGAGGTGACTCAAAGAACTAGAGCAGGCATCACGGTCTTTAACCTTTTAACAGTTCGCCACTTGAAAAGATCTGAACTATTACTTCAGAAAACATACACAAACAAACAAGAGTTCTATTTTATAAGCCAAAAATAAACGATTTGCACTGATCTGAAACTACATTCAGCTTGTCTAACATTGTGATATGAGGGAGCTTCAGCTAAAGTTTACCGCTAAACACAAATCGCAGCTCAACCACACACTAAAGTGTCCTTGGGCAAGATTTCAGCCTAAGTTGCTCCCAGTAAACAGAGCTGCTGTGCTGCACGGTGGCCTCACGGCCACGCTTGTGTGACTGCACTGAATGAAAAACAGTCAAACACTTCCTTAATCCCCTTGCTCAGATATCCGAGCACTGCAGTATAACTCTGTACTAAAACTATGCTGCATAACCCTATTTGTTGCTGTATCACTACAAGAATTACAAAAAAAACAACATCCAGCCTGGTTCTAATAAACAAACCCTTTACACTCCACACCACACCAACACCACCAGGTTTCTGATCACACGAATGCACCGAGACATCTCAGCAATTACTCACACCCTCCCAAGACAACAACACATCATTATGACACACACACACACACACAAACGTTTTCCCACACAGGTATTCCAGCCACCACGCTTTAACTCCAATCGCCACTGCTCTTCCCACACATTCCTCTGCTGCTCCATCTCCACCATCCTGCTCTGCTGATATCTTATCAGCCTCAAGGTCTCACAGAAGCTCAGCTTCGGCCCCCGACGTCTCCAACAAGCAGGGCACAAGCTGGCAGATGAAGACTGCTGTGTGTGCTTGGTGCTGTTTGTGTGTATTTTCCCAGCATTTAGTACACAGAATGTTTTTTGTTTACCGTTCTGCTTGACAATAATTACCTCAGAAAACTGTAGAAATTGGCCAAAATGATGATATTTATATAAATGTTCCAAAGAACAGAACAGGACTCTTCTGCGTCAACTAAATCAAGGAACTACTTCCTGTTTATACCAGTAATCAGCCCAGGATTTGGACTTAACATAAATATACTACTTCTTTGAACAATTAAGGTAAAAAAATCCAGTTTTATAGACATTTTGAAACTATAATTAGAAATCCATACACATAAATTTGACAATCCACATATTTTTAATCTTTTCCAGACTGTGTAAGACACCAAATGTATATTTTGCAGGGGTTGCACCAAAAAGGCAGCGAAAGGGAGCAAAACAGGGCAAGAGGAAGGCATAAAATATTAATAAGAAGCACATTTCAACACACACAAAAATCAATTGAGTTTCAAGCTACTCACCAGCAACTGAAGTCAGGAAGATGGTCAAGCAGAAGCCAAATTTTGCCAGAGATTTCATAGCAGTTCGACTCACAGCCATCATGAGCAACGATTAACTTTGGTCTGTTAGTTTCCACCGAGTCTTCCTTTTAACTTCCTTTTGGGTTCTCTTCTTTAAGTTTAATATTTCGTGCGTCTCTCTTCTATTTATCTTCTTCAAATCAGCTCAATAACTTGCAATGCTCCAGCAGCAGACATGGGATGAGACATCGAGGGGAGAAAAAATATGATGCGAAAAAAAGCACTGGTTGTTATTGTTGGGAGTCTGTGGATGTAGTTTAATGACTAATAACGACTGGCAACGAAAGTTTATAATTATTACTTTTCCTGCTTTCGACTCCAGCCCGGGGCGAACCGATAAAACCAGCAGCTAACTCGCTTGGCGGATCTGACATCCGTAACTCTCCGCCAAACAACGTCCATTTCTGCCAGCTAACATGCTAGCTGCCTAAGGCGACTGTCTGATGCTGGAAAACTTGGGAAAAAGCGGACAAAAATCGCTAAAATAGCAAAAAACTTAGCCAACACGTTTAAATATCCATCGTTATCAGCTGCTAACTTCACTGCGGAGTCCACCGTTTCGATATTACGGACAGAAATGTGCTAAATAGACCAATTTGTTCGGTTTGGCTAAAAGCTGTCAAAGCTAACCGTCGCTAGCCAGTTAGTTCTGTTCGTCCTGTCTCATTCCGCGGTCGCTGCTAACACATACAGAGAGGGGGGAGTAAATAAAAACGACATAAGTTATCGGCGCCTGTAAAAAGCTATTCTGGCGTGCAGTGGATCGTGGACGGAGATCATCTCCCCCCCTCCGCTTCTGTGTTGAGAGACGGCGGACGGAGGAGATGGATATCATTCGGTCTGATCGGGGCGGCTGGGAACGCCTCGTTTGCAGGCTTGTCTGGACCACTCGTCTCCGGTATCAAGTTGCGGTGGACGGTCCCACGCAGCCAGGAAGGGCGGTGCAGCGCCGCTGTGCCGCAGACGGTGGAAACAACATCGTGAAAACCCGTGCTGCGTTCATGTTACTCATGTGATTCTCACTTATTTTTCCACCCTTTTTGTTGTTGTTATTAAAAGGTGTACGGATTAAATTTAAGATAATAATGATAAAAAACAAACGACTGGAATGGGAATGACGGGAAAAGGTGTCCTTTAATAAACAAGAAAGTAAGACTAGGTGGGATGAATCGTTTTCCAGTTTATCCATCAAGCATGCCAAGTTTCCTGTTAATTGTTCTTCAGAAGTCACGTTCATTATTGGTGTATAAATACTATTTTGAGCCTATCGGACTGTTAACGTTTGCCATTCATTCCTTGTTTGTTACACCTAGAAATAAAACTCTAGTTTATTTATTGAGTTACTTTGCTTTTTCATACCTAAACAATGTTCAGTTATATGCCTTCGGAAACAAATAAACATATCCCACTTACTGTAGTGCGGTATCGTATGCTATTGATTTGTCCTAACTCCAGTGAACGCACCAAACAGATGTAAACATTAGCGTTATTTTGCCGCCACTGTGCGGCCAAAGCAGCACGAGCCAACAAAGCCTGTACATCGTATTGCAGTTCCATTCATCTCCCAGAAGGGGACAGTGTAAGTACGCCCATTTCTGCACATTCTTTGTGGTTAGTAGCCTACTTATATAACTTAAAATAAAGTATTTATCTGCCTTCTTTTATTTGTATTCATACACAATTTTAGATATTAATTGTTAAATTAGACAATAAACTCACTGTGTTCATAGCTAAACACGATAAAGTCAGTAATGACTTGGTGTCTGATTTGAAAAGGAGGCGTGTCGGTTTGTGCGAGGGACACAACACGCAGACGACAGTGTCCATCTGCTTTCTGGTTCCGGTTGACCCACAGAGAACGTTGCTGTCTCCGCCGGTGAGTGGAAGGTGGTGGGGAGTGGGGGAGACACCTCCTGGTACCACGACGTCCACTACAACCGAGTTACTTTAAAGTTTAACGTGTTACAACGATGGCAGCGTGACGCCGCAGCAGTGTGGGATTACACATCCCAGAATCTCCACAGCACGGACTAGTTGCAGGTCTGCTCTTCTCGAAACCCTGGTGTCAGATGAAAGGGGGTCTGTAGGATGGCTTCTGCTCCACCTGAGCCGAGGAAGTTTACCCGGGGGCTCAACAAGCCTGGGACCGCCGCAGAGTTGCGGCAAAGCGTGTCGGAGGCTGTCAGAACCTCCGTGTTGATGGTAAGAAGCCTCCAACATTCTAAATGACACCAAAACCAGTTTTTAAAGATATTTCAAGTCATTTTTTTTATTTATTTGAAAAGAATCTGTCAGCTGCTGCTGCCTGGTTTCCATTTCTGACTTGTGTTACAACTTTCTCAAAGAGGTTACCAGGTAACTGAGATGTAACTGGACGAGCACAGCAGGATAAATGCATGCAAGCTGTCACCTGAGTCCTCCATGTTGAATAGAGAAATAATGACAAAACAAAAAATGGTCAAAATCCAGTATGTTTTTATGATTATACAGATTTTATAATAACGTACGAATGGAAGGATGGTGACCTCATTCTGTTGCAGGACATCCTTGTGAAAAGAAAGTATATCCTCTTTCAATCCCAGGATTTTTCATATCAGGGCATGACATCAGCTCATGACATATTACACCACATCATTATTTATTAAACAGAAAAGCAGCTGAAGCACAAAGTTTGCACATGCTGATTCCACAGAAATGAAGAAGGTGAAGTAGCATCCAGGTGCTGCTAATCAGCGTTAACTGATCATCAATAAGTGTGAGCAGTTTGCTGTTCTGGAGCATACTCCTGTGTTAACATGAGGAAAAACATGAGCATGGCGGGTTCTTGCTTTGCAATTTTCAGCCAGTTCATTACATTCAAAGATGAGTTATGATGGAGTGTCCAGATCCAGGACTCGAGCGTCACAATCCTGCATGTTTTAGACGTTTCACTACTTCTACACACCTGATTTAAATCCACAGCTTGTCATAAAGTCCTGCAGAAGTCCTGTTAACCTGTTCATCTGAATCTGGTGTGTTGAAGCAGGGAAACATATAAAACAGGGTTCTGCAACCTGTGGTTCTCGGGCTACATGTGGCTGTTCAACCCTCTGAAGTGGCTCTTTGGACAAAATCACCATAAACCTCAGTAGCAACAGGAAACTGATCATTTCTGTCACTTGCACATGGAATTTCTGCAGCAAAATGAGATTAATATTATTAATATTAATGTTCTGCCTTTTTGAACGAACGCAACTTGAGTTTCAATGAAATGTCTGTAAAATGCAGCGATCAATTGAACCTTGTTGTATTAACAAGATTCTGTGTAAAACAGAAACCAGCTGCCTCTGATAAAAGACCTGAGACATTTTAACAAAGTCAAACTTGTTTCCTTTTGTGGACCAAACTACATCCATCCAACCATTTTGTACAGGATCTTGATGGAGGCTGATGTTTTATATCCAGCAGCAGGAGCAACAATCGGATGTTTGTTTGTTTTTATAAACATAAAGGTAAAACTTCATGTTTTTAACTATAAGTAGCTGACTTATTTATATAACCTGTTTTATCTTAATTTTAAGGGCCAAAGTGACTTTTTGGCTCTTTACAAATCTAAATTTATTACGAGTGATGGAAACTGGTTCTTTCAGTCCTAAAGGTTGCTGAACCCTGATCTAAAACATGCAGGATAGTGGCCCTTGAGTCCTGGATCTGGACAACCCTTAAGCAGTGTCAGAAAGTTTCTAGTCAAACCATGTGTTGTGACAGCTGCAGCTGCTGCTGCCCATCCATTTAGGAAGGGGTCAAAGGTCATTTCCAACCAGTCTGATATCCAATTTTTAGGAGATTAAGAAGTCAAAGTTGCCGTTGTGTTTTGAAAGTTTTTTGAGGACAGAATAATCTTTGTGTAAAAACCTCCAAATTCAAAAGAATCATTCACTTTTTGTTTTACCACAGCTGCATATTTTACCCCAAAATGTTTGGCATTGATCATTGTTCTGTCCTTCACAGTGTATAAAATGAACCATTTTGCCCTGTGGTTGTGTCTTGTTCCATAATGTTGCCATAAAAACCTATTTTTTTCCTTTTTTAACTGCCTTCATTTGTAGCTCATAAATTTCTCTGTTTGTTAGCGAGTATCAGAACAGGACTAATAACCCTTTATGTGCCAAAGTAGCAGAATTGCTACAGGATTGTACCTATAAATAACACATGTTGTTTCTTCCCAACACCAGATGACAGTAATGCACAAGGTATGTTAATATTCTGGTAAAGAGAGTATCTTTTTTAATAAAGAGGGTTTTAAAGCTGCAGCGTTATGAGAGTATGTTCATAAATATATATATATTATATATATATATATATATATATATATATATATATATAAATAGGAGGAAACGTTGCCACTTAAAGGGTTAACTGTTTCACTACAAGATATCAAAAACATTTTTAAAGTCAGTTTTCAGATTCATTTGTCTATATATTTTCAAATGTTTTTTTTTTATCAGCAGTCTTTGTAGCTGCACATTCAGATCAGCCTTGCTAAGATGAATTTTCTCACTGGCACACAAATATTCAATTTTTTAAAGCATCAAATAACTAACTCATTCAAAGAAAACTGAATATTTGAACATACTGTGTTTTTATTTGATGATAAATGATTCAGTTCAAATGGACGACTGAAACGGTTATAACAGTTGATGATTCTCAGGTTTTAAATAACAAAAATCTATTTGGAAAATAAGTGAAAAACCTTTCATTATTTAGTTCCATTATTTTCATCTCTGTGCCTAATTATGTCCCAGTAGCTTATTAATCCTGTCCTGGCTCCCAGTGTGTGTGTCAAGTGCCATAAAGGACACAGATCAGATCTCTGGGTTGCATTTAATTATGCATGTGATGATGTTGGGTGTCCTCGCTATTTTTAAACTTCCCTCCTTTCTTCTCTGCAACCTGTGTTACACCAAGTGCTTCTTGTACCTTTAGATACCAGTAGATACCTGGATATGCAATAAATCTCCTAGAGTAGGGCTGGTTTTGGGTCTGGGCGTGTTGGACATTAGAACATTTGGTATTTAGAACAGCTGTGGCTGCTTAATAAACAAAGTAGAGAAAAAGCCATAAAAGACGCCCCTGCAGTTTTAATAATGAATTCCAAGTGTGAGAACTGTTGGCGTCAATGTTTTACGCTTCTGTTTAGCAAATAAAAAAAGGTTCAGGGAGTCCGAACAAAAACAAAATAAAACAGCTTTTGTTACATATATTTATTTATTCGGTTTCTAACCTTGACACCACACTTTGTGTTATATTTGTCATATGAAAACTTATTTATAGATAAAGTTTGATAGTAGAAA
The DNA here is from genome assembly GCA_006937955.1 of Pachypanchax playfairii. Lineage (NCBI taxonomy): Eukaryota > Metazoa > Chordata > Actinopteri > Cyprinodontiformes > Aplocheilidae > Pachypanchax > Pachypanchax playfairii. The sequence continues at coordinate 130,338 of SSNP01000163.1, forward strand.
TATAAACTATCAAGTCACCAAAACCTTGACCAGATATCTTAATGGTGTTTCAGTGGGTGCTTGATGGTCTCGGCACTCCTCTGTGGTCTGTTTGGGAGGGTGAATTCTGCCTAGAGATCTGGATCATTTCTAGTTGCTTAGTGGTCTTTAGTCTTGTAGCATCAAGGGGCCATTAGAGGATCTAAGACCATCAGGTTTAAATCCATTTAAGAGTCGACTCTAGCCAAGTAGATTTGGTCTGATTAAAGTGTAAAAAAAACCTGGTATAGAGATAATCTGCAGCTTTTCCAATGCTTTTGTGCTGCTGACCTACATCTGCACCATGAAACAAGAGCTGTTGGTCTGCTGGGCTCCGTCGTCCAGACCAGCTGAGACTCCAGACTTTATTTTAGTTATGTGGTTTCAGTCTCCGTCCTCTTTCTTCAGCTCGCACACTGTGCAGAAGCAAACACCTGTATCCAGCCTGGCTCTGAGTTTTGTTTACCTGAGACATGAAGCATCAGGAGTTAGAAGATTTCTTGGCCAGTTTGCACCAAACTGACATAAATAACCGGAGCAAATACAAAAGTGCAGATTATTTCATAAATGAAGGAAAAAAAAGCTAATTTAGCACTTTGTGGGTGGAAAAAATATCTGTGCTATAAATTTTCAAAGAATGACAGAAAAAGATGTAATTTTACCTTACAGCCACACACAGAATCATAAGTGTGGTGGAACTAACCAGCACGTGACCTTAAAGGAACTGTAATTAATGTAACATCAGAAATTCAGCCAGCTTCGACTGCAGAAATTGGGCAGTGACCGTGAAAAATGGCTCTGACCCAGTTGACACAGTTTCCTATCCGGCTCTTTGCAGCATGAGTAAAAATAGCCGTTTAATGTGAAAAACGTTCCCCCAGGTTGCCTGGGCGTCCTTTCAATGTGGAAGTCGAACAGAATCTGGTAGAACTGGAACACGTCAACCAAAAAGGAACGAAGAATCTTTGCAACAATGACAGCTGATACTTGTTGAAGCTGTTTCTGGATAGACTCATTATATTAGGAACACATCAAATCTTTTGAAGTGGGATTCTCTGGAAAATGATTAACAGTTAATACCTTAAATATTGAAAAACTTAACATCATTTTTGGACTATAACTTCCTCCTTTTTTCACACACTCACATTAAATTCTTCATTTTGTGCTTCATGCACACGCCCTCATCATGAAAAACACAAAAAGGCACATGATGCAGCTTCAAGTTAAAGACAATTGATCTGGCTGTAGAAGGAAATAGTTGAGTTTAGTGTTCAGGAGGAAGATGCAGTTAATGATCAATAACTTTTCCTAGAAGGTTACAAAATATAAATGCTATAACCAGCCAACACTATTCAGACAAAAGCATTTACAGTATGTATTTGTGTTTTTTACTGTTACGTGTTAAAAAGTTTTAAAACCCTCAAGATACAACCTACAACTTATAGACAAATGCAGCTAATATGTACAAATCTCTTTCTATTTAAAATTCATGGGTGCAGCTTATATTCAGGTACGTTTAATAGTCCAGAAAGTATGGTAAAGAAATACAGATTATTTTAAATTTGAAAGACAAGCTAACAGCTAGCCAAAGCAGTTTTCCACCATCTTTACACATTAATAATCTTAAAGTATTGTAGCGCTTCATTCATGTGCAATTTTCTAAACCTTAAGACAACCATTAATCTTCTAATCAATGTTTTTTCTTGGCAGAAATATAACGCTTCACCTGCTGGAATTGCAATTAGTTTACTCGAGAAATGCTATTGTTGGTTGCTGCTTGCAACTAATGAGAAAATTCAATGTAAATTAGTGTTTAATACAAAACAGGTGGCATTGAAAAGGTTTATAAAAAAAGTACTAATGATTTGCTATGATGTCTTTTGAAGATTTTTTTTTTTTTTTTTTTAGATGCCAGCAGTCCACTTTAGCTTTGCTTCGCGTGGTGTAGCCGTTAGCTCTTTGATCCCGTTAGAACTAGTCTCTTTTTCTCTAAACTGAGGTTGTACAAAGAGTCTACAACAGTTAGGATATTCACTCTTCATTATACGTCCACAGAAGCCCATTTAGAAAGATCTGAACTATCACTTCAAGTACAAGGATGTTGTCTCAACCTGTAAAAATTCCTGTGGGCTTTTCACAAGACACTCGATAGCTAAATCATGCCTGTGTAACCCAGATTCTTCTCTAAAACCTTCATTTTTATTGGCCTAAATTTAGATCCCCAAGGATACTCTTAGCACATGATAAGGGAGGTGATAAAAGTTAAAAATCAGAAGCTCAGTGTTGAACAGTTTTCATTTCTGAGAACACAAAGATGACTGAAGCACAAAAAGGCACGTCAAACTCAGGGACTATGTTTTAGATGTTGGTTTCTCAGCCAATTTTAACAAAGAACCCATTTTGAATATTATTTTTAGTGGTCTATAAAATAAAAGCTGAAATTAAATTAGTTTTAAGGTTTAAAGTTAGTTTTTGCATCAATCTAAGAAGTGATGAGCTGAAAGAAGGTGTGTTTTTTGGACTTAAGCTGTTTGGTTTTTTAAATATCTGGTCAATTTTTCTCTGTTTTTATCCCTTCTACAAGAAAAATAATACAAAACAACTTGGCTGCCACTCCGTCTATTCAGTCATTTGTTCATGTGCTTTCTGGCCAACAACACAGTGTATTTAAAGGCACGGCTGTAACAATTCCTGATATTTTATTATTGCTGAAGTTTGCTGTATGCCTAACAACATCCCTGCTTGTATTTGTTCCCCCCAGCTGTAGAAGGAAGGTGTTTTTCAGAAGAAAAGAAAATAAGCGTTAAGGAGGATCATTTAGCTTTTTCCAGCGAGTCATCAGATTTCAGAGCAGTTGCAGAGTTTTTAAACAGACTGTTGGAGGCAGCAGCGATGCACGTCATCCTTTTTGGCAGCTCACTGAGAAGTAATCACGCTGGAGGAATTTAAGCATGTAAAGACAAAGAGTTTTGGACTTTCTTAAAGCACTGAAGGATTTGCAGCAGGCTTCATTTGTGATTTTAGATAAAAGTTCCTAAGTTTTTTATTTGTTACGTTGACTTACATTTAGATCACCATGTTAGATTTCACATGAGTCTTCTTTGGTTTATGGTTTATGGTAGACATTGGCTGGTATACATTTGTTCCTCCCACAATCTCAACATTCGTGTCACATAATCTTCACTCATCTCATCTGGTTTAGTAAGTGATGTCTACCAAAAATATTCCTTTTGTTAGCTTTCTCTGAAAACACCATCTGGTTGCCAGAAGTCCAGCTTGATCCATCTCTCTAATTATTTTTTAGTTTATTTTTTTCAAGCTGAAAGAAGAATTTTCATAATTCTTCACATTGAAAGTTAGAGGAAGAAATCACCATTTTAGTCTAAGACTGCAATAAATCTCAAAATTAGGAATTATGTCACACTGTTTATTGATTCCGATCTAAAAATGAAAAACTAAATCAGTATTTGAGTTAAAATGGTTTCAATCTGTTTTTTCAACATTTCTGTATGACCTCTATAAACTTTGATTAAATATTGTTGTACTTTACTCGAATAACTTATTGGTTTAATGTGTAAAAGCATGTTGACTGCATTGTTGGCTATAGCTAGATTTAATTCCATTAATGCCACTTCTGTCTGACAGACTTAATATAATGCTGCTGACGTTGTTTTAATGAGCCTGAAAAGCTTGCGATGAAAAAAATATCCAGTCCTCCAAAGATTTTCAAATTAGGATACATTGTTCTTTGTGGTTTTAAAGGAGAGGAGGAAATGTCTGATGGTGGTGGGCCAAGGCAGGCGGTTTGCTTTTGGAACACGACTTTAACAGACCTAGACTTTTTCCTGTAAACAGAACTAATAATCATGGAATCAAACCCGCAACTTTCCCCCACCTTATGCTTCTTGTGCATAAAGTGAGCAAATCTACTGATAACCCCATTCTTTACATAATCTTTATACAAAGTACCCTAACTCTTCAAAGCTTGAAACAGCTAAAATGCTTAATAAATTTTAATAATTTAGATTAAGTAAGTTATAGTAATATGACACAAGTTTAACCCATAAACGAATATAGATCAAGTGTTTCCACCATCTTCTATTATTTAAAAGTGAAGAAAGAACATCCTGTTTATGGGTGCTACCAGGTTGTATCTTTGGAACCAGGGTCTGCGTACTGAGAACAGGGAGGCTGAAAGTACTGCCTCCTCACCTGCACACAATCAATAGTTAATATCAATGTAACATTCCTGGTTAAACCATCAAATGTGTATAAATGGTACATTTAACATTCATGCATCTGGAAGCTGAGGCTGAATGAGATGAAAAGCCCCCTAGTGGCTGGTTTCAGTAGAGGTTTTAAGTCCCACCCCTTCCATTTAAGCCAATTCAACATCTTCCTGATTTAAAAAAAAAAAAAAAAAGATATTCTCTTTACCAGATTGCTAACTGACTTAATACATTACTGCCATCTGGTGGTGGTGGGTGGAAACATGTGCTATTTATAGGTACAGACCTGTAGCAATTCTGCAACTTTGGCACCTAAAGGGTTATTTTGAAACACAATTGAGTAAATCTCTAGTTCACAGAAGCCAATAAATGGGATATCATGGCTTTAATGTAAAACTATGTCTATGGTTATTAAGCTTTAAATATTTAATTAGAACTATTGACACTGAATGTCCCATCTGTTTACATAGACTTAGTAAATCATGTACTGGAACTATCCACTAGGGGGCAGCTGTTTGCTTTGGTTTCAACTTCCAGTTTCTGGTTGGATGTCTTGTAAACATGAAATGAAATGAAAAATACTTTATTTATCCCAGAAGGGAAATTCAACGTTGTAGTAGTTTTTGTTTTTTTTGTCCAACAATAAAAATAAAAACAACAATGAAGACAACAATACAGTAATAAAAATCAAGGTCTGTTCTTGTTGTGGAGGCTAATGGCTGCAGGCAGGAATGATCTTTTGTATCTTTCGGTCTTGCATCGGACCTGAAGAAGCCTCTCACTGAACACACTCTGTTGTTTGATCACTGTGTCATGCAGAGGGTGAGAAGAGTCCTCCATCATCTTCATCAGCTTGTCCAGCATTCTTTTTTGTACAATCAGCTCCAGCGGCTCCAGAGATACTCCCAGCACAGATCCAGCTTTCCTGATCAGTTTGTTGATTCTCTTCAAGTCTCTGGTTCTGATGCTGCTGCCCCAGCAGATGGCTGCAAAGCTGATTGCACTTTCCACAACAGACCTATAGAAGATTTGCAACATCTTGGTGCAGACATTAAAAGATCTCAGCTTCCTTAAGAAGTAGAGTCTGCTCTGACCTTTCTTGTAGATGTATTCTGTGTTGCATTTCCACTCTAGTCTGTTGTCCAGCTGAACTCCAAGGTACTTGTATTCCTCCACCACCTCTACCTCCTCTCCTAGGATGGAAATACTGCTGTGTTGATTCTTTCTCCTCCTGAAGTCAACAATCATCTCCTTAGTTTTGCTGCTATTTAAAACGAGATGATTGTTACTGCACCATTTCACAAACTGACTGACCAGTTCTCTATACTCAGCTTCTTGTCCCTCACTGATGCACCCAACAACTGCAGAGTCATCAGAGTATTTCTGCAGATGACAGGACTCAGAGTTGTACTGGAAGTCAGAGGTGTACATCGTGAAGAGAAATGGTGAGAGTACAGTTCCTTGTGGCGCTCCAGTGCTGCTGACCTCCATCCCAGACACACAACCCCCCAGTCTCACAAACTGTGGTCTGTTTGTGAGGTAGTCATAAATCCAGGAGGTTGTGGAGGAATCCACCTGGAATTTATGGAGCTTCTCACATAACAAAGCAGGCTGAATTGTGTTAAAAGCACTTGAGAAGTCAAAGAACATGACCCTCAAAGTGCTGCCTGATTGGTCCAGATGAGCGTGTGCTCTGTGAAGCAGGTAGATGATGGCATCTTCAACCCCAAGCCCATTACGGTATGCAAACTGTAATGGGTCCTGAAAGGTGCTGACCTGCTTGTTGAGGTGAGCCAGTAAGAGTCTCTCCAGGACTTTCATGACGTGAGATGTCAGGGCAACTGGTCTGTAGTCGTTTGGTTCAGCTGGTTGTGGTTTTTTAGGTACTGGAACAAGGCAGGATGTTTTCCACAGCACAGGAACTGTTTTCTGTCTCAGACTGGTGTTGAAGAGGTGCTGGAGAACTGGACATAGTTGCATTGAGCAGGTCTTGAGAACTCTGGGACTGACACCATCTGGACCTGCAGCCTTGTTCTGGTTCAGTTTCTCCAGTTGTTTCTTGACCTGGTAGCAGGTCACAGACAGAGTGGAGGTGGAGGCAGAGGAGGTCTTTGTGTGCTCTGAGGTGGAGGAAGATGATGCAGTGTTCTGGTCCATGACTGAGCTGGAGGGTGACGAAGTGGAAGTGTGACAGGAAAGCTGTGGGCTCATGGAGGGTGTGTGGTCTGTGGGGATGGAGGCAGGGGGGGAACTGAACCTGTTGGGAACTGAACATGTTCAGTTCATTAGCTCTGTCCAGACCTCCATCAGTCTGGTCCCCCTTTACCTTGAAGCCGGTGATCTTCTTCATTCCAGACCACACATCCCTCACGTTGTTCTGCTGGAGCTGACTCTCTAGCTTCCTCCTGTAGTCCTCCTTGCACTTCCTGGTTTGTGCTTTAAGTTGTTTTTGTGTTGTCTTTAATAACTCCCTGTCACCATCCCTGAAGGCTTTCTTTTTGATGTTCAGCAGCTTTTTCAGGTCTCTGGTGATCCAGGGTTTGTTATTGGGGAAGCACCTCACAGTTCTTGTTGGTACGATGCTGTCCACACAGAAGTTTGTATAATCTGTCACACACTCAGTCATGGTGTTGATGTTGTCTCCATGAGGTTCACAGAGGACATTCCAGTCCGTAGCCTCGAAGCAACTTTTCAGAGCACCTTCAGCATCATTAGACCAGGTTTTGATGGTTTTTGTGATCACTGGTTGCTGCTGAACGATGGGCTTGTAGGTGGAGGTGAGAAGAACCAGATTATGGTCAGATCTTCCTAAAGGTGGCAGGGCAGAGGAGCTGTATGCATTTTTAATATTTACATAAAATAAGTCCAACGTCTTATTTTCTCTGGTGGAGCAACTGACAAACTGTTGGAATGTTGGTAAAGCTGTAGAGAGGGAGACGTTGTTGAAGTCTCCAGAGATCGCCATAACTGAGTTTGGATGCTGTGTTTGTAGCCTCGCAACAACGGAGCTGATGACATCACAGGCAGTTTCTGGAGCGGTACCAGGTATTATATAAACCGCTACCAGAATAACACAGGTAAACTCTCTGGGTAAATAATATGGACGGAAACTCACAGCTAACAGTTCGATGTCCCTCGTACAGATCTTCTCCTTTACGGTGACATGTCCAGGATGACACCAACGCTGGTTAACCAGCACTAAGATACCACCTCCCCTCAGCTTCCTGCTGAGTTGCTTACTGCGGTCTGCGCGGACCGTCATAAAGCCGTGTACAGACACGTTACTGTCCGGGATGTGTTCATGCAGCCACGTCTCGGTGAAACACATAAAACTGCATTCTCTGTACTCTCTCTGGGACCAACATGTGGTTGGTAGTTTAAGTCCTAGAGGTAGACAAGCAACAACTCTGCTTGTTCTTTACTCTTCAACTAAGTTTCATCTGTAGTTTTTATATATTCACAGAAAAGAAACCTTTCTTGGGTTTTTTCCCACTCATTTACAAATTTATATTCTCACGTATATAAAACTGCAGAACTCGATGTGGTCAACATACCACTGCTCTTCTACCCAATAAACTCTTTGTTCTGGTAAAAGAGTCTTCCATAATTTGACCTCATTCAATTTTTGCTATCCTTTTTGTACTTTCTCTATGACTACTGGCTGACCCTGTGTCAACAAAGTAAAGTTAAATAAGCAGTACATTTTATGATGTGCAACATTAGCTAAAAAACATTTAAGGCTCATTTATGGGTTAGGGTTAGTCATTGCATTTGGTAGTATTTTTATTTAAAAGGTGCTGCCTGGTAAATCTTACATGGTGTAATTTCCTGAAGCTGAATTTTTAGCTCTGTCCTCTGGTAAATGAATCATGTCACCAAGTACTTTCCCCCCCATTACAATATTTACATTGTTTTATTTTGTTTCATTTTGTCTATGTACATTTATTTATATCTCATTCGGGCATAACAACTTTTGATTAAAGCAAATATGCAGTCTAAACTTGCATTTTTACTTGTAAACTTTAAATGTCAGCGTGCAGGTGAATGCAGCTATGTTAGCTAATTGCTCCCTTGCATTTACTAGCCCTCTGACATTTAAAATTCTGTCATATTTCTTTAACTGTGTTGGTCTAAAATTGGGTTGGCACCTAGAGGGACCACAATGCTGGCACTGTGGCTACTGATATTAGAAGTGTAGCCTATTAAAAATAAAACTGATTAAGTTATAGCCATTTTTATGTTTATTTTAGATTGAATAGTTATGGTGGCCATCTTGGATTAAATTGACTCCCAAGTCAGTCAGTTGTATGTGCATTTTCAGTGATAATTTTCTGGTGGTATTAAAATCTAACCATTAAAATTCATGAGATCTTTTGCTAACAGATTATATTTTAACCTTTAGGCACCAGAGTTTCCACACAAACATAATATTTTTATTAACACCCTATTTATTAACACTTTAAAACATCTTTATTAAAAAATGATACTCTCTTTAACGGAATACCAGCCATACTTAATACACAATTGCGAAATAGTAGTAGGGGTAGATACAACAGTTGCAACTCTGCAACTTTGGCACCTAAAGTTTTAAACCCAAAATCTTATGTAACAACAATGTAACACTTGGATTATGTTCTGATTACTCTCAGCTACTTTTACACCAAATTTGAGGTCAGTATATGTTAAGTTAAAAAAAGTATTTTTTCTGATAAATTGCTTAAGATTAGTTGAGATAATCCTAACAAATTCTTGCACACTCGCTCACACACATACAGGCAAAAATAGAATCAACTGCATTATTTACCTTTTTAGTGGCAAAAATTGCTTCATGTTGTGTCTAATTTTAAACATCATAGTGGGGTCTTCAACCAATGTGAAGGAGGTCTTGGGCTGAATATAACTCTTCCAAACAATTAGAATTTAAAAGTCTTCTATTTTTTTAACTGATGTCAGTCTTTTAATTTCTTGCTTGTTAAATTAAATTTTAGTACCTTTCAGTGGGTTTGAACTAATATTCAACCTTATCTTTCAATCCACTCTTCAAACGTTTTCACTGATTCATTCCATTGTTAGTTTCCAGTGAGTCATTGCTTTCAGTGTCATTGTTTCTGAACTACATATCAAGGTTAGCAGCTGCTTTTTCGCTTGTAATATTCCGGTAAGCCATCCACAGTAACATTTAGTCTGTTCTGCTGCTTGTACCAGTGTTTTTGATCTCTTTAAGTACTTTTTGAAAATTCCCAAGGGTCCATAATGACGATTTTGCAGACAGTTACCTGTTGTCCCTTTGTTGTCCTTTGATGTTTTAGCTAAGATGGATCGTACATTTAAAGTGTTACCAGCTGGTTTTAGGGCAATGCGGTCAAAAGCAGTAAAATTATTCCTTGTTGTGCGCTTGAGAGTACATGAATGACATCATAAGTATGACTGCAACACTTGTAGTTTCATTGTCAGTGGGAGAAGGAGTGAGGAGGGAAAGAGGCTGGGAGAAAGAGTCGGACATTGTTTTCAGCAGCTGATTTATGTGCAGCCGAGTTTGTGTATGCGTCTTTGTTTATGACCGTCTTATTGGGCTGTTTAGAAATCATGCCGAGTCAGAGAAATGACTAAGCTATTGGAGTAAAGAGAGAGAAAAGGCCTGCTGGGAGAGAGAGGAGAGGGGAGGGGGTGAGACATGAAATTGAAAGGCATGAGTGAAAGATCGAAAGGGTAGGAAAAGAAAGGGAGAAAGGCAGCCGGAGAAAGAGTGCAGTGAGAGGGAAGGAAAAAGTGCCTGAGCATCTGTATCACCCCCAGCAGAAGGGAAGAGGAAGAGACTCTGACGAGCTAACGCCCCGTTCTGAATGAATGGGTTGAGTGAGCAGCTCAGCTTCTCTGCTCCGCGCACTACTCCCCTCAGTCCTCCGTCCCTGTTGAGCATCACACAAGAGGATACAACTCAGCAACCCAGCTTCTGAGGCTTGGATCTGCTTAATGTACCGAGAGTCCTTTTCAGACGATTCTTGAGTGAATGTAAAACCTGCCAGTGCACCTGTTAGAGGATATGTCAGGAAGATAAAGTTTGGAAGATAAAGTTGGGGCTTCTGCCCTTGGCTGGATTGGAAGTTGAGGTTATAGTGAAAGTGACTGGCGATTGGCATCATGGGGTGCACCACCAGCGTGGTCCTTGTGAAGGGAATTCGTTCCATCCTTGAAAGGAATTGTAGCTATATAAAGGGTGCAGTAGATCAAGGAGTTTTGGAAGAAGAAGAGGAAACACTAAGTCTCAGGGCATCTCATCTGTGGATTCCCACCACTGCTTTGGTAAGCCCCACCTCTTTATATAAATTGTTTTGTATTGTACTTTACCACTGTTTTTTTATGTTTTTTTTTTTATTAAATCACACTTTCATCATAACAATTACACATCAAATCATTTTGTTTTCGAAAAGAAATCATAATACAGTCGGGTACTTTGGGGTTTGAAACTCAAATTGCACAAATCAGAACAAAACTTAAGTGATTCATAAATATCTTTGGTAACAGTGAGGGTTTAAAACAACCTTTAAAAAAGTACAAAAATGAAAGTAGATGAAAATGAACAGGAATGCTCTAAAGATTTTCTTAATGTCTAATTTTTGAAATGCAATCAGTCTATATGCGCCTTCAAGTTGAACTTTGATCCACTGAGTTCCATTCTGGTGCATCAGGATTGCATGACTCATTCATTATTTTACCATTATTTACCTATAGGGTGTATTGTTTTTTGTTTTTAAACTCAAGCATTTTTCTAAAATTGAGTTTTGGTCATAAATTGATGATGCGCACCAGCTATAATCAAAGTATTTTTCTTTGTCACACAAAAATTGTCCTGTAAGGCACATTTCCCTACCCACACAGGGCTTTACCACTCTGGGCTACTGGGTATTGATCATTTTAAGGGTTAGATGATCACTACTCCATATCTTATAAGAAATAGTGACATTAACCTTCAAAAACACATGGTAGAAAGCCTGGTGGTGGGACCATAGAGAGAAATTTCTTTTCAAAAACATTTGTACCTGACCACCTCAATGTGGTTGTATACAAATTAACTATCAGAGTAAATGCAGGAATCCTGAAATTAATTTAAATATCTTTGTAAGACTTTTTAAAGACCTTCCAAAAAACTTTAAGACCTCCTCACCAATTCAAGCTGCAACCAGAAACACATTTTGAACTTGCGTAAGAATTTTATTCAGCATTGAAACCCATAAAGCACAATTATACAGCAGAATTCAGAGAAGCTGTTCAGGATCAACCAAAAAGAACGTTTATTGAAATACTTTAGTTCCCAACATTGCTGGACTGGGCCTAAATGGGTCTTAGCATTTTGGCCATTGAGGCTCACCATGATTATTTATACATTAATTGCATGACATACCAGAGGATACGTATATGCATGTTGTGTTGCTTTAAAAATTCAAATTAAGTGCATTAAGTCCAATAAGGACGAGAGTAACCATGTTAAAAAAATGTATTCGCTCTTTCACTATTCAGACTTTCATCTTCTTGAAGTGAAATTGGACGTCAAGAAACTCTGATAGACAGTGTTCTCAATGTTTTATCAAATAAATTGTTTATACAAATACAAATTTGCACCCACAGTAAGACCTTCACTCCCATTTCAACAGTCTGACAGAAAGAAATGAGAAAATTTCACCAGTGTTATTTCTCTGGTTATCTTCCAGTGATAAAAATTTAACAAAGCAACATTTCACTTATATGGTAAATGGTAATGGTAAATGGCATGTACTTGTATAGTGCTTTACTCTTCCTATGACCCCCAAACCACTTCACACTACAGTTTGTCATTCACCCATTCACACACACACACTCATATGTTTGGTGGTGGTAAACTACACAGCCCGCTCTATCACCTGAGCCTCAGTAACTGTAACACCTGCAAACTGGAAGTTTATGGAAAGAGAAAATAACACTGAGTTGGAAACAAAATTTACTCACAGCATCATCTGAAAAACAAAGGCGACGCACACCCTGTGCACTTTTGCCATTTGCATTCACTTCTCTCCAGTTCTACTCAGCTCAAATACTAACAACTAATATATATGTGTATAATTTGCTACTACCTTTATAGTAATCTTGTGAAGGGACTCTCTTCACTTCAGGCGATGTTGTTGTCTTCAGTCTTAATACCTCTGACTGAGCTCTATTCATTACTACCAGGAACTCCCTGCTGTCATATTATCTCACCCCACATGTTTGTCTTTACATTATCCAGGCACTGTGTTATCACTGGGAATATAACATACCTTGGATCACCCACTTTCTGTTTGATTCTTTTGTCAAAAGTCTTTTTTTTTTTTCATTTTCATAATTTAATAGAAAAGGACTTTTGTGACATGTGAAGGGATTCGAGGACGTCATCGCTGTGTGTGCTGCGTGTGGAGTTGGTTCTTTTCAAGCAACACCCTGACACTTTCTCTCTCCGGGGGTGCTTGAAACAGTGATTGGCTTCCAAACATTACGTCAAACTTGCCCTTATGCAATTCCCCCCAGACTTATGGAGCTCTTCGTCTTTATGTGTACACGTGCGCATGTTCGTGGACATCTCTAGGGAAGGGTGTAGACGGCTCACTTGTTCTAATTGGTTCAAGCTGTGTAAAAACAAATGGAGGCCATTCCTCGTTACCTCCCTCCTTCCCTCTCTGGCTTTTTTTTTCTTGGTAAAGCTCTTGCACAGATGGCTCTGTAAGCTAATTTACACTGTCCCAACATACTCACTTTCCACAGCAAACCCTAGCACATTGCGGTATCACTGGCATGTTACCAGCAGTAACTCTAGGAAGTTTGAGGGTGTCAGAGCACCATGCGTGGAGGAGGATGACCTCAGTGCAGCCAGGACCGTGACAAGAGGCTGATTATCATGCACGGCTGGCGACGCTGTCGCTGTATGGCCTTTAGCCATGGAGCCAGCAGCAATACAATACAGTCAGCAGTTCATTAGAGCGCAAGACCAGAGAGGAAAGTCATATCGAAACCATTTGAGCTTTAAAATGCTTCATTTTAAAAGCCTCTCCAAGCACTTTGGAAGTTATTCAAACTATTCAGTGAAAACAAAATGCTCTCAGGCTTCAGGATCTTGTTCTAAAGTTCATCTTAAAAAAAAACATAATAACTCCTTTGATGTTATCTGGTTGTTTAAACAAGGTTTTTGTATCTTTTGGAGAATCTTTTAAGCTCAGCTTTGAAGATCTTTTTAAAGGGTTTGGATAAAGATAAGAAATAGCAGCTTCCTGGTGTGCCTCTCCAGGGGGCTGAATGCTGGATTTTTTTTTTTTTAAATGGAGCTCTCATTTCTCTTTTTTTAAATCACCTGCTGCACATAATAGTTTATAAGAATGAAACTGGGTGGATGCAAAGTCGGGAAAAAGATAGCTTATATTTTACAGGTTGGTGAAGAAAATATACTATACATTATAATTTACCTGGCAAGTCTGGATAGGAAATGAGCTCAAGTGTCTTGAGATCTTGTTCATGAGTGAGGGTTGAATAGGAGATTGACAGGTGGATTGGAGCATCATCAGTAGGGATGCTGATAGTGAACTTATCTGTTGTAGTGATGAGAAAGCTGAGCAAACCATTGTGTTTTGGGTAATGACCAAAAGAATGAGACCACAAATAAAAGGAACTGATATGATCTTCTGCTGCAGACTTCCTAGACTCGCCCTCAGTGAGGAGCTTGGCTATTCAGGAAGAGCTCAGACAAGAGTCTCTTCCTTTCTGCGTCGAAAAGAACCACTCAAGTTTGGGCATCTGGTAAGAAGGCCTACTGGATCGTGGGAGAAGTATAAGACATGTCCCTAAGGGGCAAGACCTCAAAGGCAGACCCCAAGACTCGCTGGAGAGATTGTATCTTGTAACTGGCCTGGAAATGCTTTAGAGTTCAATGTGATGAGCTGGATGTGGTAGCTGGTGAAATGTTGGTCGGAGAATCTCTGTTACAGCAGATTCCAGATAAGTGGCAGACAATGGATGTATTGATTTACCTGGCAACTCAACAGTACCTTCGTCAGCACTTAGAATATTCACAATCCTCCCTTAACGTTAATCAGATCAAACATTTTACAGCTGTTTGCTGTTATCTTCTATCTGACAAACATCTAGCTATAAACAACTGCTAAAGATTGCATGTTTATTAGATAATGTTTATACATCCAGAGTGTGGAGAAGAATGGGTCAATTTGTTGTATTATCATTAGGACTGGTTGGATAAATCAAAGTGTAAATATATAGTCAGACATTTTTAATTGTGTTTATTGGATTCATACCAAGAGTCTAATCCAACTAATCTGGTTTTCTGGAATTTCTAGTAGCTACATGATACTCAGCATCATGTAGCTGGTGAATTTGAACTTTGCTTTTTGCTTTGGCACTATTTTCTTTGGTTTGTTGGGTGTAGTTGGTCCTCACTGGACATTTTAGTTCCCGGGATGATAATACTTTTGTTTCTTGAGATCATTTTGTATTTTACCTTAAATCTTTCTCTGCTGGATAGGTAGTAACACAACCTTTACTGGCACTCCTGTGTTTATAGAAGAAATGGTCTCTTTGAATGGGGCATTTCAGCTTCCCCCTTTGAAGCGAGTACAGTTAAAACAACTTATGCAAATGATCAGCGGGCCCTGCAGTGCAGAAAAGTCCAAGTTGTGCACACACTTGACTGCCTTTGTGCTTTGTACTTTCTTTGCAGTGATGGTGCTGAAACTGAAGGAGGAACAACACCCTTTGAAGTCATTCTGACCCTGTAGCATCTCATCTCTTCTCACTGACATCCCACCTCCCCCTCTTTCAGTTTGTGCACCCGAGACCGTCTCAAACTTTTTGGCTATTTGTAATAATTGGACAAGTTATCAATCAAAAAAAATCTATAGCTGGTAAATTTATCTGTTGCGTGGGAGAGAAAACAGTCGAAGTAAAGGATTTGCATTCATTTATTTTTAATAACTTTTGGCTGGAAAATTTAAATGTCATCATTCTGAAATGCACAGAGTGATAGAAAACAGCTGAGCCGAGGCGCCTTTGCTGCTTAAAGATAAAAAGAGACTGGTTGTCCTTAGAGACAGAGCTGGTTGTTTTGCAGAGAACAAGGGGCAGCAGCTTTTCTTAGCTCTTATAACTGCAGAAAAGTGTGTGTTTGCATCTGAGAGCTGGAGAGGGAGGAAGTGACCCTGCTGCTGGTGTCTGATGTTGCGGATATAGCATCGAAATGGTTCAAAGCGGAGCAAAATACCAGCAGGAAGTAGTGATCAGCATGGATGGAAGAGTTTAAATATTGTTACTCTGATGGCTCACAGTTATTTCTAAGAATTCCAACACTAGTTTGAACTTTGGAAAACATGCCAGGGTTCTAACACAAACAGGCAAAATCCAAGTCTGTTGTGTTCTGAAGAAAAATTTAAAATTTAAAAATTAAGGCAAGAACATTTTTCTATTAGGTCCAAATTCCATGACTTAGTGATTAGATTGCAACAAGAAAGCCAACACAATGTGGTGTTAATGTCACAATTTGGTTCCAGTTTTGACATACACAAAGCTCTCTTGAGTACCATCGTAATTCCAACTGAAAATGTACCAATTTTCTCTCAATTTTGCATCTCCAAGTGTTGCCAGCAGTCACAGCCCAGTGAGAGCCAATCGTTAGGGTTCATGTCATGTTTCTGAGATCAGCTATTTTACCTCTCAAAAGGCTCCTCACAAGTACCGATATTAGATAAATAACCATTTGAAATCTAAGAACTGTCTCTTTTTGGTAAGCTATCCCAGAAAGAGTCTCAATTCCCATCAACACTGTCTTAAATGTTTCCCACATGTGAAGAGGCTCTTTCATTTTAGAATGATGGATTTTAGATTACTTAGATCCTTAAACTCTTACCAAATTTATGTATACCAAAATTTTCTTCTGTGCATTTACTGCTGATTTGACATTGTGTTAACACGCACCTATATGCTCCGGAAAACTGGTTAACTCAGTAAATTAGTGTTCTTGATTACAAGCACCAGGCTGTTGTTTATCCCTACATAGAAGCAAAAAGGTTAACCTCATTTTTTACTCTACATTTTTCTGAGATTTATTTTCAATAAATAATAATTTCACATAATAGGTTGTGCATTTTTGTTAACGCAAGATTGTCTTTGTCTAATTTGAAGACTCTGTAAGGACCAAATGGTTTCTAAAACCTAAAAACTGTATAGTGTTCTTACTTTTACTAAATACATCAGCAGGTGGGGTTGAAACATGACAACATAATCTCTGGGCCTCTTCCAAGACTTTAATGAGGGAGTGGTCGAGTTCCCCTCCTTTCCTACTCAAACTACACACGTCCACGAACGTTTTTACAGCTGCACAGCTGTGAGGGTGGGAGGAGCTCACCCCTATCTGATGAGAGACAGAGCAGGGGAGAGAAACAAGGGGAGAGGGAGGCTGGGCTGTAGTGGTCGAGCAAGGAGGGGATCTCACTGGACGTCATAAGAGCTCTCCTAAACGTCGCAGACTCAATACAACTTCTTGCCATGCAGCCTTCCACCTGCTGATAGACTTACACATTGGCAGGACTGACCACTATGCAGGGCCGGGCAAGCAAAGCCCCTAAGAAGGAAATGGTGATAGAGTTTCCGCAGCAGTACAAGAGTCTGGCTGAGCTTGAGGCTGAAGTGGAGGGAGTGTCACAGGTGGCAGTGGTGAGTTTTTACTGGACCTTCTTTTAGTTCTCTGTCTTCTTTTTAACGCAGAACTTTTTTAAAGGCTAAGGAAAGAGATTTGGAGTAGCAGCTTCAGGGTATGCCTCTCCAGGGGACTGGATCTTTTTTTAGAAAATGAAGTACCCTTGGCCCCTTTTTTGTTCAATCTACTCTCCCTGCAAGTAGGAATCTGAAAGTTTCACCAGGTAACGGCAAAACAAACTCTGGATTTGAAAAAATTAATAACCCTTAACAGATATTATTAACTTGACAATTGAACCAGATCTTCATTGACATTCTCAACGATTTTGATCATGCATGTCAATTACTGGGAAGTCACACAGTTCACAGCTGCTTGTTGTTATCTTCTGTCTAACGGGCAAGCATCCAGTTGTAAAACCACAGCTGATGATTTTCTGCGTATCAGATGTTTTGCATCAAAAGGGCTGAGAAATGTAGAAGGGTAATTCTATTACATCATCAGGAGGATTGGTTAGATACATCGAAACTTAAATCTACTGCCAGACGTAGCTTTAATTGGCCTCAATTTGTGATTTGTTCATTGGATTCATGCCAAGAGCCCAATTGAAGTTATCTGGATCATGTAAATGTCCAGTGGCTACACACTCATTAATGCTCATCATTTTGTCATCGTTAAAGGTAACTCATTGGGGAAATCCTTTAATTTTAGTTCTTTTGTGGGACTTTTACAGGAGTTGTTCCATTGATGGTGGGGCATCTTATTCTACTTGTGGATTTTAAGGAGACTTCATACCATTGTTTTTTTTTTCTTTTACCTCAGAGTTGGTCAGATTCTTACAATCCTTCCAAAAGGAGACATGTGTGAAGAATGCTCCCATAAAATTGATTTGAGCTATCCAAGTTGGCAGTGTTGGTGTACTCAACTTTCCCAGGATTAGTTTTCAGAGTCTCTTCCTTTTTGGATTAATTTACAGGGTAAGATGTCAGTTTTCTGCAAAATGTTTTTGGCTTCCTTTAAGACAAATCAATAGTTTTTCCTACTCTTGTCTAAAGTCCATCAGTTCTTTTCAGATTAATTGGCTTCAAACGGAATTTCAAAGGGTGTTTTAAATTTAAATTTGCTCCAAGGTGAAGGTCACATAAAAAGATGATAAAGACATTAAGTTGTCCTGCTTTTCAGATGTCTTAATGTAGTTTGAATATAGCTTTAACATTAGGCTACTGAAGAATAACATCAGAAGGGCTGGGGAAGCCAGGCTTGCAAGGCTTGACTGAAAGGACCTTTTTGACTGTTCCAGTGTGTTCTAGCTAATTTGAGACAAACTCCCATTAGTGGCTGGCTGCAGTATAGGTTTGAAGTCCCGCCCCCTCCATGTAAACAAAACACTGTCTTGATTAAAGAATGAAAAACAACTTTGGAAAAATGTTTCCAGGTGTTGACTCCTGTTGAGTCACATAATTTTTTCTTTGCTTCTGGTTATTGAAATACTCCTTTTCTCATATATGTTTAAGTGTAATTAGTTATATGCTGAAAACACCATGATTTATGTGCAGGTTAGTTGGCAGGTGCCAAGATTATGGCAGCAGAGGGCAGGACAACATTTTTGCTGAAGTATGTGAAAAACTGTGAAGGTTTTTCTCTAGACAAAACATCCCTGTGCACTTGAAATCAAATAGGTTCATCCTAATGATAAAACACCCAAACAGAGTGTTGTGCTGTTCACAGTCCAGTGCAGGGAGGAGAGTTTAGACCTCTAGACAGGAGAAACTAAACTGTAATGTTTAACTGTAAAACATGACTGCAACATCTTGTATAAATAAGTCACAATGATTTAAATAGAAAAGCAGTCAGAGAGGGTAGACCTCCACCAAGTGGACATATTGTAGAAAGTACTATGTCCGTATCCTTAAAAAATTTCCTGGATCCAGACGGTAATCCGGATCACCCCGAAAATCGAATCAATTCTTCCTTGGGTCATTTCCGACCTTTCCTGAAAATTTCATCAAAATCCATCCATTAGTTTTTGAGTTATCCTGCTAAAAGTCAGACAGACTCAGATGAAAACATGACCTCCTTGGTGGAGGTAATAACTCTCAGGAGGGTCGGGGGTTTTGTTAACGAGCCTGCTCATACTTTAGTCACAACAACCTATAAGCCTGGAACTCCTAAACCATGATCAGAACTGAAGAAGTGTTTCTGATTGAAGGTGAAACGTTTTTAAGAAGCAGACGAAGAAAAAGTTTTTTGGAAAAAGTTATAGATCTCTCCATTAAAACTCTGGCAGTAGCTTTTCAGAGATTTTTTTTTTTTTTTTAGCAATTGAAGTTAAACTCAATGACTACAAACTGTAGAAGAAATGCTAGCAAATACACTGCGGTCTTTAACAAATGTTTTTTATGTACAATAAAAACTGGCGTTTAAGAGCCTGCTAACAGTGTTCTCAGATCATATTTTTAATAAAACTTGTGCTAAAAGTGGAAATGGTCTTTACCTCTTTTCCTGTAATATGAAATCATTAGGAAACAGCCAGTTTATAATGTAAAAACTTGAAACATAAACTAATACCTTTACATATCCAAAGTGATTAACTCGTGAGCATTTATTTTTGCATAAAACTAAGTAAGTTTTAGAATAAATGAGAAGCTAATTGGTTGCTAGATTGAGCCAAATGTTAATATTCAGACACAACCACATGTGGAGATTTGTAAGATTTAGGGTTTCTGAGGGAGGACAAGTCCTTTGGGTCTGTTCTGTGGAATGTTACAGCTGATGCTGACAGTGCCAAGGGAGTGTAACGTGAGGAAGCTCTGCTATCTTACTTATCATCAAACATCAACCATAGCATATATTTTTGTGTTAAAAAGATATACACGGGAGAGAGAACGCTTTTTTTTTTTTTTTTTTTTTTTTGGAATGTGTGTTTCCCTACTGGATTCTGGTATCAGGAAGTAATTTGTACTCTTGGAGACTCTCAGATGAGCTGTACGACTGCAACGAGCACTGAACCTGAGCTTGTGACTCTGTAACTGGTACAATGGCTCACACAGACCCTCACTCGCCCATCCATTCCTGCCATCATCCAACATCTCCTCCTCTCATGGTTCGTATTCACCAGCTATCTCAGTGACAGTTCCTACGTCTGTAGCTGTCAACCAGTCATTCATTAAAAAGACAATAGCAACTTGTTGTTTGGACTTGGTGAATACCACAAATTTCTCTTCTGTTGCTCATTACACAACTCATGATAATAAAACTGATGGTTATTTAAAAAATGAACAATCTGCTGTCAGATTTATGAAATAAATGGTAATTATATAATACCAAATGTGTCATACTTTAAACACCTATTTTTTTAATAGTGCTACCTCTTTAACAGGATTAGTACTTTCCTAAAAAGAAGACCTGCTGTATCATGTCCTGTACAAGTCATCTGCAAGTGGCAAGCCCCAATTTTATTATCATCATTGTTATTATTAAAATCATTTAATAAAGTATATTGTGATCCAGAACCCATTTTTGTATGTTAATCCCTGATAAACAAATTTTACAGATTGAAACACGTTGAGGCTGAATGAACAAGACGAGATACTGGATATTGTAAAGCAGAATCTAATGCTGCTCTCCTATGCTGAGGCAATCAGGCACCCAGGACACATAACCATGTGCTAATCTGAGTCATTCAGCCATCAGGATACTTAAACGTGTGCTTTTTAGCCATCCACTAAAAGCATCTACCAGAAACAAAAGGACTCACTGTGTGAGATATATATTCTTGCAATTAGATTCTTCATTTGCGTGAAGCCGAAGCGCAACATTACAGGAGATTACTGTAATCACTGTTTTGTTGACCAGTAAAAAGTTGAATTTTTTTAACAGTATACTTGTAACAGTTTTTCATGTATCAATCTTTAAAGGGTTTAATACTGAGATACTATTTTTAGGTAAAGCCAAAGATCGTAGAACCTCTGGACTATGAGAATGTTGTCCTCCAGAGGAAGACCCAGATCATCAGTGATGTTCTGCGTGACATGTTGCAGTTTCCTACTGACGACTTCCAGGTAAGACAAAAATCAGCTTAAGGGACACATAAGTTGATTTTGTACCTACGTGCTAATGGAGGTATGTTTGAAATCATTGTATATCTGAGGAACATATTGAAGCCTTTTATTGTCCATGTTAAAAAATGTAAATCCCTTTTCACTTACTTGGTGAACAACTAGTTAGGCAAAACAAGCCTTGAATTTATGCTTCATTGTACAAAGTGCTGCACTACTGTTTAAACTTCTAGCTCTTAAGTTCATGAAAATTCAGCTTTTTTGTTTTCACACTTAACTCCTTTATAATTAATGAGGTGACAGTTTGTCTGGCTGTTAATTGGCCCACCTTGGCTTCCATATCCTCATGCTACCCAGTTCACACTGCGGTCATCCTCTGCTTTTCCTCCCAGTGATAATCACGTGTTTAGGTGGTGTGTTGACGTCTAGCTCCAGGATCGAAGGCTTCACCACGAATCAATCGCTCATTCTCTTATCCCCTCCTTTTTATTTTTCCTCAAACTTCTTGGAGTAGTTATCCTACCATTCTAGAATGTTTTTTCTTTTTTTTTTTTTTTTTTTTACTTTTTGGACTTTTGCAGCTCCGCCCACTTTGCTTCTTCACAAATGTTTAGAGCATTTCCTGGCTAGCATTTGCACTATTACAACATACAAAATTAAGATTTCAAAAAACCCACCTACTCACCGTCAATGATGAGAAAGTGGGACTTTCAGATCTGCCTCTCAAGTGCAGACTCTACTTCCAAAGATACAAAAATGACCACATCAATAAACTAATGTTGTGGCTTAAGTTTTTAAGAATGAAAGTAGAAAGACACACTTGAATATTCACAGTAAGAAACCAAAAAACTGATTACTGCACTTTTTATCCATCGGTGCAGTTCACAGTGAATTCTACCTTTGCTGTGCAGGGAGATGTATAACCCCCCCCTCACTGCTTTTCCAAATTTTACAATCCTGTTAAATCTGATGCTTTAAAACTGTGTCAACATTGAATATTTGCTGGGCTGGGGTGGGTCTCAGTGCTCTCTGGGACTAGTTTGAAAGGGGTTTGAGAAAACAGACAGGCTTAGATCATTTTATTTGAGTTCTTCTGAGAAGAAGGACATCACATCCCAATAAAAGATCACGCCAACAACGGACATTTAAAGACCAACACATTATGGAACCACATTGTGGTTTTGAAGGTTTTTGGCTTAATAAAAATGACTGTGAGCCTGTAGATTGACACTGAGCAAACATCATGCAGACCTCCCTGTTTTTCTGAATCAAGCATCAAACGGTTTTGAAGCCACATCTGAAAACATTAACTAGCATTTGCACCATTTCCTCCCGTTTGACAAACGAAGATTACATCTGCTCTTCATTGACCACCAAAACAATCATGATTCATTGGGTCATGGACTCTGCTGGACATCTGACGGTCTGCTGGGATTTCTGGCACTGAGCCAGCAGTAACACAACCTTTACATCCTGGGATTTGGGAATCGAACTGGACCAAACCCTACAAACCCAAACCAAAGAGGTGGACTCAGGTTCCAGCTGTCTAGTACCTACAATGCTGCTTTAACTCTTCCTCCCAGTCAGTTGCAAAACAATCAAAGCAGTGAAACAGTTGATTACAACATCTCACATAACAAATCTACCCATAATTTGGTCACAACTTCTGAGCCTGGAACTCCAAACCTATGATCAGAACTAAAGGAGTCTTTCAAATAAAAGGTGAAACCTTTTCCAAAAGCAGAAAATGAAGTTCAGTTTTTTGGGGCAGCATTTTTCACGATCTATCCTTCTAACTTTTTTGCATCAGCTGGAGGCCTGATGGTGAGATGCCAAAGAACATGCATCAGGCTGGACTTGAGGGCATTTTGTGGAAAGGACTATTTGCAAAGCCATCAATCCAACATAAGAGCCACTTTAGCTATCAACACAAACCATCCGTCACTTTCCATGTATTATTTCCATTCATCCTTCCATGAACTGCTTTTGGAAATACAAGAAATACACCAGAAATATTTGAAGTTGTGTTGACATGACCCAGACATATAGCCATCGCAACTCTGCCAATGTTGAAGCTGTTCACATCTTTAGGGTTTACAGATCTATCTGCTTCCAACACACCAACAGAAACTTTAGTTTCTGCTAATTGTAACTTGTTCCCTATTGCCATGGCTTAAACCAAAAAGCTAAATCTCTGACATATCTATTGTCCTTCATCTCTCAAATGGAGTTTGTTATTTTATGTGGATTCAGTACTTTTCACATTGGACTAAAGTAGAATGTATTGTGGGAGAGCTACAGCCTGCTGCTTCCAGACGATTTCGCAATTACCGGATGATTGGTGGGTTTCATTAAAATCCTGTCTGCAGTATGGTGGTCATTTATAACTGGCCAGGACTTATCGTAAATGTGTGTGTCTGTGGTTTGACCCGGTCTCTCCGTCTGTCTAACATGCCATATGTTTTACATCACTGCCCGGTGACGAGAAGGATGGAGACGCCCAGATACTAGAAATGGGTGTGACTAGCACAAGTCTTGTGTGTGTGACTACTTATTTGTATTTATACACACTGTGCAAGAGATGTGATGAGTGGGAGATTCTAGACTTACTCACGTTCATAGAGAGTTGACTTGTTGTGTGTTTTGTGACAGTATTGAGGTTTTTATGCCTATCAAGGTAAAGTGGTTGAGTCAGAGCCCTCTTGATGTCTTTTACATCTAGTATTTTATTATGTTTTGTCACAATAGTCACATTATACACTCTTCTTTATGTTCATCTTCTTAGAGAGAACATAAACCTCAGAAAAGTTTCCTCTTGTCACTTTATTTAGTATCACAGCATTGACGTCCATCAGAGAGCCACCAAAACCCTGATTTAATGACCATTAATTCAACTTGGTTCAATTCAAAAATACTGTGTTAATCCCTGAAGGGAAATTATATGTTATAGTAACTCAGTTCTTCTTCAGAGAGTCATTGTAGAGAGTTCTAGCTGTGGACAGGAAGGATCTCCTGTAGCGGTCTGTGTTGGATCTGAAGAATCTTCTGACTGAGACACTCTGTTGTTGAGTTACTGTGTTCTGAAGATGATGATGATGGTTTTCTATCTTGTTCTTCATCCTCCTTTGGACAACAAACTCAAGAAGATCAGTTCTCAGAACAGAACCAGCCCTCCTTATCAATCTGTTTAGCCTCTTCATGTCACCTGCTCTGATGCTCCGCCCCCAACAGGTGACTGCAGGTGTAATCACACTCTCAACAACAGACTTATAAAAGATCTTCAACATGTTGCTGCAAAAGTTGAAGGATCTAATCTTCCTGAGGAAGTCCAGTCAGCTCTGTCTCTTCCTAAAAACAGCATCACTGTTGTGTTTCCAGTTCAGTCTGTTGTCCAGGTGAATACCAGGTATTTATAGTCCTCCACCACCTCCACTTCTTCTCCTATGATGGAAATGGGTTTGGCATGTTGCTGCTCTTCCTAAAATCCACAGTCAGCTCCTTTGTCTTGTTCACATTCTAGATGAGATGATTCGCACACCAGGACACAAAGCGGTCCACCAGCTCTCTGTACTAATAGTTCTGTAGATTTAACAGATGCTAGCTAACGTGTTTTTTTATTCTTTGCTGTGCAATTGGTTCCCAAAGTTTCAAATTTTTTTCATAAACAAATCCAACCTATTTATGTGGGTTTACCACATGTTTGGTTTTTTATGTATTCCGCGAAAGGTTTGTTCATTATTTAAATGTAATTTTCACCATTTTTTAAAAATCTTTTAGAAATAAAATTTACTGTTGGCTAGCTTGCTTGGAAGTTTTTGTGCCCCTGACCCAGATCTCTGACCTTATTTTGAGAATAACTACAGAGAAAAGTTCTCTATGGGGATCAATAAAGTTTTGTGTAATCGTGAGGACTAGAGAAAACAACACCAAAGTCAAGTGGGCCTGATGCATAAAACACCAGCAGAGTGGATGTGTTGTGTTTTTCATGTCTGCTTTCTGTCTCTGTCCCGCTCAGATCTCCACCCTGCAGCGCCAGGGCCGGACTCTGCTCTCCACTGTGCCAGAGACTGCAGAGAAAGAAGCTCGCTCTCTGTTTGTTCAAGAGGTAAAACCAATACGTGCCAGGAGGCAAGCCTTCTTTGTCCATCCTGGCCTCTGATGGCTGAACTCCAGCACTGTCTTTTGGTGGAGATTACTGACAAGTTTAATAGTAAAAACAGGAACTTTTGATATTATTGTTCTGTACTGAAGCCATGATATCGGTTGTGATAAACCCATATTTGCCTCGACGATGCTGACAACACTCTCCCGCGTGTCTGAGTATATTAAAAATGGGTATTTCAAGAGAGATGATTATTCATTTTGACAATGACCCCATAGAACCAGGGTTTCCACTTCAATAACCTTTCAAAGTAAAACTACAACAGTAGAAATACACGTCAAGGCAGGTGTTGTGCTCAAAACTGTACCACTGTCTGAAAACCACCATAAAAACGACAAATGTGTGTGTATATATAGTACTGTACAAAAGTTTTCAGCAGATATGACACAATGCTCCATAATAAGATGATTTCACAAGTATAAATTTGTAATTTTTTATTTATAAAAATATGTGAATCAAATTACAGCAGTTTCCTTCAAAACAGTGTTGGTTGATTTTCCGGGCTCCAGCTGTTCTGATGAAACAAACATGTAAATATTGCTGTAGTTCTGCTTTAGCAGGATGCTGTTAGTTAACTGAAAAGCTATAGAGTGAAACAATCGTGGAGATTTAGGCTTCATTCAGACCTAAACTGAACATCATTGATTATATTGGGGAGAACATGAAGATACAAAGGATTTGTAGAAATGTCTCCAAGTTCTGACTGAGTTCCTTCACAAAACTTGCTTCACATGAAGAGTTGATGTTGTTTTAAAGTTACAGCTGATCACAATAGATACGGATTTCATTTAGATTTTTTTCCACTGCTTAAAACTTTTGCACAGCATTGTATATATGAAGGGAAAATGATAAATATACTCAGTATTTTTCTGAATCATTTGTAAGGTTGTTGAAATGAACACTGCATTGCAGCTGAGATTACAAAACATGTGATTTACAGACTGTCGTCCATCTGGTTTGATAAATTCTTCTGTGCACAATCAACGTTAAGTGGCTGTAACAGATGGTGGTAAAGAAAAACTTGCTCTCGTCAACAGAGTTCTAGATGATTCAAAGCATTTTGCTAACACTGATGGAGCTTGTCAGTCTGCTTTGTTCTTTTTGTGAACAGACTGGGTTGAATTTCAGCACTTTTTATATTTTAGAAAACTACTGGATGCTCCAATACTGACTGAAAACGATGCTCACATCTTTAGAGTGCATTTAATATCATCTGTGTCTCTGTCTTTTCTGTGTTCTATTTACACCAGCAGAGTTTTGGCTTGTCCTACTTAGACGTTACATCCTCACCTGTCAGAGCTTTTTAATAAGTTGTTCTATTCTTTATGTAAATGTATGCTTGTTAAAGTTGCTTCGTATCTTTTTTTGTTGTCTCTTTCTGTTTTTTTCAGTGCATCAAAACCTACAAGTCTGACTGGCATGTGGTCAACTACAAGTATGAGGAGTATTCTGGAGACTTCCGCCAGCTTCCAAAGTGAGTTTGCATGTGAGATTAGATGTACTAACGAGCTTCTGCTCCTGATGATCCTGATGATCATGATTTTAAACAACCCACATAAATGGAGAAACATTAGCAAAGTGGGAGTTTAATGTTAGCAAGATGCAAATTAAAAATACCTCCGGGCTGCATAATGTCATATCTGACATTTTTCTCGACTCCTTTTCGGCAGGGGGGAAAAGCTAATTATTATGTAAAATTTATTGTTTCTTCTCTCTTGTAATTTCTACCTACTTGTTCAGGCTAACCAACCAAAATAAATAAAGCAAAAGTGATCTGCTTTATATCCGAGGCCTAGATTCACTAAAAATGCAAAGCATCAGGTTTTTTGCACATAATTTGCACCTGGTAGCTGCTCTTTTGTAGCATTAGTTTCTCTAAGAAAGTAGTGCAGATTATAAACTGGTGCAAACACGCCCATCAGGTTTAGCAGGTGTGAGCACGCTACACTGTTTTTGCATCTGATCGCAGTTGTCCGAGTATCTCATGATTTTTGCCGAGTAATTGTAGACGTTAATCTACATGGAAAAAGTGCACTTTTTTTTGGTTGTATTTGCACTGTTTTGTGTATGTCAAAAGTACAAATAAATAGCAATTTGTTCAACATTTCTGCAAATATTCTTATTGCAATATAGTAATGAAATGTCTTAATATCTTCATTTCATATATTCATATATTTTTTGACATTTTGTAGTTTTTTAGTTTCATCCCTCCCAAAGTTGTCTCAGTTTTCTCATACTTTCTGTCTCACGGAAACCAAATTGAGAAGGGTTCCAGCAGTTTTTGCAGCAACTCTTTGGCATGTTGGAGAGAAATTTTGACTGACATGATTCTCAAAAAGGTGTACAATACAAGGAACACAACACCAAGGGCCTTTGACTCATAAGAAAATTGAGAATCCTCTTAATAGTTTCAGGATAGTTTGGAAACTATCTCACAAATGTCTAAAGATAGATCTCTTTAACAAACACACTAGCCACAAAAGTGACATTACATATACACAGTCCTCTTATAATATACTGCTAGGTACAGTACTCTCGTGAACTCCTCAAAAGTATTCTGTAAATTTTATTGGCCTTAGTGATTCTGTCTTTTGTCATTGATTTATCTGGAACCCTAGAAACATGGAAATCTGCCACGAAGGCCCTTAGCGCCTCTGCAACAACAATAGATGAACTTCCTGTGTTCTACAAAGACATGCAGCTCAATACCAGGAATACTCTTAGTGAATATTAATAAAGCATAAAGGAAAATATCACAATGCATTTTGTGTCCTTGGGTAAACCACTTGCCTTGAGGACAGGAATGAGCTTTGCAGATGCCGTGAGGGATGTTTAAAACATGTTGGAGACAAATTTAGATAAACGCTTCCCTCGTCCTTGATGCTATTTCCGCTGTTCCCTGAAGAACACTTGGTTGTGTACAGTTCAAAGGGCAAATGCTCCATTTGTGGTCTGAGCTAGACTTAGAAAAACAGCTGCCCTGTGTGAAAAAGCATTTGCCCCTAAACCCAATAACTTGTTCCATCCTTGGTAGCAACTGCAAACAGGTGTTTATGAGATTGATAATAAGTTTTTCAAAACTTTTCTATCAGCTGTTTATAGGTGGGCTTTCCAGTGTGCTTCAAATAATTTTTTCTGCTGCATAAGGTCAAAAACTGATGGAAATTCTCCTCAAGGATTTTTTAGTAGACTGTAATTCACGGTCGTCCAGGTCTTGAAGCAGCAAAACAGCCCCAGACCATTACACTACCACCACCATGCTTGTCTATCAGTCTGATCTTCTTTTTCAGTTAGTTTGACACCAAATCTACCAAAAGGTTCCACTTTTTGTCTCCTCAGTAAACAGAATATCTTCCCTGATGACTTGGGGGGATACTCAAGATAAATTTTGGCAAATGGGAGACGTGTCTTTGTATTCTTTTTGATCAGCAATGGGGTTTTTTCTAAGGTGTCATTTTTAGCCAGTTTTTCTTACTTATTGTTAAATCGTGAACTCTGATCTTAGCTGAGACAAGTGAGACCACAGAAATCCCAAAAAAGTAATGTTGCATGCATTTTAATAAAAGAAAACGGCATCACTGAGAGAAACATGCTCAGTTTACAAAGCCAACAAAGATTACATGAAAATCCATCCATCCATTTTTTATTATCTGGATTATTGACCAGCAAAAACAATAACTCCTGGTGGAGGTTTAAATGATAAAATAGCAGATAATTATTTGGTAGACAAGGGGTGAAAACCTCCTGCTTCTTCTAGATTTAAATAGATCACTGCAATGGATGTATGCAAACAATAATGTTGTTTAATTGTTAAATAATATCCAGAATTCTGCCTGTTAGTGAGACATTTGCACAATGTAACAAACAATCCTCCTTCTGTTTTTACAGTAAGGTGTTGAGACCTGAGAAGCTAGCTGCTCACGTGTTTGAGGTTGATGAAGATGTTGAAAAAGACGAGGTAAACTTATTTTTTCTGTAATTTTCCCATCTGCCTTTAGGAAACTGTCTCATAATTCACTTCTGCTCTTGTGAGAGACCATAGGTTGAATTTGGAGTCCCTATAGCAATGACACCTGATACCTCAAGCAATACTGTTCAAACGTTAACAACATTCCTACAAAACACAAACATTAGCTTTGGATTTATTTGTTCATTTTTGTAATAATTTATTTTATTTTATTTCCATTTTATTTTATTTAACAACCTGTATATTGTCTTCTGTTTTTGGCTCCCAGCTTTCTGAGACAGTAGCTTTTTAAGTTCCCATCTAAATCCCAATAACGACTTTGTCTCAGCATTATCGAAACATAAATGCTCATGTGCTTTTTAACGCGGAGGAGAGATCATGAAAACATACATAAACAATTACTTTGTTTTTTTTTATGCATTTAAGTTTGTTTTAAATTTGATGTTCTTTCTTCCCGCCATCTCCAACAGGATGCTGCTTCTCTTGGATCTCAAAAGGGAGGCGTATCGAAGCACAGCTGGCTGTATAAAGGGAACATGAACAGTGCAATCAGTGTTACAATGCGGGTAGGTAAATAAGATCTAATAGTTTGCTGACACCTGTTTGATATCTTCACCTATTTGGCCCCTAACAGCCTCTTCAGAAACTCTGTGGGCATTTATACATCAAGATTCTATTCAAATATCATAATGGTGTAATAATTTGTGTGTAAAAATACCATCTTTTGTCTTTGACATAAAGAAATACCGTATACACATACTGTATATTTTCACGGCTAAAATATTTAGCGATTGGGGTTCAAAAGTACATTGTCACAAATAAGAATATTCATGGTTGGGGCCTGATACTAGACCTGGAGCATTAACAACTGAACACACATCACTGCATTTGAAATAATTCAGAAACGACATCGTGTACGATTGTTAGGTGTGAAAGCTTAACCACAGAGAAAGCACTCCAGGTGCAGCAGGATCACCTACTGACTTGCTGGGCCTGTAAGCAAACAGGGTGTCCAGGAGGGGTCTTTGATGGACTTATAAACACTTTTGAAGGAGAATTTGAAAAACATGGGCCCTGAAAGGATTTTTCTGCATTTTAAGACAAACTCAAAAGACAGTCTATTTATATTTTTGTGTATTTTGATGTTGTAGTCCTTCAAGAGGAGGTACTTCCATCTAGCTCAGCTGGGTGATGGATCTTACAACCTCAACTTCTACAAAGATGAAAACACCTCCAAGGAGCCCAAGGGAACCATCTTCCTTGACTCATGCATGGGGGTTGTTCAGGTAAAAGCTCTTGTACAAACTGAATGTTATGAACATCAGCTGATCGATACACGGTTCAGTGTTTTCTTTGACCCTCTTTCAGAACAGCAAAGTCCGTCGGTTTGGCTTTGAGCTGAAGATGCAGGACAAGAGCACGTTCCTGCTTGCTGCCGACAGTGAAGCTGAGATGGAGGAGTGGATCGGAACCCTCAACAAGATTCTGCACAGCAGTTTTGAGCAAGCCATGCAGGAGAAGAGGAATGGCGACCTGAATGATGGTAAGTTTGATGCTGTTTGCTCGTGTTAATTTCTTTCTTTCTCTAAAGATATTGTTTATATTTTAAGCTCTTCTCTCGAGGTTCTGTTTTAGCTAGTCTAAAGCTAACACCTCATGATGTGTTTCCTGTTACAACCACGGCAAACAGAGCTCATGTTGATCTCTCTAACAGATGAGGAGCAGGGAAAAACAGAACTTTCTACAGGAAGCTTTCAAGACACCTTTCAGGTAACCTGTTTATCAGTCCGTGCATCCATAATACGTCTCAGTTTCTCCACAAACATGTTGCTTTGGATGGCTGATGTGCAGGAAGTTTTTTGGATACAGTTTTTATTCTAACTGAAGTTTTATCATTAAACCCAAAAAAACAAAATCTGTATTTAGAGTTAGTGTATTTATATCAGAGCTGCACAATAAAAAGGCCTTCTTGATATATTTATTTATTTTTTGGAGAAACACAGAAACAGAAACAGTCTGTCTGTTTTCCAGATTACAAATGATATTTCAGAATGTCTGAATAAATCTCATTACACGTCAACATGCCTCAGAGTCTTCTGATTGGTTTATTTTATCGTGTTCTTGTTTGTTTCTTTAAACCCAGAAACCTGATGTCAGTTTTAAGTTTCTGTCTGTATCGTTTTTAAACTGTATGTTTATAATTCGCTCATTTTCATTTGGTTTCTAACAGACGGCCAGAGACATTGAATCTAAAATGAGAAGTGAAGCTCGGCTCAAGCTGTTCACTTTGGATCCGGACACACAGGTGAAGAAAATCAAGCAATGTAACGCACTGAGTTTTTCATGAGTGCAGTTTATTTCTCAGCAACACAATGCTGACCTTTTTTTTTTTTCCCCGCAGAAACTGGACTTGACTGGCATTGAACCAGATGTGCGTCCGTTTGAGGAGAAGTTTGGAAAGAGGGTCCTGGTTAGCTGTAACAACCTGTCGTTCAACTTACAGGGTTGCGTCACAGAAAACGAAGAAGGACCAACGACTAACGTATGTTTTAGGGATCCTATGTTTTCAACAGAAATGAGACTTATTGGCTCAGAATGAAATTATTAAATGTCAATCACAGTGAGGTTTCAATCTCTTAAGAAGATCACAGGCTGTTCTGATGGCCCACTTGGCTGGCTCACTGTAAAAACTGGTATTAGTAACTCCCAGCTATGGCTTCTCACCAGGCATTAGCTCCAGCCTGGTTTCCTGCCGTCACTCTCCAACATTTCAGTAGATCCTTTAACACTCAATACTCAGCTTACAAACCACAGCTGCTCGCTCTCAAGCTGCATGGACACGCATGCACACACTAACATGGATAAATGGCTTTGTGTAATGGAAAGGCTTTGTGGAAACAGGAAGTTGGATCATCAGCAGTACATTTGGTCCTGATGGAAAGTGAGACGTGCATTAGAGTGAATGTATATCTGTTGTTTACAGTTTGCTTCTTTCTTTCTGTGCTTTTATATTGAACTACAACCTTGCTATGATGTAAAGTCAGTCAGAATTTGGATTGTGGAGGTGAGGTCCTCACACACTATTAAGAACACAGTGGACTCCCATTATGTGTGATTGGTCCAGGTTGGTTCTTAGCAGGCACAGATATAATGTAGTTAGGTTATTGTGGTTTATCACAGGGTTGGCAGTATGTCGGAGTCCGAGACTCAGTGTAAGGCGTGCTGGTTGTCCAACAATGGCGTTGGGACTCTATGCGTCTGTGGGGCTTGGTCGTTGAAGATTTGAAGGAGGACTGACTACACTGGCCTGATGCTGAGGACATGTCCTCTTGCGCCAGAGTTGTGCTTGCATGATTTACTTATGCATAGCCTAAATCTGATGTGATCCTAGGGAGTCAGAGAGACCCTGACTGTGATGCAGTCATGGACATACTTGTTAGGATCTTTGTGGGATGTACAGAGTGTGATGAAGGTGCAGGAGAGCTTTTGGGAACAGGTGACATAGCAGGGAAAACTAGAGGGAGGCCCTGGAGATTGTTACAGATTTGTTGTCCAGTTTTATGGCAAATAAAACAAACTAAAACCTTTTCTGTTTTTCCTTTCTTATCAAAGGTTGAACCTTTCTACGTGGTCCTGTCCCTATTCGATGTCCAGAACAGTCGAAAGGTCTCAGCAGACTTCCACGTGGATCTCAATCACCCGTTAGTACGACAAATGACATCTGGTCATAGCAGCACGTCAGACTTACAAATCATCGGCGATGGTTCCCTGGAGTGCCCAGACCGGGCTTTTCAGTATCTCAATCGGGGGGTGTTCTCAGTTACTTGCCCCCATCCGGAGATCTTCCTGGTGGCCAGAATTGAGAAGGTCTTACAAGGAGGGATCACCCACTGCTCTGAACCCTATATGAAGAGCTCAGATTCTACCAAGGTATGAGCTAAAGCTGTGACACAGATGTAAAATAAAGCAGATTTGTTTTATAAATTAAAATGAATCAAAGATATTCTTGTTTAGGTGGCTCAAAAGGTGCTGAAGAATGCCAAGACAGCTTGCAGTAGGCTGGGACAGTACAGGATGCCATTTGCCTGGACTGCAAGGTACAAAGACAGCTTATGTTAAACTCAGCTAAGCTAGCCCTCTGCTGTTTGCATATGTATGAAAACAAACTCATTGTTTTTTGGTTTTTTTTTGGTTTTTTTAATTGGGTAAAAGTGCTTGGAACTTTACGATTTCTATGTGAATAAATTGTAAGTCTCAGAATGAGCTTATATAGTTGTTGCTGCTAAGCTAACTCCTAGCTGTAACCACATAATTAGAATTAGAATCAGTTTTTTTTGGTCAAAAACACACATAAGGAATTTAGCTCTGGTTCATATTTGTTCCTGTAATTTTTGCAGAACTTACACCAGAAAAACAACATTATTTCCAATAAAAGGTGAAGAATATAGACATAAATAGACATGGGTAGACATGCTGCACAGACACAGTTGTCTCATTGGTGAGAATAACATAAAAAAAACATTATGTGGGGGAACATATTGTCAAATGAATATTAGAAACCCCATAAAAAGGCACAAAAAAGAACAAAAATGTCTAATTTATTTGCAAAATATGGAATATCCATAAATGTTTGTGGCAAAAGAAGCAGATTGACTCAGTCATCTTAAACAAGAGAAATCTGTTTGTCTTGTTGCTGTTTAAAAAGTTTACTCTGCGTTTTTTCACACACTTATTGAAACAGGTCTTTAGATTTAGTGACTTCTCTTGTAGGCCCGTGTTCAAAGACGCATCAGGAACTCTGGACAAAAACGCTCGTTTCTCAGCTCTTTACAGACAGGACAGCAGCAAACTGTCAGACGACGACATGTTCAAACTGCTCACCGACTTCAGGAAGTACGTCTTGTTTTCAATGCTTCTTCTTGTTCTAACATGTAAGAATTAATTCCTAATACGTGGCTCTTCCTCTGTTCTCCCTGCAGGCCTGAGAAAATGGCCAAACTCCCCGTGCTTTTAGGGAACTTAGATGTAACTATTGATAGCGTGGCACCGGATGTAACCAGTAAACGAATCATAAATATTTACAAAACACCCCTTTAACCATCTATTTATAGCAACTAGCCTCTGACCTTTTACCCTCTTCTTCTCTGCTTGTAGACTGCGTCACCTCCTCTTACATCCCCGTGAGAAACTTCCAGCCAAACGGTCCTGGCAGCACTCTGCTGGAGGTGGAGGAGTTCGTGCCCTGCATTGCTAAGTGTGCCCAACCTTTCACCATCTATAAAAACCATCTCTATGTCTACCCGAAGCATCTCAAGTACGATGGACAGAAGTCTTTTGCGAAGGTATATGAAACAAAGAAGCACAGTGATATATTATATTACATGCAATATAAAACATCCCTCCTGCGCGCATCCATTTCTTTTTTTGCAAAGCCGTGTCTGTGTTTGGCAGGTGTATCGTC
Source organism: Pachypanchax playfairii (assembly GCA_006937955.1). NCBI lineage: Eukaryota > Metazoa > Chordata > Actinopteri > Cyprinodontiformes > Aplocheilidae > Pachypanchax > Pachypanchax playfairii. Next base: position 164,933 of record SSNP01000163.1, read on the forward strand.
ATGATTCAGTGCTCCTGTTTAGCCTCCGAGGCTATTAGCAGCAGAGCTGGAGGGAATTATCTTCATGCCAAGAAGCAGCTTTTGATTAATACATCAATGCAGACATTTTTTTTTTGGGGGGGGGGGGGGGGGGGGGGG
>SSNP01000163.1:165080-195029 GCA_006937955.1 Pachypanchax playfairii
GGGGGGGGGGGGGGGGGGGGGGGGGGGGGTCATTATTTGTTTTTAGAATAAACCAGCCAACCTGCCCTGTTTTCCCCTCCGACCGTTGCTTCTCTTTAATTCGAAATAATTTAAAAACGTTTCCATTGTTCTGTTTAAACTACTGGACATCTGAAGTGTACAAAGACTTTTAAACTAGAAGAACTTGCAGATAAAATGATCTTCTTTACCCCAAATTGTGTCTTATTTATTTGACTTTTATCCCCCTTTTTGTTTAGGCAAGAAATATCGCCGTTTGCGTTGAATTTAAAGATTCAGATGAAGAAGAAGCTCAGCCACTCAAGGTACATTTTCATCCAACTGAGAGTTTTTCTTATTATAACTGTTGAGGTTTTCAAACCTGAATGTGAAAAAAACTTTAACTTTTGGTGTGAATTTGACTCACAGAGCATACAAAGTTTTTTTTTTTTCTTCTTTTTTTCCTTTTTATTTTGACATAAAAAGAGACAAATCTGACATTCATGTTTGCTCTTAGTTTGTTCGATTTCTCCTTTTCTGTATCACGGCTTCATTTGTTTTTGTTTGCTGCAGTGCATCTACGGTCGTCCAGGAGGACCTCTCTTCACTAAACATGCATACGCAGCTGTTCTTCACCACCAGCAGAACCCTGAGTTCTACGATGAGGTACGTTCTTTCAATAAGAGTGAAAACTATTTTAATGTTCTCCGTCATCCTCAAGTGGAGAGACATATTTTCTAAAATAAAACTGCATGTTTTGCGCATGTTGAAAATCTTCATATATTCAGTGGTGATCCTTAAAAGGCAAATGTTGGTTTCCCTGCATGTCGTGTTGTATTTACTAGTAAACTACTTGTTTGTTTTTGTTTTCAGATAAAGATCGAGCTTCCGACTCAGCTGCACGAGAAGCACCACCTTCTCTTCAGCTTCTGTCACGTCAGCTGTGACAACAACAGCAAGAAGAAAGACTTGGTGGAGACTCCTGGTTGGCTACCATTCTCATCTATTAGCTTTTTATACTATCTGTTATCAGTGGGGTAAAATTAGACTGCTATTTTACTTATGCAGCAGTTTGCTCCATTAGTCCTGCTACTTAAATTAAAGCTGAACGCTCTTTGCCCTCAGTGGGTTCGGCTTGGCTGCCTCTGCTGAGAGATGGCGGCAGAGTCATCATGAATGAACAGCAGCTTCCTGTAGCTGCCAGTCGACCAGCCGGGTACCTCGGCTCCCTGGAGAACAAGGTAAAAAGTAACACAGTGTTACATTTATCACAATTATACCTGAATTTTAAACCTTTACAAAATAATTTGATCATCAGAAAGCAACAAACTTGTAAACTTTTGTCTATAAATGGTTTGTTCTATGCCAGTTTTTACAGATTAGAACAACCAGGCACTAATACATAAAGATGATTTTGCTTCTTTTTCTTCATCATCTTCTTTCACCATCTGTGTTTTCTTCCTTAGTTTACAGGAACGTGGCAAATTAACCAGTGAAAATAGGACGATTAATCAGCCTTCTGCTACCAATGACATGATAATATATAATTTTAAAACTGGTAAATATTGGACATTTTATCAATTTAAACATGAATTAATTAGATTGAAGAATTATTCAGTCAAATGATTCATGGTTATGACCAATAAACCATAAAACAATTGGTTGTATGATTAATTAAGCAAACCTCTATATTTCTGTCGTTATTCCAGGTCTGTCATGTTAAAAATGTATCTAAGTAACTGTGTGTCCTGAAATTCACCCTCTGGTAGATTTACTTCAAGGTTAAGTGACAGAAATCTTGTTACCAGTAACTGGATTGAGATCTTCTGCAGGCTTGTGAACCAAATGCTTTCAAAATGTAATTAACAATAGAGTGTAATCCATTAAACTCATCAATAACATCCCAGCTCTCGAGTCTCCCCAAGGCTGGCTCTCAGAGGCAGGATTCACAGTGTTGTCAAAAAAAAGTATTTGCACTGTCACAGATTTCTTCCTTTCTTGTATTTTCTTTGTCACACTTAAATTTTTCACATCAGGAAACAAATTAGAAAACCCAAATAAATTTCATATGCTGTTTTTAAAGGAGAATTTTATTTATAAAGGTTAAAAAGAACCCAGAACATCTAAAGCTCTGCAGCCTTCACTCGCCAAGTTCATAGTTAAGCAACAAGAAAGAACCTGGACAAAAATGGCATCATGGGAAAGTTACAAGATGAAAAACAAAAGTTTTGTCTCATATTTTCCAAAAAACATCTTGATGATCCTCAAGAATTTGGAGAAAAAAAATTGTGGACTGATGAGACAAAAGTACATATTTGCTTGAAGGTGAGTGTCTCGTTACAGCTGGTGTAAAACGAATACTGAATATCAGTAAAAGAACGTGGCATGGACAGATGTCCAGTCTGCATGAGCTGGCAACGGGTGTCCCGCAGGGCTCGGTCCTTGGTCCTCTCCTCTTCTCTTTATACACCACCTCATTAGGCGAGATCATTCGCTCCCATGGCTTCTCATACCATTGCTACGCTGACGACACTCAGCTCCTCCTCTCCTTCCCTCCAGACGATACCTCCGTCTCAATGCGGATATCTGCCTGCCTCTCAGATATCTCGGCGTGGATGAGGGATCGCCACCTTCAGCTTAATCTGTCCAAAACTGACCTCATTGTCTGTCCTGCCAGTAACTCCTTACCCCCTCAGATAAGCGTGCAGCTTGACTCCATCACGCTGTTCCCCAAAACCTCCGCCAGAAACCTTGGTGTCATACTGGACAACCAGCTGTCCTTCAAGGAGCAGGTTAACTCCGTAGCTCACTCATGTCGATTCGCTCTTTACAACATCAGGAAAATCAGAGCCTTCCTCACAGACCACACCACACAGCTTCTGGTCCAGGCCCTGGTCTTGTCCCGGATCGACTACTGCAACTCTTTGCTGGCCGGTCTTCCGGCGTCCTCAGTTAAACCTCTGCAGATGATTCAGAACGCAGCAGCACGTCTGGTCTTCAACCAGCCCAAGAGGGCTCATGTCACTCCGCTGCTCATTTCCCTGCACTGGCTTCCAGTTGCAGCACGCATCAAATACAAAGCTCTGCTTCTGGCTTACCAGACTCTAACACACACAGCTCCTACTTACCTTCACTCCTTCATCCAAACCTACATTCCCACGCGTCAGCTACGCTCAGCCGCTGAAAGACGCCTAGCGCTTCCACCACAACGTGGCATGAGATCATGTTCCAAACTCTTCTCCTCTGTTGTCCCCCGATGGTGGAATGACCTACCAAACTCGGTCCGATCCTCAGAGTCGGCAGCTACTTTTAAGAGCAGACTTAAGACTCACCTCTTTAAAGAACACTTTCAGTCTTAATGTAGGATTAATTTATGATTTATGATATCGATTTGAGAATTTATCTCTCAATAAAAAAAAAAAATGATACACTTGATGTATCAGCGTCGGAATTAAACTGGACTCCAAACAGTCCGCCTCCTTATATTGTTTCCTTCTCTTTGATTTCTTGCTTGTATGTTCTCTCAATGTAAGTCGCTTTGGGTAAAAGCGTCTGCTAAATGACAGTAGTAGTAGTAGTAGTAGTAGTAGTAGTAGTAGTAGTAGTAGTAGTAGTAGAACATCAGAGCTGCAGTCAAACATGGTGGCAGTAGTGTGATCGTCTGGGGCTGCTTTGTTGCTTCAAGAACCACATGACTTGGAACTAGGAACTCTCCTCTCGGCCACAAAATCCTGAAGGACGAAGTCCAACCATCAGTTTGACCTTCAGTTCAAGAAGACTTGTCCACCTCGAAATGTTTTTGTAAAAAATGAAGGTCTAGCCTAGCCAAAATCTGGACTTAACTCTGATTGAGATTGTGAACCTCAAACAGGCTGTTCATGCTTGAAAAATCCTCCAAATAAATGATAATATCAATAAAACAATCTGGCAAAGCAGAGAGGGTTAAAATTCATCCACAGTGATGTGAATAAGTCTTTCTGGGAGTTGTTGTTGCCAAAGAGGGAACAACTAGTTATTAGTTTTATGGGGGAAATACCTTTTTACTGCAGTTTTTGTCTTAAATTTACATTGAACAGCAGCAACAATCTAATTTAATTTAAATAGTGTTTGAATAAAATGAACTTTAGTCTCTTGGGACTCGCATCTCAAAGTGTTGGTGATGAGACGATAAATTTCCTGTTGTTTTAAGCCGTTTTCTTTTTGCTCGCAGTAATTTATGTCAACTTGTTGTTACAGCAGTCTGGCCTGGAGATCAAATGGGTTGATGGTGGGAAACCTCTGTTTACAGTCTCAACTCACCTTGTTTCCACTGTTTACGCTCAGGTAAATGCACATACTGCACACTGTGGCTAATATGTCAGTGGAAATCACTTCTCATTCTGCTAAAATTCACGTTAGTGTGGAAGGTAACATGATGTGCTCCCACTAGGATCAACATCTACACAACTTCTTCCACCACTGTCAAAGCATGGAGGTTTCAGAACAAGCCTCAGAGGGAGGGCTGGTTAAATACCTGAAGGTATTCAACCTTGATTGTTTTTGGTCAAGTTTGATTTAAAACAGCTGAATAATTGTTCCTTTTCTTCTTCCATCACTCACAGAGTCTTCATGCAATGGAAGGTCATGTGATGGTCAACTTTTTACCCACAATCCTCAACCAGTTATTCAGCATCTTAACAAGAGCAACGCATGAGGATGTGGCTGTCAATGTTACCAGGCACCTTTTACTCCTCTATCCTTCTACATGATTTACTCCCTTTAGTGTGTTTGTTTTTATATCAGTATATCTTTCACTTCTTCTTCAGGGTCATGGTTCATGTGGTTGCCCAGTGCCATGAGGAGGGGCTTGAGCATTACCTGAGATCCTATGTGAAGGTACAGGTTTGAGTTGTTGTCTCAGTGCTGACGGCGTGCATCGTGTTTCCAGATTCTTTAACTCTAAGAAGAATCCTCTGTGTTTCCCTCCTCAGTTTGTGTTCAAGCCTGAGCCTTACTCCTCCATCTGTTTGAAGACGGTTCACGAGGAGCTGGCTAAAGCCATGACATCCATCCTCAAGCCCTCCACAGATTTTTTAACAAGCAACAAGCTGCTAAAGGTAAACATCTTATTTACTCAACCTTCCATAAGGCTTGGTTACAGTGTCCCGCACAAACGGCTGGGAAAGCACTACTTTTTGGACCGTTTCCTACTGCCTCCTTATTGCAGCCTTACAGCAGCCCTGTAAGAGTCTAGTGCAGGGGTCGGCAAACTTTAACACTCAAAGAGCCATTTTGACCCGGTTTCCACGGAAAACACAACACTGGGAGCCACAAACACTGTTTGACATCTGAAATTATGTTAGCCTATTTATATCTTTACACTTGTAAAATAGTGTGCTGCTTATGAAATCCATTGAAATACAGTATTCATGTTTCAGAAAATGTAATTTTATTTATGAAATGAACACATTTGAAACTCTTACAAAGAGTTGATGGTGCCCCCGATAAAGTCACATTTATTTTTATATCAACCTTTCACTTGTCTGGAAAAGCAGTGGATTCTAACCAACATGCTAAACCTACAATCAGAACAGGAACTTTCAGAATAAAACACTTCAACAACGAGAGAAGAAACAAATGCTTGTGGCTGTTTGACAATTTTTGAAATCTTCTTGTTTTTCAGCACTCATGGTACTTCTTTGATGCCCTTGTGAAATCAATGGCTTTTTATCTCATGGAGAGTGGCAAGGTCAAGGTAAGTCTCCTTTATGTTTCATCATCTCTTTATCAACACCTTTCCATCTTCATGCCGATGTTCCTTCTCCCGTTGTCTCCCACCTCCAGCTCTCCAGACACCAGCGATTTTCCACCTCCTTCTATCACGCAGTAGAGACTCTGGTCAATATGTTGATGCCTCACATCACACAGAAATACAAGGACAACCTTGATGCTTCTCGCAACGCCAACCACAGCCTGGCGGTTTTCATCAAGGTTTGCACTCCTAAAAAATCCACTAGACTCCGATGGTTAAAAATATATTTTTCATAAATTCATTTTGGACATTTGCTGGTTCCTTTTCACTCAGCGCTGCTTCACTTTCATGGACAGAGGATTTGTGTTCAAGCAGATCAACAACTACATGAACTGCTTTGTGCCTGGAGATCCCAAGGTAGAAGCTTTGAGGGTTTTAGAAAAAGATTTAGAATAATGAAGAAAATCAACGTGAGGTCTTAAAATGTTGTTCCTTATGTTTCTCCTCCAGACTTTGTTTGAGTTTAAGTTTGAGTTCCTGCGGGTTGTTTGTAACCATGAGCACTTTGTGCCTCTCAACCTGCCCATGCCCTTTGGAAAAGGCAGAATACAGAGGTTTCAAGGTAAAAATGTTTCACAGTTCACATTGATTTCAATCTACAGAGTGCATTTATTGTTGCCTTCTGTTGATCTGTGCTTCCTTCAGATCTCCAGCTGGACTACTCTCTGACCGACGACTTCTGTCAAAACCACTTTCTGGTGGGTTTGCTCTTGCGGGAGGTGGGCGCAGCGCTTCAGGAGCACAGAGAGATCCGACAGATCGCCATCCAGGTTCTCAAAGGACTGATGATCAAACACACGTTTGACGATCGCTATTCTGCAAAAGTGAGTTAAGCGACTCTGCCAGTTTTAAACAGCTGTTCCCCCATTTGGGAGGTCTTTTTTCAAACTTTGACCCAAAAAACTTTGAAAACTTAAATACAATCCAACATGTTTTTATCAAACTTCACTTTCATGAGCATCTTTTCCATTTCATTTCAGAGCCACCAAGCCAGACTGGCTACACTTTACCTCCCTCTGTTTGGCCTCCTTCAGGAGAATGTTTACAGACTTGATGTGAAGGAATCAGCTCCTTCTAGCAGCAACAGTGTAAGCCTGCCACCTAGTGACTAGAAGCTGAACTACAGCATTCACATCTTTTGTCTATATCATTTTATCAGCTCTTATTTTCTTAAATAAGTTTAAAGATATTTAGATAAGATAGAATATGTATTGTGTTATCAGCAGCATGATGAAGTGCTCATTTGATTGCTTTCTGTCTCAGAACACGAGGGAGGACTCGCTGGTACTGAACTCGATGGTGACGCCTCAGAAACCTGGAAGCTGCATAGAAAATGCTCTCCACAAAGATGTGTTCGGGGTCATTTCTGGGACAGGTTATCTTTCTCTTTGATGCTTTTAAAACTTTTTAACAATAATATGCAGCTGCTCAAATCAAGTTACTATAGAATTAAGTGATGATACATTTCAGTCACCTTAGCTGCAGCCTTTACTTCCTGTATTAATACCTAAACATGATGATCTTCCCTGCGTCTTCAGCCTCACCACATAGCTCCACTCCTAATGTGAGTTCAGTTCACCACGCAGACTCCAGAGGCTCTCTGATCTCCACCGACTCTGCAAACAGCCTTCTGGATAAGAGCAGCGACAAAACCAACTCACTGGAGAAGGTAGATGAACAGACGAGTTGATCCACCAGATTTGATCATGTGCATCTTTGCCATATGTGCTATTGTAGCAAAGCAAATGTGTGTATGGAAGAGCTGCGTCTCCATAGTTAAACATATGGGTCTTCTTTTAAAAACCAAGACTGGACCTAAAACGGAATTTTGGTTCATTTTTTTTATTCAGGTTTAAAAAAATACGTACATTTTTTTAAGGGGGATTCTCTGGAATTATTATGAACAATAATATCATACATGTTGTAGGTTTTTGAATAACTTCAGAGATGAAAAACAATTTAAATTTGACTGAAATGACAAGCTAACAGTTAGCCAGAGGGGGGCCAGTTCAAAACCAAAAATATTCAGATCATTGAATTCAGTATCACGCAACTGCTCTTGCAAATACAATTTTTATTGAATCTTTCCATTCCTGCAGAATGTCGTGGCATTTGTTTGCAGCAGAAATTAGCAGCAGATCAAGTTATACATTTGTTGGTGAGCTAGATACCTGCATGTAACACGTCTGGATGCAATTGTAGAATATTTCTGTTGGAAAATGTGTACAGGGCAGAAAGTACTGAACTGTAAAGATTTGTAAAATAGCACATGGATGTGTCCCTATATAATTTTCTTGGATTAAAGTTGTTTTAAGACAGCTGTAATTGACTAGCCCCACACACCTAGCTGTTAGCTCACAATCCAGTCTATGCTAATCTGTGTTTCTTCAAACTGAGGCCTTTGATAGAGCAGATGTCAAGATTAATTATTAATTCTTAACTTCTTCACAGAAACCCACTTCAAAAGATCTTAACTGTCCCTTTAAGTTGTACCTGTTTAATAACATAAAAATCTACAAAAAACTTAAACATGCTGCTTCAGAAAGTTTCAAAACCTTTTTCTGCTAAAAGTAGTTGTTTTTTTTTTGGTAAACAATTTGAAATTATGTAAAACTGTACAAAATACCAGAGAAAATAAAATAACTGACCATAGCACCATATGTGTTTTAAAGAATTAAATTACATATCTGACACCTAAAAATACACAAGTATATAACATAAAAAGTCAAATGCGAATGCGGTGTAAACCTAATTTATTTTCCATGATCTCCATCCAATCTTGGATGTCCGAATCCTCCTCCCAGACCTCCCACACTCCCTCACCCTGCTCAGCAACAACTCACCCAAAAGAGAGATTTACCAGGAGGCACTCTGTCAACGTGCCCCCTATCCTTGTCAACCCTGAAGAGCGAGTTCCGCCTGCAAACCGGGCGGCGAAGCGGTTCACCGTAGACTTCTCCTTCCTCACTGTGCCTCTGCCTGACCTGCAGCAGGACGGTGACAGTGAGAACGAGAGAGCAGCGGGAACTCGTGAAGAAATCCCTCCCTTACAAGTATTCTGTTTGGTGTTTGCTGCCTCTCCACCATCAGCTCTCAGATGAAGCTGATCCCAGATCATTTCTTACTTCTAACTTCCTCACTTCAACTGCATGCAGTATCTCAAACTACAGAACTGCATCAGCAACTTCTTTACTGCCTCTTCATCTTGTTTGGGTTGTTTGAGTGATGTGTTGAAATTCTTAATATTTTCAGCTCCACTTTCATTTAATGGGAGCCCCACCCCTTCACCCTCTTTTTCTTCTGTTTATCAGAGCCAGTGCATGTCCACGCAGGGCAGCACCGTGCTACGCTGGGACAAACTGGACCGAGACGAGATCAGAAACTTGCTCATGTGCTTTCTGCACATCCTGAAGAGCATGTCGGAGGGTGAGGTTTTATATCTTATTTAAACAAATGCTAATGTCCAATAAAATACCTTTCATTTACCAATTTGTTTTGACTTCATCACCCTCAGAGGCCCTGTTTGCTTACTGGAACAAAGCAGCCCCTGCAGAGTTAATGGACTATTTTACATTAACAGAGTAAGTACTGAAATAAATGACCTCTCTTGGTAGGTATTTAAAAAAAAACCCTAATGAATTTTAAATGAACTGATTCAGTGTCTTCCTACTGTCGTTAAAAAGACATTACAGGAAAAGGTTTCCTACAAACCACAACCCAATTAATGAGAAAAACACAGGACTTATTAAATTAGAGTAAATATTTGTAATTACAAGTCAAGCTAGCTGATTTCTCCTGGCAGTCATTCATTAACGTTAGTGAGCGCTCACTTAACCACAGACTAATTTAAAAGTTGTACTTGTATGGATTTGTTCCAGAAAAGCAAAATACAAGTCTAATTTAATTTGTTTTTCAGTTAACTTTTACAGAGCTAGAAGCTTCTTCAGCTAAATGAAAAAGTTATTTTCTATCTGTGATTTATTTTCTATTAAAAAAAGACAGTCAACATCAGTGTTGATTCTACTTTTGGAGTTTAAATACAACATACAGTTATATCTGAGATAAAAACAAACAGCATATACAAAGATGGAGAGTGCAGCTTCATCTTTTTTCATTGTTCTAAATGGATGCTGTGATATCCCAGTTATGCGTGTTGCTACATCATATATTCTGGATATATAGTATATGCAGACTGCACACAATCATGGTGTTTTATAAATCATCGATCAACTAAGTAAAACTAGACTTATTAAAAGTAAGACTTAAACATACTGCAGCAAGGTAAGAACCATTTGTTTACTTGGAGGGGGCGGGGCTTAACACAAATAGCACAAGTGGGTGGAAACGTGCTTTTTTTAGGTACAAATGTTGCAATTCTGCTACTTTGGCACCTAAAGGATTAAAACACTTGGACTATAATAATAGCCTATGATTTGATGTAGTCAAAATATTGATATAATAGCAATTGATTATTTAGATAAACATTTGGAAATTGTGTAAATGATGAATTATCAATATAACATTCATCTTTGATCACCTACAGTGTTTTGCTTATATTTGATCCTGCAGAATTTGCCTCTATCAGTTCAGATACATGGGAAAGAGATTCATTGCCAGGTAGAGTCACTCTTTTTACTTCTAATATCAGAGCTTGAATTATGTTTTAAATAAAGTCTTGAAATCTAATTTAGTTTTTCCGCCTTTGTAATAATAGAACTCATATAACACCAATGGAATTTAAATGCTGAAACCTTTTTTTAACCTTCAGCTTTTGGTTTGTTCTCTTATCTGTAACACTGCTGGCAAGTTGTTTTATGAATGCGGCTCTAAGCCCCTCCTACTTTGGTAAGACATTTAGTTGCTCCGTGTTTGAGTTGATGCATGGCACTGCTGTCTTTTCTTTTTCAAACATCTGTCGGTCAAATAAAAATCACATTTGTATTTTATTATCTTCAGACTCAGTCTGTGGCATCTCTACTTTTCTCCAACAGGAGCCAGGAGGGGGTGGGGCCTATAGCCGCAGACAGGAAGTCTCTGACTCTTCCTGTGTCCCGTAACAGGGCGGGGATTCTTCATGCTCGTCTCCAGCAGCTGGGATCATTGGAGAATGCACATACCATCAATAACAGTAGGTCATCAGCAAAAGCCTGAAAAATGAAATAACTGCTAGAAAATGTTTGACAAATATAAACTGAAGAATGTTTATAATGTATTTTAATAAAAAATTTAAAAATTCCATCATGCAGATGGCTGTGACTTAAAATCTTAATAAAAGAAATGGGAACTAACTACAGAACTGTAAAGTTGTTTAGCCTACTGTTGATAGATTAAAAACCTTTTTATTATACTGACCTCTTGTGGTGTATGGATGCAATTACAACGAGGGTCTCTGGCAAATCCATGCAATTAGAATTTTGGACCTTTTTCACAACAAAAACGTTTTTAAAGTGCTATAATCAGGAATATAAATGAACTATTTTGATTACCAGATCACTAGTAGATTTCCAAAGTTACAAGCCAATCAGAATTTCTACTGACCAGTTTTAATTCAGAGAAATAAACAGATGATTGAGATATTAACAAATATAATCATTATCATGACATTATATCAGACTGGCTCAAGTGTATCACATATTGTCTTCTGTTTGTGCTCTTAGTGTACTCGCACACAGAAGCAGATGTAAACAGCCAGTGTCTGCTCGAGGCCAATGTCTCTACAGAGGTCTGTCTGACTGTGTTGGACACGCTCAGCATCTTCATCATGGGATTCAAGGTATAAGCAACCACCTCAAATGTGCACGTTGCTTTATTCACAACTCTCCATCAAAATGTCTCCACTTCTTGTGTTTTCAGACCCAGCTGACTTCAGATCTCGGTCACAATCCCCTGATGAAGAAAGTTTTCCAGGTGCACTTGTGTTTCCTGCAGATCCCTCAGTCAGAAGCTGCCCTCAAACAGGTCTTCACCTCCCTCAGGACTTTTATTTACAAGGTGACCTGCTTGATTCATCAGTTCACTGAATTTATGTTTAATTTCTCTTGATAAATACAGTTTAATGTCCATGTCTCGACAGTTTCCCTGCACCTTCTTCGATGGTCGGGCCGACATGTGCGCCTCTCTCTGCTATGAAATCCTTAAGTGCTGTAACTCCAAGCTGAGCTCCATCCGCAGTGATGCAGCCCACCTTCTCTACTTCCTCATGAAGAGTAACTTTGACTACACTGGTCGCAAGTCTTTTGTGCGAACACACCTGCAGGTACAAAACATTTGGCATTTTTTAAGGAAACCTGTGCATTCTATAAAAAATTAATTAATTAATTGAGGCCAGCTGGATTAATTCTTGTTCCACCAGGTGGTAATTGCTGTCAGTCAGCTGATAGCTGATGTAATTGGCATTGGGAGTACGCGTTTCCAGCAGTCACTTTCTATCATCAACAACTGTGCCAACAGTGACAAGAGCATAAAGGTGAGAGGCTTGTTGTACGACACTATAGAAAACAAAAAGCAATAAGTTGACATTAACACTGCAGGTTAATCAAAAATATATTGATATGGCAACATTGATGTGTAAATTATTATTAGAAGGGAATCNCAATAAATTGCTGCATTTCAAAAAACATTTAGCTATCAGATGAACTCTGACTTCTTTAAATACCCACATTGATTTATTTAGATTATGTTGTTTATTTTCTAAGAACTCTGGCTCTTAAATAGGACTTGTATGTTCTTCAAAAACGTGTCATATTGTGTTCTATATATCTTCTGCCCTCCGGTGGAGGAACTAAGTACTACAAGTGACAAGTACTAATTTTATTATTTTATAGAATTATATAGTATAATTGTATTATTTTAAAAATATTCATTTTATTTGATGTATTTGGCATTAAAAAGTGAAAATGTTTGAGTTTTTAAAGGTGCATTAAGGGATTAACTACACCCATTTCATGATCTGTAAAAACTAAAATAAGGAGAATTTATTTCACAACACATTAACTGACTCTTTTTAAAAGATTATTCTTTAAAGTTCTGTTGTCATTCAGCAAATTTAAAGCCCCCAGTCGGACGTTCCATATCTTATTTATTCAGAACTTAATCAAACAGTTCTGATATGTTCCTGTTACATTTTGCAGCACACAGCATTTCCTTCAGACGTAAAGGACCTGACTAAACGCATCAGGACGGTGCTGATGGCCACAGAACAGATGAAAGAGCATGAGAACGACCCCGAGATGCTGGTGGACCTCCAGTACAGCTTGGCCAAGTCCTACACCAGCACCCCCGAGCTCCGTAAGACCTGGCTGGACAGCATGGCTCGCATCCACAACAAGAACAGCGACCTTTCCGAGGTTTGGGACTTCATATGTCCCACGTGTTGCTCTTAAATGTGTAATTTAATTGTGTTCCAACTGGTGCTTTTCTCCTTCACCTACAGGCGGCGATGTGTTACGTACATGTTGCTGCTCTGGTGGCTGAGTACCTGTGGAGAAAAGGTGAGTTTAGAACTTCTAAGGACTGGAGCTTCCGTGCACGTCTTTATCTTATCTTCAGTAAACAATATCTATGAATGATTTAGAAAAGATATAAAAAAATCATTAAAAATACAAAATCTAATTCAAATACAGATCTAAACTTTATATGTAAAACTTTTCCTTTTAAATTCTATTCAATAGAACATTTGTGGTTTTATTTTACACACTGCTGTCTGACAGTAGCATTTATCTGCTTCATGAACACGTCCAAGGGTCATGTGTTTGTTCCTGTGTTCACGTTCTTCTCTAGATAAGATTTTTCCTGTTTGGCACATCCAATCAGATACTGTAGGAGTCATTAAAAATCATCTGTTGTAAAATGTGACAGGTTTTTTTTATGAAAATCTGCTCCTGATTGTGGACTTAAGGACTTGATGAAGTCTCTACAGACCTCCTTCACTTTAAAGTACGGAGCCCCCAAAGTGCCATAAATTAAAAACAAGTTTGTGCACACAATAAAATAACTTGTGCAGCTAACGTAATTTTCTTAAGCACAAAAAAATGGAAGCAAAGATTATACATTTGTACAAAACCAGTTTTGCTAAAATTGCTTATCAACTTGTTCTAACATTTGTGCTACATTTAACTTAAGATTTTTTTTTTTCTTTTGTCAATCTTTTCACAAGGGTGCCATGAAAACATGTTTGTGGTCTTATGAAAGGCGTGTCATTCCTACCAAAGAAGGGTCAGCTTACTCTGATGATGTCATACACTTTAATTATGAGATGTCTAAATTGTTCACAATTTATTTATGTTTGTCTTTTTTAACTTCCTGAGTCTCTCATTGACATAAGACTTCCATAGACTTAAATATAATCTGATCTCTGATTTTTATCTTCAAAAATGAAAGAAAATTGTATTTTTAACTTGATCACCAAAAATTAAAGTTAGAAAAGAAAAGTTAGAAAGTTAGAAAATGCTGGACATACTAAAATTGGTATGTGTGATAACCAGTTGCTTCTGCCACTTATGGTTCGCCTTGTTTTTATCAGTAAATTGTTGGGTTTTTGCAGTGATTTTGTGTCTGTGAATAACTTTTTGTTCTGTTTTACTAAGTATCAGATAGTTTGAGGTGGGCTGTTGAGGCTTGTTCCCTCCAAAACATGTTCATGATTTTAATTGACATTTCAAGACATTTTCAAGTTGAAGTTGCAGTTTCTTCATTGTATTTTTGACCTTTGTTTGATTGAAAAAGTGCCTCTATTTTCTTTAACATTAAAAAAAAGAGTTGATCTTCACAGATTAACAGAATTTCTCTGGGTCTTTTGTTCTCGTTAGGTATGTTCAGGCAGGGCTGCTCGGCTTTCCGGGTCATCACTCCGAACATCGACGAGGAGGCAGCCATGATGGAGGACGTGGGGATGCAGGATGTCCACTTCAGTGAGGTCAGATTTTTATATCCTTACGTTCTCTTTACTCCACATTATTCTGTGTTTACTCATTTATGTTGACCAAGCTTTTACGTTGTCTTTCAGTTGAATAACAGACAGAGCTTTTATTTCTAAAAAGAGAATTAATGGCTTTGTTCAGTTTAGTACACGAAGTTATGATATTTTAGACTTTGGTCGACTGATAACCGTGTGGTGCCTGCAAAATATTTGAACTTTTATGAGTCAGTCAACATACTGTTGGCAATGAAAAGCACTTTTACCTTCCATTTTTTCTGAAATCCTTTTTGTCTTTATGAGCTGCATTAACCCTCCAATAAAAAGGAATGAGCCGTTGACATCTGCTTTTTCTGCAATGAGATTTAAACTCTGAAGTGAAACAGGTTGGTGTTTGTTTTCGGGTATTCAGGAGGTGCTCCTGGAGCTGCTGGAGGAGTGTGCTGATGGGCTGTGGAAGGCAGAACGTTATGAACTCATAGCTGACGTCTACAGGCTCATCATTCCCATCTACGAGGAGCGCAGGGACTTTGAGGTAATCTGTGCTGTCATGGTCACTATAGCAACCAAAGTCACTGCAAAATTTACCTTCACAGAAACAGGGTTTAGGGATGAATCCAAAAAACACAGAAGTAATCATATGATAAAATAACCCCCCCCCCTCCCACAGCAGTCATATATTACCACTCTGTCAATTATGTGTTATTCTTCTCTTCTTCTATGGCATCTCTGTTGACATTCTCCATGACGTTTGTGTAAATTTGTGGAACAGAAACTGACACATCTCTACGACACCCTCCACCGGGCCTATACCAAAGTGATGGAGGTGATGCACTCTGGCAAAAGACTGCTGGGGACATACTTTAGAGTGGCCTTCTTTGGGCAGGTAATATTCAAAAGCTTTTTATTAAAACTGTGACAATCATCCCGTTGCGTCCAGGGTGAACTAAAGAACCACTCTCTAACTAAATTCTCTCTTCTTTTTCCCCTTTCGCCTTCCAAGGCTGCGGTAAGTGTTTAAAAGGTGAAGAATTGTGTCTGTAGACGACTAGTCCTCTTTCATCGCAGCACATTTTTAGATTGTTTGGTGTGAATAGATTTCATTAGTGGGTAGTGCAGCAACCCTGACTGCTGAACAAACCCACTCGGATGTCAAAAATTGTGTAGGTGTACGTATTATATGTGATTAGATAAATGATTTTGGGGCTTAAGAGACGTGCACAGTAATGACAGGTGCACGTTGGGCTGTATAGGATTTTCCGACCGCTAATTTTAAACCTAATAGGTGGCAGAAAACACATGATTGTAATGCTGTTACACTATTTCTAGGCACAGCTGACAGTTCAGTGGATTGTTAACATGTTAACTTCAAGGGGTCCAAAATTTGTTGGTCTCCCACTGTCAGAAAGGACATAGTATTTTTCTACACCTTTCTTATTTGTGAGAAAAGTGTATGAGGGATCAGTTCTTCCTGATGTTTTCATCCACTGCTGGACTCGTCCCTGGATGTCACAGGCAGTACATGACACAAACAGTTCAAACCTTCAACCTTCCAAACTTATTTAACTTAATTCTTTTCAGTCACTTTGGCTGCAGTTTGGTACCCAGAAAGCTACAAATCCCATAATGCATCGCTCAGCTGAGATGTGCAATTAGTTAGACGCTAACTAGTTTTAGTCAACATTAAAAACTGTTGTAGTGGACTTTAACATAGTAGTAGCATTAGCTTAGCATCTGCCTGTTCTATTTGTCTTTTTTGGTTCTTTTTCATCTCTGCAGTTCGATCTGATGATATTTTTGGATAATCTCTTTCTTCACTTTGCACTCAATCTGTATTTCTGTCCACAGATGCATGATATCAAAATATTAGCTCACACTAAACATACTTATTTTGTTTATTTAGGGGTTCGTGAATTGTTATAATCTACTCAGGTCTATATTTTGTAGGATTTTTGAGAGATTTTTTTCCAGATTAGCATTAAAAATGTTTTGTTTTTCTTGTTTGTGTATTTTAATGTCATACACTGAGACATTTGTTAAAAAAGACTAAATCCACATCTCTGATGTAGAACACTGGCTCTTTACAGTCTGTTTTGTGACACGTATTGTTTCTACATTAAGCAGGTCATTTGGTTGCAGTCTACAGCTCTGACACTAGATGGCGCTATAATTTTAATTTTAAATTTTATTTTTTCATGAAGAATATTGAATGTTATTTACACTTGGATTGCAGGGTTTCTTTGAGGATGAGGATGGAAAGGAATACATCTACAAGGAGCCAAAGTTTACGCCACTTTCTGAAATTTCCCAGAGGCTTCTGAAGCTTTACTCTGACAAGTTTGGTCAAGAGAACGTCAAGATCATTCAGGATTCTGGAAAGGTGGAGTCATTTGTGTGTTTATGACTGTTAAAATATTTGTTTTTCGCTGTTTTCAGGATTTCATGTGAATCTAAGAGTTTTACTGTGATGCGTCACATATTTGG
The DNA here is from genome assembly GCA_006937955.1 of Pachypanchax playfairii. Lineage (NCBI taxonomy): Eukaryota > Metazoa > Chordata > Actinopteri > Cyprinodontiformes > Aplocheilidae > Pachypanchax > Pachypanchax playfairii. The sequence goes on from SSNP01000163.1 coordinate 182,267, forward strand.
AAACATCATTCTGCGTTTGCACCCATAGGTAAACCCCAAGGACCTGGACTCAAAATACGCTTACATCCAGGTGACACACGTCACCCCCTACCTTGACGACAAGGAGCTAGAGGACAGGAAGACCGACTTTGAGAAGAGTCACAACATCCGACGCTTCGTGTTTGAGACGCCCTTTACTGTTTCAGGCAAAAAGCAGGGTGGAGTGGAGGAGCAGTGTAAACGACGCACGATTCTCACCAGTAGGTCCTACATTCATATCTTGCAGTTTAAGTAAAAGGAATTCAACCAGCTTTGCAGCAGTCTAGCTACAAAAAACGACTTCCTGTAGCCACCAAAGACTCTTCTGTCTGTTGAAGTGCATGGAGCTGATTCTCTGTCTCCTTTTTACCCCAAATCTCATATAAATCCAAACTATTTTGTCCAGATAACTTTAAAATGTTGTCATCTTCGAGTGGATAAAGTGTCGTGCATCTCACGGTGGTGTCCTAAAAATTCTGGGTTAAAACAGTAAGTTATCATGAATTATGTCCCCCATAAGATTCTGTCTCCAAGATTCAATGCTCTGTTTCCTGGTTTGGACTCCTGGGCTCCCTTAGCACCTCATCTCTGCGTGTCAGGCCTTTTCAGACCCCGTTTGTGTGACTGATCCACCAAGCAGATATTTCCTTGTGATGGACTGGTAACCTGTCCAGGTGTGACCCCGCCTCTCGCCCAATGGCAGCTGGAGACAGACACCAACTACCCTGAACATGAAAACGCAGGTTTAGAAAATGGATGAATTCTTATCCTAATTATAAATATATTCATAAATATTCAGAGTAAAGAGTAAACATTTAAATAAACACTGAGTGATTTTAAGGTTCAACAGGAAGATACAGTATCGAGATAAAACTCCACATTCAAGACAACTCTCTGTCTGAGGCTCATCACAGTAACATAAACAAGGATTTAAAACAACATAGAAATCCTCCGTCTTGTTTGCTGTTGTTGTTGATTCTCTGAGTAACTCACCTTCATGCCACAATCTATCAACTTAATCAGATAAACTAGATGATGTTTATGATTCTTCTATTTATTTCATCCCAAGGTTCACTTCTTATCTTATGCTGTAAATAATCATGTTGACTCATTATGACCCGTGACTCTTATGAGTGTTTTACACGTTGTGGATAATGGTTGGTATCCTGCTTTCGAATGTTGTCATGGAAACTCATTTGTTGCAGCAAGTGTTGACATCCATTTTATTCTCCAGCCACACACTGTTTCCCGTACGTTAAGAAGCGCATAGCGGTCATGTACCAACACCAGAGCGACCTGAGCCCCATAGAAGTGGCTATAGATGAGATGAGCGCCAAGGTGGCCGAGCTGCGACTCCTGTGTTCAGCCAGCGAGGTGGACATGATCCGTCTGCAGCTCAAACTGCAGGGCAGCATCAGCGTGCAGGTACGTAAAAACAACCGAGTCGTGTTGCCTGATTAAGACAAAAGACTGGGAATCTGTTGACGTCGGGTGTTTTTCAGGTCAACGCAGGTCCGCTCGCGTACGCCAGGGTGTTTCTGGATGACAGCAGTGCCAAGAAATATCCAGACAACAAGGTCAAGCAGCTTAAAGAAGTCTTCAGGTAACGACTGCTGACAGAAGCCCCTCCATGTAAACAATATTCAGGATGAGAGGGGTCGTATCTCACTGGATACCCCTGAACATCATGTTGGGTCGTTTTGGACCGCGGCAAAGGTGGTCCAAAAACAGGGGGTCTGTTCAGCCCAGAAAAGGGTAATGGAAACCTGCAACCTGAACCTGCCCATTCCAGACCGACCCTCGTGGAAAACGGGCCTTCATTTCCTCAAATTTACAGGGATTTTCACGAAAAATGACTTCTATGAAAAATCTGTGAACAATTGAAACTGATAATTTGGAGCTGTGATTTTTCAAGCCTTTCTCGAGTCCAGATGTGCGAGGAAAGTGAGACGAGTCTGGGAGGTGTTCGCAACTTCCAGAACCAAGTTGAGATAAAACGAGAATCTTTTCAACAAAATTGTGAATAAACTTTGGCTCTTCAGAATTTAATTTGCACAAGTTTTGCATGAATGATGCATGTTGGCAGTTTCTAAGTTCATGAAAGTATCAATTCAGCAAAAAATGTCTGTATTTTCTCCTGATTTTGTCTCTAACAGTCACAGTCCAGTAAGATAATTGTTACATTCTGTATATATAAAGTTTATAATGCTTCTGTTTGAGTTCTCGCACATCTCAAGTGCTTCTTGTTGCTTTGCACAAGTTTACAAAATAACATTAAAGCTCTCGTCCCTCAGGCAGTTTATCGACGCCTGCGGTCAGGCGCTGGGGGTGAACGAAAGACTGATCAAAGAAGACCAGCAGGAGTATCACGACGAGATGAAGGCCAACTATAGGGACATGATCAGGGAGCTGTCAAATATCATGCACGAACAGGTAGCAACCACTAAATAAATAAATCTCACTAAATGTCAGCAATGAAAATCTTTTAAAAGGATTTTTAATTGTTTAAAAAAAGTTTTAATTGTCGATATTTACAGCTTTAAATCTGATAATAGTCTCTTCATGAGTTAAAAATGCTAAAATCACTAAACTGAAAATCATGTAAAGACTAGCAAAGCAGCTGAAATGAGGATGCAGCAAACGTATTTAATATTTAAACATGTTTTGAGGATTTCTGTTGAAATTTGGTCTGATTCAGGTGTTTCAGATGAACGTTTCCACCAAATATTTTAATAAATGATTGTATAATTGTTCATTCTTCACTATCTTGTTTCCTTGTACCTGATGCGCAGTCACCATTTCTTCTTTTACTAACGATGTCTGTTATTTCTCGTTCTCTTTGTGCTGACCTGAGCAGATTGGAGGGTAATTATTTTATTTGATGTGTAGATTTGATTTTAGAAGGAAAAGTTATAATTAAATTCCTCCAAAGTTAAATTGATTTGAAATGAATTAAGGTTAATGAGGTTAAATACGTACGATTGAATGAATGGTTGATTGATTGATTGATTGATTGATATATATTTATTTATAATATGGATAATTTAAATTCATAGTCTCCTCAGATTATTTGTTATTCTGTATATCAAAGGAATTTGATGTGAATAAATTGGATTTAAATAAAATACATTGACATCAATTGGAATTTAAATAAAAATAATCAGATCTTCTGATATTTTTCACACTGAGTTAGTTGATCTGTTCCAAAAAAACAAACAAATTGAATTTAACTAATTTAAATGGAATTTAATTAGAATATTGTAGAACTTTCCATCTAAAGTTTTCAGACTTCTGTTGTAAATCAGCAATATGTAAATAACTGAACTGTTTGCTGTTTCCAGATAATCCCGATGGAGGATGGTACAAGGAGTACTCTGTCTGACTCCATGGGCATCTTCAACGCCATCAGTGCCACACCCAGCGCTAACCCACATGGCTCAACCGCCATCCTCTGAAGGCGATGCTTCGCTGTGGACTCAGACCTTCATCACCTCTAACAGTTTAAACAACCAGATAAACACGTTGTGATACATCTAAAGAACATCATACAACCAAATTCTTCTGGATTCTTTTTTCCTTCTTCCTACTGCAATTTCTGTTTCTGTGACTAGCTGAAAAATCAACACTTCATTGGGTGGACTTTGTTCTTGTTTCCTATGGAGACTTTGCTTTATGCTGTTGACTTTCAAACAATGAAAATTGCTACAATATTTACCAACTTATTCATTTTGGGTCTTATCCTTTTATAAAGTTTAATTTATTCTATGTGAACGAGCTGAAACACATGATCTGTTTATTAGCACGCGTCTATAAAAACATAACAGTATCTTAATGTGTTTTCTCTGTCTATAGGCTGATAGGAGCATGAGGAACTTCAGCTGTAACTGTTTGGTTCCCCGTCATGTACAGCTGTAAGAGAACTCTAAGATTTAACAACACATCAGCGCCAACGCTTTAACTCTACACACTTTGCTAATATTGCTCAATATTTTTGCATTACCTTCTTCCTCTTGTTTTGCAATTACAGCAGAAGCATTTTTCTGGCAATTTCTATTTATTTTATATATATGTATAAATTATTTATCTATTGTAAGCCAATGGACCTGTATAGAACCCAATTAATGCCAAGCAAACCAAATTATTTTGACCTATTTTTTTTAAAAAGATAGTAAAAAAAAAGTGTGCAATATTTTTTTCTTATATCTTCTATACTGGATGAAACAACACTCTTGCCAAAGACATTGGAAAAAGACTTTACAACCCAAGACAAAGAGTGTGACGTGTTTATACTCCACCATGTTTTTTTTTGTCTGGCATGCGGAAACCTTTTTATGACCTGTAAGGTCAAATTCAATACAAAACTTTTTACTTGTATATACAGTATGTTTAAGACTTACAAATAAATACAATCTGGGATTTATTTTATTTTTTTGCTCTTCTTGCACTAAAAATAGATGCTAGTAGCAGCTAACGTGGTATTAAAACATTGAATTCCTACGTTTACAGATACAATTTTTTTTAGAATTTGCTCCATCATCATCCGGCAGCATTCTGTAAAATAGATGTTTATTTATTTGCTAAGGAGGTTTTTCCCATAATGCATTATTCTTCTGCGTGTATTCTGTAAAACATGTTTACAAACAGAACGTCCCTATTTGGTCAAGTCCAAATTTCTGCCATGAACTATAAGGCTATAAACTGAACAGAAAGGTCTCGGTCGTAGAGACGAGGTGCCGGAATTTATGCTAGCTCATTGTGCTAGCCTAACGCTAGCATGTTTTTCCCTGATTTGGTGACTATGAACCACCTGGTGTGTTTTGTTTTTGTCAGGGGTGGATGGGGGGGTGGACTGTTTTCCTCCATAGGTAACAGGTCCTGCAGTTGACTGGTCAGAATCTGTGTGTGAGCGAATCACCTTCACAGACTGTGAGGTGGGGGAGTTTGGGACGCTGACTCATTTAAAAGCTCCACTCTGCTGTGATGGAAAACACCAGCTAATCCTACCCGTTATCTGTGTCGGCCATTGTCTCCGCTGCAGCAACATGCAAAGTCAAACTTCACTCAGAGCTGCTGAGCATCACGCTTGTGTCTGTTGGTCATAGAGTACGTATTCAGAGAAATAGTCGAGCGTTCGAGAGCCACGTCCTCCCAGCGGTCACTGTCATGTCGTAGGAAAGTCCTTAACTGAGGTAAATAATGTCAGATGAACACTTTTAAAACACAATTGGCATTTTACAAAAACTAAATCAATATGGAGAAGCAATGTGGGGAAAACAAAGTTCCCCACATCATCCAAAAACATGTTAGAACCATTTTCAGCTCTAAAAAAACTCTTTTGTTGGAACTTCTTGGTTTGTTACATGGTTGTAAAGCGACTTCGGTTCATTGAGATTTGCTTATGCAAATAACTAGATTGGGACTTCGTCTGCAGGAATGAGGACTTACATCATCAGGACCTGATCTGTGCTGAAAGCTCTGTTTACTGGTCGGTCTACGTTTCCGGTCTTCACCTGTTATTGTGACATCATGACATGAAATTGCAGAGATGAGTGACTATAAAGGACTTTCCTCCAGAGGAGGTCCAGGATACACCTCAAGGAGTTCAGCTGCTGCTTCTCCTCATCAAAAGGAGTCAGCTGAGGTGGTGTGGATCTTGGATTAGGTTTCCTCCCTCTAAAGGTTTTTAGGCACACCCCACTAGGAGGAGAACCCCACGGCAGACTCAGACCTTACCGGAGGGATCGTATGTCCTCATCATCTGAACGTGCTTTGGGATCCCCAGGAGAGCTGGAGAGTGTCACTGGTGAGAGGGATGAATTACAGCAGCAGTCAAGCTGAAGTCTGAATTTTTGCTGAGTCATTAGGAAACCTTGATTATTTCTCAGTCATTCTGTTGTAGATGATGATGTTGTGTTTAGGATCATTTTGCAAAGCACAGTATGTTCCGAGCTTCCACTGTCAGACTGCTTCACACAAACCCAAATCATTACAGCGCCGCCACCATGCTTACAGCTTGTTTTTAATGAGATACTGTGTTTAGTTTTCTCTAAATGTGCTGCTGTACATGTGCCCAAAAGAAAAGTTCTGGTATGTTCCATCTGGGAAGGATTAGCATCACCTGGTTGTATTTTTTTCTGTTGCCACTTCGTGCTGCTCAGGATGGAAGACTGTTGATGATTCTGCACCAGATCGGATCATCGGAGGATGTAAACTGCTGTTATGTAAATAAACTAAACTGAATTTGTAGGTAAACACTAAAAGCTTCTGCTTTGATGGAGACACTCTCATCAGCTGATCATCAGGTAATCAATGCATTTGATGAGCAGCACCTTTACCCTTAAAAGCATTTTTATCCCAAAATTACAACAAACTGAAACGTGTCATCATCAAACTTGGTAAGATGTCAGATTTGTTCTTATTTTCATGTTTTGATACATTTAAAAACAATCCTGAACTTTTCTCCACGTTTCGACTCTGTTGTTGTTTTTAATAGCTTGTTTTATTCAGAGAAGGAACAAACTACACTTGGACTGTTATCTGTTCTGACAAAGCTACTTTATCGAAAAGTCCAAATCTGCTGATTATCCCAAAGTCACCGGGATCATAAAATAATTAATGACACACACATATGCACAGGTGGTTGTGATAAGGATGGAGAGACTTTGCTGGGAAGTTGCTGAACAAGTTGTTGCTTGGTTCCACAGTCCGAACTGGGTGGGCGTTGCTGGAGGTTGAAGGGAGGTTAGATAAGGAACCAGCCAGGCCGCCATCTGGTCTTGTTGTCTTGGATCTGGACCGGGGTTGTTCATCTCTATCTGTTCCCTCTTTCTACTAACAGATCCAGTTGGAGGAAAAATCAAGACACAGCAACAGTCATGGAAGGTGAGAACTGCTTTAGATCGGAACTTAATATAAATGTCATGATAAACCAACATCCATTAGCTTGTATGAATAAAATGTTATGATATTTGACATGAATAAAAAACAGCTTGACTTATTTCTTTTTTTTTACTTCAAAGACGACTTCAAGAAGAAAAGAAGTGTAAGTTCTGTAGCAAAATCCACATTTAAGCATTTGTCGTGTTTTTGTTTTGTTAAATTTTTTCCCATCTTCTTGCAAACAGGCCACCGTCTGTGGCTACCCCATAAGCATCTTCTTTATTGTGGTCAATGAGTTCTGTGAACGTTTCTCCTACTATGGCATGCGAGGTGAGTCGGTTCATGTAATAATATATTTAAGCATCTTAGCTTCGTCTGCTGAAGGGGAATTTTGTCCAGCAACAAGACAATCATATAAAATGCAACTGATTAAATAAAATACAAAGAAATTATTGGGTAAAGATACAAAAAACCAATGACATCTAACAAAAAGTTTTGAGTCTTTATAAATACACGAGCAAGGTTACTGAATTTAACCACCAAATAACAAAAAACAGTTAAAGCAGTTTAGATTTACTTTATTTGATAATTAAATAAAAAAAAAAAAAAAAAGATGGTTAAAACTTAAATGCATAATAGTGTTTGTTCTTTGGTTGGTTTAATACTCTGATATCTGAGACAAAGTTTTAAGCATTTCCCTAAAATATAATGGGTAAAAAAATATTGAATATTAAGTAACCAGCTGTAATTATTTTTCAGAACCATTTTTGCTGTAATTTGGTTAAATTTGACTATCAGGAAACACACGATTGAAGTAACTCAGTTTAGTTTATTTAAAAAGTCACATTAAGCAAAATACAGAAGCAACAAAAATCAGCACAAGTACTTCAAATTTTAAATATTTACACAAAAAAATTTAAATGTACATCAATAACTCTCAAAAACTACTTGTCGTCCTTGTATTCTTCTTTCCACAGCTGTCCTGGTGTTGTACTTCAAGTACTTCCTGAAGTGGGACGATGACTTCGCCACCACCATCTATCACACATTTGTGGCTCTCTGCTACCTGACTCCCATCCTGGGGGCCATTATTGCTGACTCATGGCTCGGAAAGTTCAAGTTAGTTTCAGAATAAAAGAAGACGAATACATTTTTAGCTCCCAAAAATGGGAAATTATATTTAATGTCTTGTTGCTGCAAATGTCTTGGTTTTGTTTTGCTAGCTGCACATGCTGCATGCTTAAAGCAGGAATGAGCTGAGTAGTTCTCAGACAACCAAACACCAACGCACTGAATTAGACAATATATTCTTCTTGTTGACAGGATCTTTAGAGGCTTTTTTAGTTAGTTTGTTTCTGATGATGGGCAGGTTTGTAGCACCGTTAGCATACAAGAGATCAAAAACGCATTTCCTGAAAAGAATTTCTCTCATATTAATTTCAAAATGATTGAAAACATGAACTTTTTAAAAATGTTAATTATTATTGCTAACTTGTCTAATAAGAGTTATTTTCTGTCTAAAAGATCTGATTGATAGGTTTTGTTATATATATACAATATTGTTCTATGTATTTTCTAAAGTTGTTTCTATATATAGACATGTTCACCCCTCCATCCTAGACATCATATCTCGAGGAGTTGGCTTTCAAAGTTCCACCTTGGATTTTAGACCCGTTTATCTTATCCACATTAACAGTTGTTTATCTGCTCTCTCACCTCGTCCCCTCTCTGCACAGGACCATTGTTTACCTGTCCATCGTCTACGCAGCGGGACAGGTCGTCATGGCTGTAAGTGCGATCCACGACATCACAGACGCAAACAAAGATGGCACCCCAGACAACATGACCTTCCACGTGTGAGCTGAAGACACTAAAAGCTGCATCATGTAACAGAATCAAACTGAGTACATGTACTTAACATGTGTTGACATCTCGTCTGTGCTGTGTCCGCCCCCCCCACCCCTCCAGAGCTCTGTCCATGTTGGGATTGTTGCTCATTGCTCTGGGAACCGGAGGCATCAAACCCTGTGTGGCTGCTTTTGGTGGTGACCAGTTTGATGATGATCAGGTTAGATGTTGCTCCAGTGCACAAACAAACTGCACCAAGAACATTTGTTGTGAAAAAGCTCTAATTTTCCAGCAATTTTGGGGGATGAGTGTGAGGCAGGCAAAACATGGTACCTTTTATATTGAGACAAGGCTATCACAGTACTGTTATTTTGGTCAAAATAATGGTAAATGCTGACTAATAATGGAGCAATCAGCTGTCATGTTATCACCACAGATCTCACATTGAATAGGTTTCCTCTTTGATTTGGTAAAAAAAACAAAAACTTAACATTTTGATGGTGTGTGGCACCAAGCTGTCAGGAGCCAAACTTAGTTCTGATTGGTTTGACAAACTAACAGCTACTTGCATTGGAGTCAGTTCAGAAATAGATTACTGCATCTTAAAGTGACTCTGATCTCAAAAGATTTATTGAAGTTAATGTAAATGAAAAGCCATACATTTTTATCAAGTTATTTTCTGATAATTTGCTTATTTGCAGCAGAAAGTAGCAGCAGAGCAAGCTATCTGCAGCATTTCCTGTCCAGTGGGGTTTTGAATTTTAGATTTATTTATTTATTTTACATTAGATAATGTTTACTCTGACTAGAGTTGTATATTCTTAGCTCATCTCCAAACTTTGGGTTTTTCAGAGAACTATTTACAATAAGTAAGATAATCCATGTTTAAAACATTTTGACGAAAACCTACTTTAAAACATCTGTATGACATTGTGAGGTCATACTCTTCTTCTGCTAATCCCTCCAGATGTTCAAATAGACTGATCTGGAGAATTTAGAGACCAGGTCAACATCTTAAAATAATTGTTCCTCGATGCAAAATATTTTTACAGCCTTGCAGAGTTTTATAATCTTCCTGAAAGAAGACGTGATCATCAGCGAATATGATTTTCCATAAAAGGATGTGATGGATTAGCAACACTGTTTAGGTGCAGATCATAAGCTACATCTGCAAAATAAAACCATATGACATTGTGTGTTGACTCTCACCTGAATCTGCTTTGACCTTTTTTTTTTTATAAATCTAAGACGACAACACAGACACAAATTCACCAATTTTCCCACGATGGCTGCAGATGTAGCGGCGCTGTGACTCCAACCATGTGGGTCTTTTTACAAAATCCCTCCAATTTTTTGTATTTTTTTTCTGCTTCCAAAAAGTGAAATTTAAGGGCAGAACATTCACCTGCTGCTTCACAAATACATTTGTTTTACATCACCAATCAGAGATGATGTTAAGATGTATATTAATGATGTATATTTAACAAACGTTTCTTGGTCTGAAATAATTTTCCTTTAATTGTGAAAGATTTTTGCTCTGGATGATGGCGCTTGATGTAAACATACACATCAGCATGGACGTTCCCCTTCCGTTCAGACTCCTTAATCAGTTATCTGTTGCATCTGGTCAGCATTTTTTATATCTCTGTTCCACACCTGCTAGTTGTTTATTAACGAAACACAAGCCCAGTTTACTCTATGTCAATGTTCAAGGTGAGGGACAAAGATAACACCATGATATGAATGAGACAGCTGAAGGAGACTGATTTTTTGTGAACATGTTCCTAAAATGTATCAAAGGAAAAAAAAGTCACTTTTAGGATTAAACTTTACTATCTGGTCACAGAGTTACTGAATCAGTTTCAAATCCTTTTCATTGGAAATTATTTTTAAGTTTCTTTTGAAGAACCAGGAAAAATAAATTTTATGGACAATATATTGTAACGATGGTCTCAACGTGGTTTATCCATCATACACGTGGGTAAAATTGTGTGTGTGTGTGGGGGGGGGGTGTTAATGAAAAATAAAAATGTAAAGAAAAATCTAATGGATTCAAAAGTAGAGTAAAAGTATGATCATATCTTACAGAGAATATGTACAAAACATTTACTGGAAAGTAAAAACAAAAACATCTAAAGTGCAGATAAATTACTGGTTAAAAACCAAACTTAAAAAATTTCAGTAAAAATAAAATATTCTTGTTTCATGGAAATATTTGTGACGTAAAATGTTCTTGTATAGTTACTGTCTTGTACACGGCATTTTTAAATCAGATTAGGGAATGTTAGAGAGGAAAAATAAACACAATCAAATCTTAAACTTGTCCAACTTGATTCTTACAGGAGAAGCAGAGGAGCACCTTCTTCTCCATCTTCTACCTGTCCATCAACGCAGGAAGTCTGCTGTCCACCATCATCACACCCATCCTCCGAGGCAGGGCTGCATACTGACACACAGATTACACGCCATTGTCACATGTTGTGTTGATAACCAACATCTGTTCTATGGTTTTTCAGCTCAGCAATGTGGTATTCACACTCAGCAGCAGTGCTACCCGCTGGCCTTCGGCGTCCCCGCCGCGCTCATGGTGGTCGCTCTGAGTAAGATCTTGAACTATCTCGTTGTATCTGCAGGGAACTTTATAAACCCAGCGGTTCGTTTGTAAGGTGGACTCTACGTGTTTGTGTGTTTACAGTTGTGTTCATTATTGGAAGTGGCATGTACAGCAAGGTTCCCCCAGCAGGAAACATCATGGTGAAAGTCTGCAAATGCATCGGAGTAAGTTGTTCCTCAAAGACGATTTTAACATATGGATTAGAACGTAGTATAAACTTTGAGAACCTTATTTCTGTTGTCTTTAGTTTGCTATCAAGAACCGCTACAAGCATCGTTCTTCTGTGTACCCAGTAAGGGACCACTGGATGGACTGGGCTGAGGAGAAATACGATGTGAGTACAGGAAACTAACATAATCATAGCCAAAGAGAAACACGATGATCTTCTAAGAATGTGTATGATGTCGTCTTGTCTTTAGAAACTCCTGATTGCTCAGGTGAAGATGGTGCTGAAGGTGCTGTTCCTCTACATTCCACTGCCGATGTTCTGGGCTCTCTTCGACCAGCAGGTAGAGCTCTGACTGTCTCTGTAGGAGATTAATCCACTTCCAAATCATCAGGAACGTTCACTGTAAAATGGAGGGACTCAATTATTTGAGAACTTTGTTCTAGTTAGTCCATTTCAGTAAAATACAGAGGTCTTCCACAAGAAGGCAACTGCCAAACTAAACATGAGCTGTCTCTTCCACAGGGTTCAAGATGGACCCTCCAGGCCACCACCATGAACGGAGACTTTGTAAGTATCTTTTATTTGGTACAACTTGTGAACTCAATCCACGAAGGGGAACGTTTACAAAAGGAGGTCTTTTCTTTCTCCTACAGGGTTTGATGGTGATCCAGCCCGACCAAATGCAGGTGAGACATTAACCGTGACTTCTCTTGGTTCTCAAAAACCAGCAACATCTTAAGTGACTCTCCTTCTTCCCACCAGACTGTGAACCCGATCTTGATCCTGGTTTTGGTCCCGATCATGGACAGTGTGATCTACCCGCTGATTTCCAAGTGCAAACTCAACTTCACGTGAGTTTGATGTCCGGCCTTCTTACAGCCGTGATAAAGACTGAATCTCTGCAGAGCTCAAGACTCCAAAGAATCAAATGTTTAATCATTTTGTCACCTATTTTGGTATCAAAATTGTCAAGGACTTTTAACTTTATTGTTCCAAAATTTGTTGGAGTGTTCTTTTTTTTTTTTGGCCTCAACCCTTTAAGCGCCAAAGTTGTAGAACTGCTATGGGTCTGTACCTATAAATAGTACGTTGTTTCTACTCACCACCACTAGATGGCAGTATTGCATACAGTGTATTAGTACTGTATTAACAAAACAATGTTAATAAAAATATTCTAATGAGGAAATGCTAGTGCCTAAAGGGTTAAACACAGCATGGGGGGGGGGGGGGGGGGG
>SSNP01000163.1:195039-269422 GCA_006937955.1 Pachypanchax playfairii
GGGGGGGGGGGGGGGGGGGGGGGGGGATCTAGTGAAACTAGTAGTCTATAAGACACAAAGGCTCATGTTCATGAACCAATATTTTATATTTGCAGCCCTTTAAGGAGAATGACTGTGGGGATGTTCCTCGCTGCTCTTGCTTTTGTATCTGCTGCCATGGTTCAGCTACAGATTGACGTAAGTGAAAGACTCACATTCACTAGAAAACTTAAACCTCCAGATTGGACATGTTGATTTTCTTTCCAGCAAACTTTGCCTAAATTCCCATCAAGCACCGAGGAGCAAGCAAAGTTTATCAACATGTTCAACAGAAGTCTCCAAGTCAGTGCCGATTCAACAGAGTATACATTAAAGCCTTTCGAGGTAGGAGCACGTAAAAAGTAACACGTAAAGCTTTCCATACGTCTGATTTCTTGTTATTGTTAAGATGTTCATGTTGATTTGTTTCCCGTACAGGCCACTCCAGATTATCAGACCTTTACCGGGCAGTTTCAGTTGGTTGTGGACGGCGGTTTTCTTCATGTAATCCGGTTGCCGGAGGGTTCTCGAAACACCCTCGTCATCGTTGATGATATGCCCGTACCCAGATACATACAGGTGAGAAGTCTGAAAATATTAAAGCCAAGCTGTTTTCTGTTCTGAAGACGACACACCAAAAATGTGTTGTTAATCACACACACACACACACACACACCCACAAGTGTGTTTTGGTATCCTTATGGGGACCGTCCATTGACTTCCATTGATTTTAGTAACTAGATTTATACCTAACCCAAACCCTTTTCCTAACCTTAACCATTACTGATCTATAACTAACCCTAAGACTAACTAAAACTCTATTCCCACCATACCTATAAACCTAACCCCTAACCCTAAAAAGGGGAGTCCCCCTCATGGGGACCAGGCTTCGGTCCCCACAAGAACCCTCGGACCCCAGAAAGATAGTAAAAGTCAGGAAACTGGTCCTCAGGAGGTCAGAAAAACAAACCCACACACACACACACACACACACACACACACACACACACACACACACACCTTGTACTCAGAAGATTTTCTTTTCTGCTTTCAGTTCAGCGATATTGCAGAAAAGCCGGAGCAGGGTGCTAACGCTATCAGGTGAGTTTGTAGTTCTAATTAATTCGTGTGTAAATTAACTGATTTCTGATATTTGTTACCAATCAAACTGCTTGTAAACTGCTTTTAAAATTTAGGTGATTTATTTGCGGATCAATCTTAACAATGAACCAACACACTTTACATAAAGGTCGCCTGTATCAAAATGGCAGCTGCAGTATTTCCATGAGCAACCGTCGTCATAGTGATGTCTAGATGATGAAACAATCAACCAGCATTTCCTGCTCTAAACGCTAGCTTTGATTTTACACAATCTATTTTCAGTGTTTACAGTTTCAGCACTAAGTTTTATGGAGGTGAATTAGCTTCATTCAGGCTAATTAATCATCACAGCATCCATAAGGGCAAGAAAATGCACATTAATACTTACTAAAAACTAAGGTCAACATTAAAAATACTGCACAACAAGGCAAAGTAATAACGTTTACTACTGAACTCTTACCAGCAGTGTAACTCTTAAACTCTTAAAAGCATTTTATTGTGGATAATTAAAATGTTTTGTCCTTTTTATGTTGTTAAATTCTCCTTCAGATTTTTTAACGGTTTCGGCTCAGACTTGAACGTGACGTTGGGAACAGAAGAGTTTGGGAACATCGTTAGCAATAATATGTCTGAATACATCTCTGTACCATATGGAACGTAAGTTTTTTTTTTAATCTGTTGATTTTGTGTCATGCACACTAAGTTTTAGCTGTGACTGGTGATTTTATTTTGGGCAGAGCCACATTCTCAATCAAGAATGCTGCTCTGAACGAGTGCACCTTCAGTCGAAAGCTGGGCTTCGGCAGTTCCTTCACTTATGTCATCCCATCAACCTTTGCATTTGGAGAAAACGTAATTTAAAGTCAAGTTTTAATTGATCTAATTTAGTTTGTTTGAGCTAACATGTTGCTCCTGACATCTATCCTCCAGTGTGCACAGAACCTACGAGAAGTGAAGGACATCGAGCCTAACTCCATCCACATGGCCTACCAGATTCCTCAGTACTTCCTCATGACTGCAGGAGAGGTGGTTTTCTCTGTCACTGGCTTGGAGTTCTCCTATTCACAGGTGGACTAAAACACAACACAGAGTCAGATTATATTCAGGGGTGCACATAAGTGGTCCGCAGGTCCGCACACACTGTCAAAATATAAAATGCGCACCAGATGAAAAGTTGCAACACGCGTTTGCGTACTTAACATTGGTTTGGCTGAGCTGCGTGAATTTTTAGGTTAATCAGAGGCGGTTCATTGTCAAATAAATGAAGAATCCCGTTGACTTCTTTTGTTTGACTGATATGTTTCTCAGCCAGAGCGCCGAAGTTCCAGATCAGCTGATGCTGCGTCTCTCTCTGTCTCTGTGTATCAGTTTGCCAGTGTGACGGATTTTCAGTCAGTCAGATCAGTGCAGCTGACTGCAGGATTCTGCATCGCGTCAAAACTGAAAAAATTCACTGAATAAGACAAATAGACCATCGTGGCACAGACGTGTAGAACTACCTTTTTGTGCTATAAAATACAGAAAACCACCTGTTTTAATCAACAGTATCAGCGTATTTGTCTGTGATCCGCGCCATTTTGAATGCGCGCAAAGCACTATGGGATATGCAGTCAATGCCCCATAACTGTCCAGTGTATCTTTTTATCTGACTGCATCACATTACAAACATCCTCATCATTTCAAAACAAAAAACAGTTACAGTAAATGACAGAAGCTCCAACAGCTGACTAATAAATTTCAACACCAAACTGTTAAATGTAGATTAAAGTGAACAATCAAACCTGTAAACAATCCAACCTGAACTCTGAAGGGTTTTTTTACCAGTATTTTTATATTTTACTGGTTTCTCTTGATTTTTTCAACAATTAAAGGATTTTTATTGAAACAAATATAGAGCCAGGTAAAGTAAACAGACTGAATTTGAAGCTTGATGAAACCAAAAACAAAGCAGAGGAGCTCGGAAGAGACACAGCGAGACACATTTAAAAATGTGAGGACCAAGAAACAACCCTAGGTTCTCTTCTGAGAACCAGGCCAAAAATATTATGTGCACCCCTGTTTATATTCTTCATTTCATTAATAATTAATCCATGTACCCAGCATTAACTCCATGTCCTTGTGCTGTCCAGGCACCCTCCAACATGAAGTCTGTGCTGCAGGCTGGTTGGCTCCTAACTGTCGCTGTAGGAAACATCATCGTACTGATTGTTGCGGAAGCTGCAACACTCCCAGACCAGGTCAGTCTCCTCATCCACCCCAGCTCTGTTTATTTAAACAAATCAGGGAAACTTGGATTTGTTTTTTTTGGAAAGCAAAAAGTTGCCAAAGAAAGTGAGTTTTTCTAAAGAATAGGATACATTTCACTGGGATCTTCTAAGTAACGTATAATAAATTCATATATTAGGACAAGATATAAAATTCTTAGTCCTACCTGACATGACTGTTATGTGAAATATTTGTACCGTAATTTCTGGAATATAAGCTGCTACTGTTTTCACATGCTTTAAACCCTGCAGTTTAAACTAGGATGCAGATAATTTATGGATTTTTACAGCTTAATGAGCTGCATGTTGAGTTTAGTGCTCAGGAGGAAGTTGAAGATAACGATCAGTGACTTTTCCTAAAATGGCAGCACGACTTAAGTTTGTAAAGTTTTATCCAAACAAACCATAAGACATCTGGAACAATTTATTTTTTTGTACAGACTAGATAAAAATATTGTTTGACCAGAATACACTTTGGTGAAAAACAAACGCAGCACATTGCCACAAACACTCATATCAACTGTCAAGCACGGCGGTGGAGGGTTTAGGATTTGGACTTGAGGACCCGGGTACCTTGCAGTTATTGGGTTGATCAGGAACTCCATGGGATTTTAAAGGGAAAGTAGCAGCTAATCGACTGTATTTGATTGACAGTGTGTGGTGTGGAGCATTTAGGAGGCGTGTTCACACAATGCCTTAAAACAGTAGAAAAAGAAACAAAAAAAAAACAGATTTTTTAAAATCCCAACCTCTGTGTTTGTCTCCTCCAGTGGGCTGAATACATCCTCTTTGCGTCTTTGCTGGTGTTGGTGTGCATAGTCTTTGCCATCATGGCAATGTTCTACACCTACATCGACCCAGCCAAGATAGAAGGCCAGTTTGCTTTCCTCGAGCCAGAAGAAAAGGAAAAGAATTTGGAAAAGATCAAAAAGTCTGATCAGCATGACAAGAACAGGAGGAACTCCGACTCCAGCTCGGACGAGGAGACAAAAACCGGACAGACCAAGTTTTAAATATGTTGGCTAACGATTCTGGGTTCTGTTGGTAATGTCTAAGAGTGGCTTGAACATTTAGACTGACCGTGGTGTCTTGATGAGCCAGAAGCTAGAAGAACACATAGCAGGTTCTTGCTAGGTGGACATTACCTGTGAAAGACTTTGCAAATGAAGATAATAGGAATTATTTCCAGACCATTTGTCCCGGCTCTTCATTGGTTGGTAATTTGTGCTTTTGTTGTGATACGCTCTTGCACAATTACCTAAAAATCACTCCAGATATTTGTATTTATTTCCAAACAGTATTGTATATATAGTCAAATTATTTTAGCTGCTAAAATCAAGTTATGAAGACATACTGATTCGACACCCGAGCATGTTAAGTTTACTAGAAACACTCTACTGTTCATCGTGACCTGGGAGAATAATGAGCTGTCGTAATGGTTCTTTACAGAGGTCTTTGCTAAAAAAGGCTAATGAGGAGCCGTCTGTGATGAAACAAAACAAGTTAAATACGTATTCAAACAAAGATGTTTACTGAGAATCTGTCTGGTAAATTCAGGTTTAGAACTTTTTTTGTGAAATTGTTTTTATGTTTTATTGAAGATTGTGATCAATTGGGAGTAGAAAGTTTTATCGGAACATCTATTTTTGATAAATGACGTTAAAATTAAATATCAGCATCGGCCAAGATATTCAGGTAAGTCCACATCTGACCTGGTGGTCAGTAATTTTAGAACTGTAGCACAGATGGAAATAAAAACTGGTTAAATTGGGAAAAATAAACAATTTTGCTAATTTAAATGACACGTTTGGGTTAATAAGAGCAGAATTAAAATCCTGGTTCTATTACAGAAACCGGCATCACAGTAATGAATAAAATTAACACTTGGGCAAAAGTAAAACAGATATTATAATCATAAAAAAATTCTTCCTTACTCAGACCTGAGAAATACTCAAAGCTAATTTACTTTCTAAAGCTTTTATATTTCACAACTTCACAAAATTACATTTTTGTTTACAAATGTTTTGCATTCATTTTTGATTATTTTTTTAGGGTTATATTTTGAGGTGTGGAACCACTTTGAGTTGCTATTTTCAGTAGCTTGTAAAACATTAAAACATCTGCAGTTCAAATACTTGAAAAACTGATAAAAGTACAACTTTATTGTAAAAAGAAAGAAATATATAATATTTACCTTTTGGCACTGTCTTCCTTCTGTACAATAATGATTAACAATTATAAACCTTTTACTTTTCAAACTCCAGTTTACCATCTAACTACAGTAAAAATGTTTTGGCACATCAACTAAAAAAAATCAACGACTCAGAGTTCTCCGTTAGCATTAGATCTTTATTTCTCATGTCACCTTGAAAGCTTAGAAGGAGCTTACATTTAACTTGGGAGTTCTCAAATGACACAAGCAAAGATTATATACAGTACTATAAATCGTCAGCTATGATAAAGGAGACCAAATGTACACATTTTGTTATTTCCATAGAAGTTTTTTTCTGAAAGGTATAGATATTGTTTTTTTTTATTTGCCAAAGGCATATGCTCCTGTCCATAAACCATTCCATATTTCCATATTTAGCTCTTTGCTGTTATAAAAATATCAGATATTTCTCAGTTTCTTTCAATCCCTGTGTTGTTGACAAGTGCATCCTGTTGCGACTCCTCAACATTATTGCTGCAGTAGCACAGTAGTAAATTCTGGAACTCTGAAGTAAACATATATAGTAAAACATGGCTATCAGCAACTGTTTTTCTTCCTCCTATAGGATTCTTTAAATACTTGACACTTTCAAAGTGCACAACTGATCTGAAAATTAAAAAAAGGTGCAAATTATACTACAAAACATCTAGTGAAAGCGTAACAGTGGATATGGCACTTCTATAGCAAGTAGCTGTGAGAACAGAAATTTTTTTAGAATGAATAATTTGCCTATGAGCGAAGTGTCATGATGTGATTGTGTTTTGTGGCTCTTGCTTGTTTTGTCTCTGTTTTATGTTCGAAGTACAGAAAATAATACTAGCTGATATTTGTTCCTGTGTAAATGTCTGCTACTTTTGTTCTGATGTTTGTTTTCCATAACTGACTAAAAGCAATAGTTGAGATCTTTTGAGTCGAGGTTCAGTGGAAATTTTATGAAGATTAAATACCTTTGATGTGCTGCAGATGGCACTCTGAATGACCAGTTTTTAATAAATGGAGATTAGTTTGGGTAATCTGGGCGGGGCCATTTTAAAGCTCGAATCTTGGCTGGAATCGATGTGTACGGAACTTTTAGGGCAATTTCATACATGGTCAGGTCCCGTGAGGGAAATCAGTTACTTTGCAAACAAACTGCAAAAATCATGATGTTTTTTTTTTTTTTTAAACATAATTTAGTTGAAGTATCTCTTATGTCTCCGTTTGTTTGCAACTTCTTGCAATTTTATTTCTAGTTAGGTCACCTACACCCACACGACTTGTCTCATTTCACACCCTTTCTGACTTATGTAAGTAAACAGACTTTACATCTACTTGAGGACAAAATGTTTTTCCAATTTTTAAAACACAAAAAATTACAGAAATGCTGAAACAAGGACTTGTGATTTACTGCAAAATGACATTCAAGTTCATTGTTAAAAGTATCAGGGAAAATAATTGAAACTACATTTATGTTTTTAAAACCTTTACACTAAACCTTCATTTTGCACAAAATGTTGAAAAAAAAAAAAAAAGAACTTTTAGGGTATTTTTAAATGCAAATAGCAGCCATAGAAGACATTTTTGTCTTGTCCTAGTTTAAAGAAGCTGTTAGCTTGTCAATCAGTTCAGAACTAATTAATCTCTCTTTCTCCAAACCGAGTCTTTTAAATGTAATCTTAATTGCTCTTTCTACAGAACTCCCTTTTAAAAGATCTCAACCACCACTTCATTTAATGATTTAGCATCAGACTGATATGACAAACTGAAACTCAGTCACTTAAACAGAAAAAAACACTGACCCTCTCTAATGAGTAAAAACAAAACTGATGAAAAGTTCGAACACACAATGCATCTGAAAAAAGGCAAGGCATTTTCTGTCACTTTCCAGATGTTTAAATACTGTTTTTTTTAAACTTTATTCATATCTACAAAATGTAAATGACCGTTTTGTACACAGTGATTCCTTTCCCGCAATGACAACCTGTAATCATGTACAGCATGGCGCCCCCTCCTGCCTTGGAGGACTTAAAGCACTTTACCTGAGGTTTTGTTAAGAATGCTCCAATTTGCCTAAACAGGGAGTTTTACATATGAGAAAGAACACGTGCACTACCACGAGCGCTCACACACACGCGCACCCACACACACACCTTATACACTTGGATAACATCCCTGCAGGTTCATCAAGCATGCTCTCCGAGATGCTCTTGGGATGTGACGCCAGCATTAACAGCGCGGGAGGAGGGGTTGGGGGGGACTAAACAGAAGTTGGCTCCTCATCCAGCAAAGACCGTACAGAGAGACTGCTGCATCAGGCTGGGGGAGAATCGCACGTGCACGGCCGGACTTATCCCCATCCGGCCTCGCCCCATCTCAGCCCCGTTGACATGTGCTACGGCTTCCCGGCGTCGCCTCTCGTTAATGAACAAAAGAAGCTCCACAAAAGGTTTCTCCGCTTTGGAGTTTGTTTGTCTTGTTATTTTTTCTTCACCCCTGTAAATATTTGTGAGTGCCCCCTCCCCCCGAATGAAACCCAAAGGCTGGTACCAAATGACTCCGCCCTCAACGTTTATCCCTCTGATCTGGTTAGGGGTGCTGACGAGACGTAGGGGAGGGGCCTGGGGAAGCAGGGTCAGGGTGTAAAGCCAAATTCTATGGGGAGGACGAGGATGATCTGCTTGTAGAGAAACTGAGAGATGAGAGAAAGATGACACCGACTGAAAACCAGCACCACTGTCAGCTTTCGTTTGTTCAGTGTGAGCTAAGGTGTTACCTCTGGAGCCGGTGCACCATATGAGCCACGAGTGAATCGGAGATACCGGGATACGCCTCTTCAGCCAGAAGGATGGCCTCCCTCAGCTCATCCAGGACCATGGGGTTCCCGTTCACCTGCTCCTGTCGAGCTTTCAACTGAAGGAAAGGAGACGTTTCCCAATGAGAACTGCAATCCATCAGGGTGAAACTCAACAATTTAATACAAAATGACATTTCAACATAATGAAGTTGTGTAAACGACCAGCAGGTGGTGCTGTGGTAACCCTGGACAGTTTCCAGGAAGTCAATTAATGGAATAACAAACTTTTAAACACCAAGGTGAGAAAAATGACTTCGACTGTAACAGCGCAGCTATTACCGTGTGTCGAACATGACGCAGGAGCGGAGAAGAGACAGGAAGATTAGCTGGTTTGACTTGTAGCAGAACAATCGAGATGTTAAAACTTAAAAATGAGAAAACAAAAACTGCCCCGTATGGAACTTCACTGTAAAAGAGACTGTTAACTGTACGATCCAGACCGACAAACTGCAAAATATCCTGCTTTTATTAACTTTATTCTTCTCCATCTTGTGCGAGTTCTCCCGGCGTTAGCCTAATTGCTAGTACGTCTCCGTGAAGCCGTTGATTTTTGTTGATAAGACATTTGGCAAAAATCCAGTTTTGATTATCTGATCTGTCCAAGCGAAGCATTTTTCAAAAATTTGGGTCGTTTCCGTCCAAGCAAGACCTGCACTCACAGAGCCGTATCAGGTCAAATGTCATTACGCTTGACCTTGATGCTTTCTGTTATTTTAGTTCCTGTTTTGTTAATGCTGCTTCAGTATTTTGCTTTAGTGTGTGTAATTTCTTGTGAGCAGCTTATTTTAAAACCTACCCATCAACTAGATGTAATGTGATATATTTTAGAACTTACATGACAGCTGAATACCTCAAAGTTTATTTAAATAGTAATGAAAGAATCCATCAAACTTCCTGTTGGCGTTAGCGTGACAGTGATCATCTCTGTGGAGCTCCTTACCTCGGATAATGCAGGAGAGATGACCGTGGTCAGGCTCTGTGAATAAGGCCTTCTCGGAATGTCTTTTATCTACAGAACCAAAAAAACAGGACATGAGAGCAGAAGTATAAAAGAAATTAAAACATTTCTGGAATGTTTTCAGGAGCAGCAGCGACGGCTGACCTGGTCTGTTCCCCCTGACTGCCCTTCTCCATTCTGAAGTTTCTTAGGATCTTTTTCTCTGATGGTAAAGATCCAGTCGTCGCTGCCGAAGTCGTTCCCACCAGACGCCTGGCCGTCCTGCTCCCTGTTTTTACACATTCAACAAAATTCACTGGATTTATCGAATGTTTTCACTTTCACAGGTGGAAACATCACCTTTAAAAACAAACAAACAAAAACAGAAGGAGGTCTGAATCTAGATTGTGAGGACGACTGCAACATACTTACGAGTCAGACTCGTCTGAACTAGATTCTGTGGTTCTGGACTGTTCGGCCTTCCACCTCTTGTACTTGTCTACAAGCTCGGTCAGGTATGATGTCTTCTTGGCGTAGCGGACGATCAGTTTATGCTTCAGCAGTTCTTTGGCGGTTGGCCTCTGCAGAAAAACATAAAAATCATTTAAGGACACGCAGCGAAAAGATTGTAATTTTTACTAGAAACAATGAAGTACACACAAAACTGGGCTCCTTGTTGAGGCAGGCCTCAACAAACTCCTTGAGCGGTTTGCAGTAGTTCCCCTCCAGCGTGGGCGGGTTGTTCTTTGGGATGAGGAATAAAACCTTCATGGGATGGAGGTCCGAGTGGGGCGGCTCGCCTTTCGCCAACTCGATAGCGGTGATCCCTAGGGACCAGATATCGGCCTGGAAAATCCAAACAGAGTTTGGGACTTACTTATTAAAAGTGTAAGCTTTGACAAAATGTTTTGATATATCATCTGTATGAGCAGCGTCAAAAGAACAGAAAAATTCTGAGCGCAAAAAATGACAAAAAAGAAAACTGTCATTTTCATGCTAGCTTGGAAAATGTATACATTCTTTATTTATATCTTTGTTCTGGGTTCTTCTTTAGAAAATGGCACGCTTGGTTTGTTTCAGTGAGTGTTCCTGTAATCTGTTTCACTGATCACATCCTTTAATGGCTGTATATGGAACATGAACACCATAGTGACATCTAGTGTGTGGATGTTGTAGTTGCAACAACAGAACAAGGTTTCAGCTGTCGGGATGCAGGTTCAACATTTTCATGTGTGTTTTGATGCTGTGAAAATGTTTTTTTTGGGCATCTTTTATAGCTTTCAATGAAAGTGTTCCAGACATGCCCCATCAGGTAGAGACCTCCAGGTGGACCTGGGACTCAATGAAGAGATTATATCTGACAGTTAACCAGGTGTGAACTACAGGCAGTGACAGAGGAGATCTGGGTACCCTGTAACCCAGTCCTGATGGTTGATAAAAAACATTTGATCAAGTCTGGTGACTCTCAGCAGCTGCAGCTCTAAATCAGCACATTGGTGCCAATGTGATGATGTATCACACGGTTTTCGGTGCTCACCTTGGAGTCGTACGCAGACTGTTTGATGACCTCGGGCGCCATCCAGAAGGGCGTCCCAACAAAGGTGTTCCGCTTGATCTGCGTGTCTGTGAGCTGACCAGCCACACCGAAGTCCGCCAGCTTCACCTCCCCTTGCTCGGACAGCAGCACGTTGGCAGCTGGAGGCAGAGGAACGTTAATGGAAAACGAATCCAATCCGGCCTTAAAAAGGCGAAAACCTCCTCGAAACGTCCGTCAAAGCTTTTTATCGACATCGTCAATTAATCATTCCACTCAACTCCCAGGTGAGACCCAAACTATATAATGAATGAAGCCTTAAGTGGTTGATACCATCAACTTGAAATGTGATATCTGTGTGTGTGTGCGCTCCCTGAAGCTGCCGACCTTTGATATCCCGGTGGATTTTCTTCTCAGAATGCAGGTACTCCAGACCCTTCAGGATCTCTCTGAGGATTGTGGCGATCTGGGTCTCATCCAGAGCTCCGGGTTCCATCTGCCAAGGTAAAGAAAAAAAGAAAGAAACAAATGAAAAACAGCTGTCAGCTGGATCTTGATGTATTTGACCAGGGTATTATGTATTTTCCAACCAGAAATGAAACCGGATCTGTGATCTGATCAACCGGCGCTGTGAGCCCCGTTCCGAGTGAGTAGAAAAACCTGTTTTTCCGTGTTTTCCCATCGTTTTTATACTTGTTCGGTTTTCCAGAGAAACTGGTAAAACTAAGAAACCCAAGTGCTCCATCTCAGATACTACAGGCCACATTTAGTGGATTAAAGGTCACAACTGAACACGTTTGGTTTGTTTACAGAAAAAAGACTCATCTCTAAAAAAAAGAGGAACCAAAACACTAGAACAACCCGGTCACACTCTGGAGTCAGAAACTGAAAAAAAGGCCATAATTCATCCAAAACATTTTTCAACAAGCTGCCGAATCATCAGGTGGATCTACGTCTTTATGCTTTAAAATCGACACCATGGTGGAGTTTATCATGTGTTTTTATTCACTCAATGCAAATGAACATCAGATCTTTATTATTATGTCCTGATATGTAAAAAGAACAAAAAAATGTAAATTTACTTCATTTACAAACTGTTGAAGGCAGAATTTGAATTTTCATTGGTTTTTTTTGACTCAAAAGAAAACAGAAAGAAGGTGCGATTAACCCTTTGATGCATAAGTTGTGACAACGACTCAGGATTTTCATTTGATTTTCACTATAAAATACACCACTTTTAAATTCCTTCGAATTTCTCTATTACTTGTATATCTGTCAAAAAGATTCCCAAAAGTCCCCTCGGCTAAACAACAAGCAACGTCTCTCACATAGAGCGTAGATCATTATATTATGATGACATCAAACTTATAACATTATAAGAATACACATACTACCAGTGTGTGGCAGCCAATTGAGTGACGCATTAGAGTCCAATACTGTGACTCATGAGAGAGTTTACTATTAACACTCAAACGTGTAGCAGAAACCAGCATGAAAGTGTTGAAGCATCTGTCACTTACCAGGTCTAAGGCTGAGCCTCCACCCAAATACTCCATAATGATCCATAGTTTAGTGTCCTGCAACAGACGGGAAAAGAAAAATGTCTTAGGGGCGTCACAAACTGGATACAGACTTAAACATCTGTTTGGAATTCGAGATGGTTGATTACCTTCAGGTAGGAACCGTAATACTTTGTGACGAAGGGGCTGTCGCACTGGCTGAGCACGGTGATCTCTTGCTGGATGTCTTCGATCTCGTCCTCAGCTTCCTCCAGGTCGATGATCTTGATGGCCACCACCTTCTGTGTGCGATTGTCGATGCCTTTGAACACCTCGCCGAAAGAACCCTTGCCGATGCGCTCCAGCTTGGTGAACAGCTCCTCGGGGTCCACTCTGGCATTCTGGAGGTTTGGATGAGGGTTGGTGGGAGAAAAAGGAGGAAAGAGAGGAAAGTGGGAATGGAATTAAAAACCAAAAAAAGGAATGTTTGAAAACAACTGAAAGTTGGAGGCGAGCTGTTCTTACAGGAAGTATTATTCCCTCATTGAAACACTTTGCGTTAACAGAAGAAGGAGCACAGAAGATGTAAAGGTGAACAAGTGTAACACCAGATTACATGCAGGTCTAAAAAAAGACATTAAATGAAACAAGTTGATGACAACATTTAACCCTTTAGGGACCAAAGTTTCCTCATAAGGAAAATATCTTTATTAACATAGTCACAAGGCTTTAAAATGATCTCGATTAAATAAAAAAAATACTCTCTTTGTGTTTTCCTGGTTTTAAAACATCTTTGAGGGTTAAAAAACTTTCAACAAATAATTTTTTCTTGATTGAACTTGCGATGAATATCTTTCAAAAAAACACAAGTCGACTGCTAAAGCTAGAGACTAAAGGTGACAGCTGACGGTGTAATGCAGACTCTTAGAAAGTTCTGACTTTGTCCACACAAACAGGTTTAAACTACCAGAGTAACTATATAACTAAACAGTTAAGCTGTTATTGTTTTACTTTTACTTGATGTTTCCTAGAAAAACAACTAGATTTTTAAAAAGCAGCGTTTTATTGCTGAATCAGACTGCCCCGTGCAGCTATAGATTCTCACAGTCAGTATAAACTCACAGCTAACAGAAAATGGAAAACATCGTTGTCTGCTCTAATGAAAGCTGTGAACTTATATTTAAATGTGTAAAATGTTCTGACACGATCAGAAAGACAACAAAACCCCCTGAAAATCAGTCCATTGGTTTACTGTAATCCCACGCTTGATTTTTCTGAAAAAATGTACTGACATTTGTGTAAAACTCTGGAAGTAGATCCAAACAATAAATAAATGAATGAATAAATACTTGGGACGCCACAGGAAGTGAACTTACATGACTTAACTCTCCAGAGGCTGTTATCTGAAAAAACACAACGGCAGGCGCTGACAAAAACAATTTCCTTTTATGACCTCTTTTTTTTTTTTGTAGAAAAAGGCTCATTATATCCAGCTCACAATTTAATCAGAAACCTGATCCAAAATAGAAACATTTGAGTTCGATTTATGACATTTAGGAAGAAAAACTGCCCTTATGTTGATTAAAAGTGAGGTAAAACTGAGAAGTAAGTAAGTGATGAGTTATGTTTCAATCAGGTAAACAGTTTTTTTTTCCGAGTACAAATGTACAACAATAGCATAAAAGCCAACTTTGAGCTAATTTAACCAAGATCTGCTCAGCGCATAACAGGATCTAAAACACCGGTAATATATTCTGAGATTTGTCAGCAAGTCGAATTTATAACGTTTTATAAATGTTATTTATCTCGGTTTGTGTTGTATTTATATGACATGACATGCGATTCAGGGAGAAAATAAACACCTTGGTGTCTCCTGTGAATTTTACGAGCTTTAACCAAAGTCCTTAAACGCTTCAAGTCACTGAAGCGCAACGCAAAAACGCACAGCAGGGAAACAAACTGTGTACATTATGTTCTTACAGTTACCTCCTCAGCTTTAAGCGACACTATTGTTTCAAATATGTAGTAAAGAAGAATTCGGCTTACCTGCATCCCCGGCAGGTTGCCCTGTACGGGAGAATGGGCCATGCTGAAGCCGACACAGGGCTTAAATCTCCTCGGCTTCACTTACTTTCACCGTTCCGGCTGTGATTCCTTTAATGTTCGTAATCCAGTCGGATTCCTGGTTACCCAGGTATGCGCTGACAACCCCCTCCGTTACTTCAAAAACAGTCACCAAATAATGATATTTTTAAAAAGTCCGTCCCAAACACGCTGACGAACCTTTCTTTTCTGTCTCGGGACCACCTCACCACTGAAAAGCAGCCGCTAATGCTAACTTCAAGGCTGCAAACAAGAAATCCGCAATGTTAGCATGCTAACAAACTGGAGGAGTCTTAGCTAAGCGTTAAATCCAATTTAATTCTTTAGGAAGTTGTGCTGCTGCGGTAAACGCCAGCGCTCATAAACGATTAACAAGCAACACTTATTTATTTGAAATTTACCCAAAGTGTCACTTTCCGAAAGCGTATTATGTCCCTCACGCTGCTGTCAGCTAATAAACATGGTTAGCGAGTTAGCTCTCGGATGAACGTTCCGTCCGCGCGCTGCTCTACAGCAGTTTGTTTACGTTCCGGATCCGCGGGACTGAGAGCTGAATTGATCCAGTGTTTATATTTGACCCCACCAACAGGCTTCAGTAACTCTGAAGGTCTGGCATCTCCAGCAAGAACAGATCACCTCTGTTTTTTGGGTTGTTTTTTTCTTTTCTTTTTTTTTGTTTCCTCCCTCACTTTCGACCTGTAATCTCAGCCATCTTGTCGGAATTGTGACGCCGAACTGGGTGGATCCGGATCAGAAACATCCCGGCGTCTCAGGTGCTTATTCCACATGTATATTATGATTCCACCACTTCGGATCTCTTAAAGTTTGGTTCCATTTATATGTATATATATATATATATATATATATTTTTTTTTTTGGTGGTGGGGTTACCGGCTTTAACGGTTTTAAAATAATAACCGTTATAAACGGTTAATACAACCAAGACATCAGTTAAACAAGTTACAGAGCGTGTATAGGAACCAAAAGGGCACAATATAGCGGAAATTGCATATTCACTAATTTAACCAATACTATCTTAAATTTGATATTGATTTATTCAGTGACAGGATCAGATGTTACACCATGGGCGGAATAAAAAAAACACTTGGGCAAAATTGGAAAGAGGCCCCTCCACATGTCCCACCTTCACACGAAAAGCATAGAATATAAAAAACTTATATGAACAAAGACTATTTTTAAAAATTACGTGGCATTTATGAAAAACAAAAATCAATCAACCACCTCAGAGATTCTGGACATGTGTTTATTTGATGTTTTACATAAAATACCTAAATGAGCCCCTCAGTAAGTTGAAATACAGTTGACTAGAAATTTAAAATGTATTCATCTCTGGTCTTCCATTTACATCTGAACTTGGATCTGGAAATAACATCATATCCAATTTAACTGTGCACGAGTTTCAAGCCAGGAAATCCTGTGTAACATATTTGGCAAAATAAACTTGATTTGGACATTTTACACTTTCAGACACATGATTCCTAAACTGTCACGCTAAACTTTTAATGCAACTTCTGCATTAAAATACAAACTGATAGAATCAAAATAAATAAATCAATAAACTTAATGTTCAAGGCAGCCGGTTGAGGTTTGGGAACTTCTTGAATCCAGAACTTATTCCAGCTCAATTTTCTGTCTAGAAACGCTGAAATCTCCACTGGAAAGTTAAATTAGGAGACATCAAAATTAAACAGAGGAGGGAAGTACAAGAAGCTTTTCATTTTTACAATGATCCCCTTCAAGAAACTACAATACACACAACTTTAATAAATAAACACAAAATAAATGATTCATACAATGTCAGGTGTATATTTTCCAGTCATTATTGTTATTGTTATCATCTCTATATAATAGAACATTTGAGCCCTCTTATCCCTGGACTAAATAAAACAGTGTGACAGCAGGGGATTTAATCCACCAGCAGGGGGCACCAGCGCGTCACCGCTGACGCCAGAAGCTTCATTGGGGTGATTTAGTGGAACATCGCGTGCCGCAACAAGAAGTAGGGATGCAATGATTGCCACATCACTGAAACATGAAGTGTGTGTGCATACGTCTCTTAGATCTAAAACATGAGGGTAAAAAACAGCTAATTGCTCCACCCCGCTTGTGTTTATGGTGCACGAAGCTGCTGGAAACGATCCGTATTTTTTATTATAAAAACGATCATTGCAGCGGCCTGAAACCCAGATTGTGGCCCAGACTCTTACATAGATGTTACAAATAACACATATAAACACGCATATACACACCCCCACCCCAACAGATGAATTCCCGCATAAAAAGTCTGCGCTCACTCCTGTGCGTTACCTCCCTCTCCTTCATGCGTAAATGATGTGGGGCAGGACGGGAACACTTTGCTACCTTCATTTAAGAAAACCCGACCGGTGAGGAAGAGTAGAAGGAGGAGAACCATCACACCGACACCACAGACCAGTATACTCGGGTTTCCTCCCCCCTTTCCCCCACCACCCTTTTGATTTGATTTTCTATTCTTTGGTCATGTTTCTTCTGATTCATTTCAACTGTATCTAACCAAAAGGAGCAGCCTGGTTATTCTGTTTGAATCCATCAAGGAGGAGCAGGAGAGGAAAAGATGGACATCACGGATCAAGGAGCGCAAATGGAGCCTCTTTTACCGGCGGTAAGATTAAACACGCTCCTCCTGCTGCATCATGTTCGATTTGAGCCACTTAACATGTGTGAGGTTCATTTATAAGAAGGATCTTGAAATAATGAGGCTCAAAATAAAAATAGACCTCATGTTGAAGGTTTTCTTTTTTGCCGGTCACATGTTACATGACAGTCGTGACAGACATAGATTTTGCCCATCTTAAAAAAAGGAATACACCCTAAATCATTGTATTGTATGTATTTATTTTAAAAAATTAGGGTGGGCAAATGGGCTCATCCTCAAATGCACATCCTCTTATTACAAATGCAGTGTACAGGTTGATGCACAGCAGCAACAGTTCTATACCTCCACCTTGCATGAAAAGGAAAATCCATCCAAATCTTGTCTGAGTGCCCCATCAGAACCAGGTTCTTTGTTATTTTAAGAGAATGGCACAAGATGTTCCAAGACGAGAGAGCTAAACTGTGAGGAGGAACTTGTCAGTTAAATGGACATGTTTCCTTTTATTTTTATTTTTTCAAGAAATTCCCCAAAGTAATGAGATTCCTTTCAGAATGTTATTTCTTATTGCCAGACAAAGCATCTTTATTTTAGTGAAGGGGCTTCAGTGTGAAAGAAACACCCTGGAAAAACGATTGTACGCCACAGGACAACCAAACAAGCGTGATCCTGTCAATCACATACTAACCACACACACCAAAAACAGGAACTTTCTTGGGTTGTTACAGTTCGACTGAGACAGAGCTCTCTGGAAAAAGATAACAATTGCTCCCTTGGATGACAGTGCCAGATGAAAGAACAATGTTAAAAAGCTCTGATTCCTCTGGAGGGCCCAATCAATACTCAGGCTGTTCTATTTGGGGACATGTTATGTGAGGACAGCTGGACAGTACAAGGTGAAGCCCGACGCCGCTGACGCTTCCCCTGCAGTCTCAATGCAGTACCGTTGATTCCTTGTCATTATAAGTCATCGCTGCCTTTTCCCTCATCCCTCCTCTTCCTACGCAGCAAGCGTTGTCATGGTTTCACTGGGATGTGTGTGACTATGTGAGGTGTTTGTTTGGTGGGAGTCTGCAGAAGGAGCTCCACCAGGTTTCTAGGTGCCCAAGGTCAAGCATGAAAGTATGTCTCACTGACATGAGGTGGAGAAAAAATTTTGCCCCACATCACCAACATGTCCAAGAATTTCTTTTTACAGAAGAATTTTTTTTAAAATTTATGCTTCTGTTTCTTTGACTTTCAGGAACAAAGTTCTCAAGAACGTAAAGATGTGGTGAGTCCAGATAGATTTCCTTATTAATATCAAACATTTGCTTCAACAGCTGTTTGAAACTCAAATTCGCATTTGAAATAATTATATTACACGTATCACATGTAGAATGATTCGTGTTTAAAGGCACGATCAAAGGTCTAAAAATGTTGAACACATGCTGTAAATTTTAATTCTGAGTCAAAGTTAAATTGATAAATGACATTATGTGACACAGGGGTTTTATATTGAAGGTGTTCTGTGGGACATATGTGTTTCACATGTGAATTTGACATCAAAGTTACATGTGACATAAGTGAAAATGCAATGTTTTGCATGTAATGTGAAGTTACATGTTCAAGCGTGGTCAGTGTACCATAGGTGAGACACGAGTTTCACAGAGGACATATGACCCCCCCCCTCCAGAAAAGAAAAATAAATCACTTAAACTTTAGATTTGGAAAAAAACACATATTTTTACATTTTAAATAGCATGTAAAATACGTGTTTTTGCACGTCTTAAAGACTTAACATCTTCAAGACTTAACTGTTAAAATTGGATTATTATTATATATTATTATATATATATATTAGGCAATTAATAGTGTTTCCAATCTGATATATTATCTGAGGAATCCTAAACACAAATAATTTGAATGTTTTTAAACGCGTTCTCAGTTCTTAATTAGGTCACTCATTGCTACCTTATGGGCCCTTTGCAATGATCCAATCAGTTGTTTCTAGGCAGTATTTTTGTAAAATTGTCTTGGACTGAATTATTATTGGCTATCTAAGGGTTGATCGAGGATCAAACAAAATACTGTGTCCTGATTGGCTGATGTTCGTGATGGGTGGGTGCAAAGATCAGGTGAACCGTTTGCACCGACTCCAGGTCAGTTATTCTGTCAGTGAATTAGCACATTAAACAACCATGACACAATTAACTCAAACTAAGGAATAACAGAAGTTTTTTTTTTTCTAAATGTGAAGAATGAGTGAGGCGTTTTATTAGTTGATGGTGAGTTTAGCTTAGCACTGAAATCTAGAGGTTTTCATTAGCATCACCGCTGAGAGGAGTTAAATGAGGAGTTAATTGTCATGTTCTGAACTAAAGAAGAACAAGTCAGGCAAGAATAACTTCTAAAAGTAAGAATTATGAAGCTGTATGTGATTTAAGCTGCTTTTGTTGCAACTATTTACTTTTTTTGAAGATTCCCTGTGAGTGTGACTGATCCAGACCCGACTAGACGATCCACCGATCTCTCTGACTTGATGACTTTTTATATCATAGTTGTACAATTTAAATGGATGGATACAAGTTTAATTCTGCAGTGCTTTGACATGTTACTGCATAATTTATTAAATTTATAGGCTAACAGGCTTCACACCTCTAGCAAATCAATGTTATTAAAAAAAAAAAAACTGTAGTCAAATTGTCATTGCATTGTTTTCTGAAACAACACCAACAGAAAATTATAATATACTAGATCTTGGGAAGTTGGGGGGTTTGAGACATTAAAGAGAATTACCTGACACCATCCTCTTAATCCTGCTTGGCAACGGTGTGAGAATGTAATTTAGTTTAA
Source organism: Pachypanchax playfairii (assembly GCA_006937955.1). NCBI lineage: Eukaryota > Metazoa > Chordata > Actinopteri > Cyprinodontiformes > Aplocheilidae > Pachypanchax > Pachypanchax playfairii. The sequence goes on from SSNP01000163.1 coordinate 215,029, forward strand.
ATTCTGTCTTTTAGTGGTCACAAAATTATTCTGAAAGAGATAGTTCAGATATTTCAATGTCGCTTTCTGTTTGAAGACATAGAGATTAGCTCTGACAGGTTTATCAGCTAACGGTTAGTCCAAGTGGGGCAGTTCCAAAGCTAATTGATACCTTTAAAAAAAACCAACTCTGATCCATAAAAATGTTTTAGCAACTCCTGCTAACGCTACAATGCAATGTTTACTTCCTAACAGTTTTGAATCACACAGTTATTTAGATATAAATCTAGTTCAACTAGCCATAGAATCAGCTAGCTGTAGCACTTCCAGGAGGAAACTCTTAATATATCTTCTGGAATAACAGTGTGAACTGAAGAGCTCAAACAGCAGGAACTGCTAAGATGGCAGCAATTTACTGAGCAACCATCCCCTTTAGAACTTAGCTGTTAGCTCATCAGATTGGTCCGAACTAATCCCTGTTTCTCCAAACTGAGGCTGTTCACTTCAAACTTTTGCTTTTAATTAGAGAATTTCATTTTATTTTTCTGGTTCTAAATGATCCAAAAATCTATGAAAAAAAAATTCCCAAAACACACATTTGTTGTTTTCTTCAATCTGTTATCTACTCTTAATACAGGACAGCTGTATTTAGTTATTTTTATTAGACAGATTACTTTGCAGATGCTCCCTTTCTTTTTTGGGTTTTTAATTTTTTAAAAATCTAATCATAATGGCCAGCAATGCACGTGGAATCCACAGCAGGCTGATTCCAATCAATAACGAAAATTAAGTGGCACTAAGGCTTTCAGCCTGTTAAATGCCTTGAAGAGCTCACAGGGGGAGCGTGTAAGCAGGCATCAGAACCAGGAGAGTTTTGATGAGTGTTCATAACTGTTTGTCACCCGCTCTGACAGAATATTGCTTATGCAACGGATGAACAAGAGCCAGAATGAGGACAAGATAAAAGTGTCTGCCACTGGTTGAACTGTAAATGCTGTAGTTACGAGCGTGGATTGTGAATGTGCAGTTACATTTGTTCCTAGTTTGTTTTCCACAATGGAAAATCTTCTATTTTTGGAACATTGTAATTTCAAATGCCTAATTATGAAAGAAAAACAAGCTACTATGAGTTAACCTATTGATCCTTCTCAGTTTGTTATAGACATATGTTAACAAACACATACAAATATTCGGTATGTTTAAAACTAAATAAAAGCTGGTAAGTTCAGCCATCTGTCGTACTCCACCAAAGCATATAAAAAGGGTCAGATATAATAGGTTTTTGATGAAAGTACTAATCCTTTAAAGGAAGTAGAGCTCTGAAATAGATATATCCAGTATGATACATTTGGGCTTATTTGTTGTTGTCATGTGTCAGGACATGACCTGCTACACTCTGCTTCTGACTGGCTAGTAATGGCTGTCTTCTTTTATTATGTTAGTTAGATTCCTTTTATCATCCAAGTTGAAAAAAATACTGCACTCGCTCCTTTACACAGTTAATACAGCCAAACTAAGCCGAGTTGCTGGACACATGCATGAATGAACTTGTGCAAATGATGCCATGAAAGTGGGAAAAGCTAAAACCAAGACTGGGAAAAGGAGACAATATTAAAAGACTGTGTCTGACAAAAAGTAGGATAGCATTCAAAAGCCTTTTGCGTGAAGTACATGCACATCATGCATGACAAGCATGAAAAGATGCTGCACTAAGCTCATCATGCTAATCAAAGACTATATAGAAATTCAATAGCCTATATATTTTTTCTTCTGAAGAGTGGCTTCCTTTTTGGTTGTTCTTTTGGACCTGGATGCTTGTTTCTCTTGTAAGACCTAGCAACACTGCACTAAACCACCTCAAAACAAGAATATGACCATTTTGACACTTGAAAGATAAATCACGAGGACTCTCTTGCATCCAAGCATTAAAGGACTTGCCTGGAATTAGCGTTTGTTGTATTAGATAAGGCAAATTCCAGTATTAATGATCCTGTATTAGTAGTCCTCATATTACACCTTTTATTTACTGGTTCATATCTTCTGAATTAACTAAAGATTAGTGTCTCAGAATGTGACGAACAACTTGACCGAACCCTTATTAGACGGATTATGTTTTAGAAGATTAGACTTTTGTATTAGAAGTTTTTAGTTTTCTTAAAAGGCTAACTAGGGACACGGACTACAAGTTAACCACTGCCTAGAAGTTGTTTTTTAAAAGCAATGGTTGTTTTTTTTTGCTATTTATTGAGATATCTTTGTTTAAATTCCATTATTTCACACGATTTTGTGCAAATTTCACCCATGTCCTCCCCAGAGAAATAAATTAAATTTCCATCAAACAGCTGATTCCTGTCTCAACACGTTTCAGTAAGGGTTGTTATTTTCTTTGCTTTTGTCACAGCGCCACATTCTCAAGTTGTATGAATTTCAAACATGTCTGATGATTTCAAGAGATATATTTCCTCTTAAATTATTCCCAGGCATCTAAAAATGTGAAGAATTGTCAACCAGTGGTTTATTGGAGACAAAATGGAGAATCTGACTTTCAAAATTGTCTTAAAACTGAGGATAAATTGGTGACAAATTTAAACATACTGAATCTAAAATATTTTCAGGCTAAATTAGCTTTTTTCCCACTAAAAGTTGGACGAGCTTAAAGTTCTTACCCTTTGAGCATTAGATCTAAGTTAAAATTTTAGAGGAGTTTTATCTCTAATTTATCACAAAACTTTAATTAAAATCGCAAAACAAGATGTTTAATTTACTCTACATCAAACCTTGGAAACTGCACTGTCAACAAGATTCCCTGTAAAGAAGGAGGTTCCAAAAAGCTGTCAAAGTAGAAAGTTCGAAGTCCTCTGTTGTAGGGTTGGGCGATATGACTTAAAATGGCTTTTTAAAATTTGATTTAAGTTTTTTTCTGATTTTCCCCTACTTATTAAGGAAAGCAACAAGTACAAATGGCAGACAACTTAAAGCGACCGCTTCTGTGATTGTTCTCCTCCGTGCCCCTTCCTTTCATATGCTGTGCCTTGTGCAAAAGATTTTGCTACAGTTAGCTGTTTTTAACTAAGGTTTGTTGGTGACTGCGATTTTTGTTGGTCTCAGAGGGACTGGTGTCTTTCATGTCTGGCTGTATGCCTCAGTTTCAGGTGTTGGAATGAGTTTGTGTTTTAAGTTGTGGCTAGTTGTGTTTTGTGTTTGGGCGACTGTGGCTCAGTGGTTAGAGCGGTTGTCCTCCAACTTGAAGGTTGGGGAATCGATCCCAGCCACATGTCGAAGTGTGCTAGGGCAAGACACTGAACCCCATGTTGCCCCCCGATCTGTGTATCGGGCTGTCTGAGTGTTAGCCCCTACCCTCTCCCATGTGAATGACAAAAAACTGTAGTGTGAAGAGCTTTGGGGGTCGTAGGACCTAATTAAAGCGCTATACAAGTGCACACCATTTACCATTGACCGTTTGTGTTGCTGCTGCCTTTGACTGCAATGGGCTTTAGGTAAATGTTGCAGTGTGAGGTCTCGTGCTGCACGTCTGTTGCAGCAAACTATGTGAAACTAACGCTACGGAAACTCGTGGGAGCCAAAAAACGCCACTACGTAAAATCTTTTTTTTTTTTTTTTTTAATCACCCGCAACAAAAAATTTGAATTAATTTGTTTATTTGATTTATCGCCCAGGTCTACTATGTTGACGTAATACCTTCAAAGCTTTGTGCCTGGTTATGTTAAAGATGTTTATAATTGAGAGGTTTTCTTTTTCTTTTTTCGCTTTGACATGACGTCTTTATTCTTGCCAACATCTTTTTGATGTCCTAGAATTAACTCCTGGAAGTGAATGTACTGTTTACATGCTCAAAGTAGCTGATGATCCCACTATGACATAAAAAACATACAGAATGTAGATGCTCTTTCTAGGTTCTTGGTAAAGTCTTCAGGTGCCTATTAAGAACCCAGTTCATCGTATCATCGTTATGGTATTAGGGTCCTAATTTGTGAGTGGTGTGACTTGGTCAGTCAAACTTACATGCAAGACTTATCACACGACCGTCAAGCCAAAGCTACAAACCCCATCAACGTATGGAGTGTGGCTGTGCCTTAATGTGGTCCAGGGGGGACTCGGACATAGTGTGAATATGAATGTATCTTTGAGGAAATTCACTGCTGATGTGAATAGAGAGTTGTGAGCTTTTTGGTGACCCCAAAGACCTTGAAGATCTTTTCCACCCAAATATACACACCATCCTATGTGATTTTTATTAATTTAACTGTCATTTCTCTGCCAATCCCAAAATGGAATATGATGAAAGATCTTTATCAACATGACTTGGACTAAAGTAGCTCTCTGTCTTGGTCATGATTACAACCCTGGTCTATTTGCAGGCTTTCTGCCAAGCCGGTTCATTAGAAAAAATCAATGAGCACAGACAGACAAAGTGCGCTGAAGTTGCACTGGCTCGTTCTTTCGAACTCGGTGTTCCTGGATCGAGTGTGAAATCTCACTGCGGCGAGGAGCGGCTGCCCTCCCATCACATTATATCCGCGTCGGTGGAGCAGAGGGTTGAAGGGGAAAAAGGTTGAGAGGAAGAAGAAACAGAGGAGCTGGTTGCTAAAGATGAAAGACATATGGTTAAAAAAGAGCATAGAGGCCCTTAGAGGATCTGAATTTCACAATAGGTGCTTGTCTTTTTTCATCTTTAAAACATTTAAAAATGTTCTAATTGGACAGGTGTAGCACAGAAGAAGAGTCTGCTTCTTCCAAATCTGTTTCTAGCACATTGTGCATCCATCAATGTTTTGCTGACAATGCATTACACCCAGAAAGCAGCTTCTTTACCCCAGGTAAGCACTGCAGACACACACACATACTGCACATGCATATGCTGTGATCTGTAAGACTGCAGCAACTACAGTTTACAGCTCTGACTGCCTCATCTGCTTGAGATGTGCTGGGACATCGATACAACCGTGAGATGAGGCATACCAGGAGCACGTGAATCCCCCAGATAGGATGAGGGGGATTGAATCCCTGCGACCTAAAGCTTCTCTTGGGTAACACATCCGAGCCGCACAGCTCCGAGACTCAGCCGAGTAGAACGGTGCACAGCGCAGCCTCAGTGATGTCAGAGCACTAATCTCTCAAGGGGAGATTGGCGGATGGACACTTGTCAGAAACGCTTGCCGCTACCGTGGATGAACGTCGTCGGGACACCAGAGGGAGAGGCAGGAGCCGTGCTACTTTACTCCCATGACGCCGATGTCGTGGGGCTTTTTATGGGGAGCCGGCTTGCTTCTGTGTCCCAGCATGGAAAGAGCAGCTGATGAAAGCAGCTAAGGAGAGGCAGATGAGCTGACTCTGTCTGTTTCCTTTCGCTTTCCGAACAAGGACCACTGAGCTCAAAATCAGGCTTGAGATTTGAGCTTCGGTCTCTTATCCTACTACTGCCGTGAGCACAAGGGGAGTTAGGGGACGTCCCCTCTCTGACCTCAACAGAGCATCATGCTCTCAGTGGACCACAGTAAAGGATTCATTCATCAGGTAGGATCCTCTGATATTAAAGAACATTGACATAGCTTTTATTTTCTCTCAGTCTTTGAACTCACTACCTATGTGGCTGAGTGGTGTAACTGTAACTTGATGAACATTAGCTGGAGTAAGTTTCCGGAATATCTGATTGAGATGCTTGTGTATTTGATGGGCTGTGGATTGGTTTGGCTCTGCTGATGTGCGTGTGAAAGCTCCAGGGGAGGCTGGCTGACAGATGGGACCGTCATTCCAAAGCAACAGAGGAGCTTATACTCACTGTACTGACCCTGTTGATCTCTGATAGAGCCGGGAGGGAGGATGGTCGTTTCAGTTTGAGCACTTTTCTTTGTATTTAGCCTCGTTCCACCTTTATTGTTTGACATTTGCTTAGGTCTGAGACCATTCTCTTCTTTGTTCTACTCTGAGATGCTGCTGGTACTGATCCTGATGTCATTGCGATCTGTAAGGATGGAAAATAACCTCATATACTGTATATACAAATTTATCATGACAACAGAAGTTGTTGGACAGTTGCAGAGCTAGTACAGATACTGATGATCATCTTGTTGTGCTTCTTATCCAGTTGTGAATAAAGAAAGTAGGCTTTGGCTACTTCCTGGACGCCTTGTATAGGATTTAAAATAAATAAATAAAGAAGCCCACCTGTCCTATTTCTCTGAGTTTCGAAATGAAAACATTCATCATCCCTGCTGTTGTGAAAGCCCTAAGGGGAGATCGGTGAAGAACACTGGAATGAGGTCACACGTCTTGCTCCCTGTGAGCTCCGTTATAATAACGCAGATTCCTGGAAGGAAGCTCTGGAGAATCAATAGAGCTGTGATTTATCCAGTCCAAGAAAGTGGAACGCGATGACACTCAAACGCTTCCTCTTTTGTTACTCAAGACAAGTCACGCCCTAAAATGTAACATGGTTGAATAGTTAATAAGCCTTTCTTGGGTTACATTCTTCCATTTACACTCTGAGTTTTCATTCCCATTTTGAAATGGAAATTAAAACCGTTGCTTTCCTCTTTGTTTTGCAGACGAATTATTGCTCTAGATGCAACTTCTACTACATCTCATACAAACACAATTTTTAGATTAACTGCTAAGCCATCTTTGAGAGTGGAAGGGGTTTTACAACAATAATAAACTTAGAATTTTGCTTTGCTCGTATTGGCCGTTAGCTCATCAATCTAGTTGCAGCTAATATTACTCTAAACCTGGGCTACTCAGAAAGCTTTCTACAACAGTTAATATCGTTTTTTGTAACTTTTCCTCCAAATCCCTACTTAAAAGATCTAAACTGTCCCGTTATTGTCCTCAAATTATACATTAGCACAGTTCTTATAGCTGAGCTGTCTCAAACTAGCCACTAGGCAAAATGTGAAAATAATCTTAAGAGTTTTAGCTCTACTTAACTCATTTGTTTGGATTCATATTACTCTGTAGATCTTTTAAAGAAATTTGTGTTGCTAAACATTGTTTGATCACTAGTTTAAATACAAGGGGTATTACAGCTGCTAGTGTAAAATACCTAATATGCTAAGCACATTGCTGTCTGTGGCAATATATGTTTTTACTGGTTTGTTATATTTTTTATGCTGGTTTATACAGTTTCAGTTGATCAGACAGAATAAAATCTATTGATGAACAGATTCATCAAGTCTGAAATCATAACAGGTAGCATGGATTGAAATGTTAGCGTGCCTCTTAAGCACTTGTTGCCAGGTTCCTATCTTTATGTAACAACGATGATTGCGAACTGAATTACTTCAAACTAATTATATTGTTTTTAAAGGTAACTAAAAATGTTCCTATAATTGATTTAAATTTAGAAAAAGGCATTTTGAAAGCATCTATATTGATAATCACTGTCAGTATCAGTTTGGGGTTTGACAAGTTAATGGCATTAACATCACAAATAAAAAAACTTTTTGTTAGGAAACATAGAATAGGTTCAACATTAGTAAATATTAGAATAGATCAAGGACACATTTTTAGCTTCAGTTGTGTCCCTTAAAACATTTCAAAAGATGAAGTTGAAAGCTTCTGCTCACATCCAGACAGCCTCCCTTTTATTTCCATGTTGTTTCAGGCCGATGATGAAAGCAGTGGGACAACAGTTCAAAGTTGTTTGAACTGCTAGCTTGTTGCGGCTTCAGCAGAGGAAAATAGGTTGTACCTGGGTTATAGGAAAGACCTGAGACAACATGATAAATGCGAAATAACATTTTTAATTGCTAGCTTACAAATTTTAGTAGGGTACTTCTATTAGGCGTTTCTTCTCTGAGGTTGTCTGTTTTGCAACTCTTGCTAGCATACTCTATCTTTCGCTCAAACGTTATCTCATCCTTACTCAAATCATTAAAAAAAGGTAGATGTTGCAGAAAAAAGATGTTAAAAATGTCAACATTATACAAATCATCTCAGACATCAAAGGGAAATTCTCCACTGAGTGTTGTTTCTGATACCTCAGGCATTAAGCAGCAAATCCAGTTGCACTCTGGCTTCTGGCTGTGTCAGGGTGGCTGATGTGTTTTAAAAAAAATGCTGACTCTGCTGTCACTTGGAGAGTTGCAGTTGTGGGGGATTTTCTAGGTTTCTAGGTTACATCAGGTTCATATAAGCATGTCACAGCGACAAATGATTATAACTTAGTTTCAGATTGCTTACACTAGACTGGAAGATTGTTTGTTCTCTCTAAGAGATTTTTGCCTGGCATTCATAAGGCTGATAAAGGCCAGAGGTCTGAGAGTCCCTCTTATCAGCCAGAGTATAAAAGACAGCTAAACAAGATCACAGGCAGAGCCTCATTCCAATAAACCAACATTTGTAGGACATCTCTCATTTCATGCATTAAGTTAAATGAAACTTCTTTTCAACTCACGTTGACTTTTGGTAAATAATTCTTCCACAACACAGTCCACTGTGTTCATCTTTAAAAAATTCTAGAGTAAATAGTGTGAAACACCCTGTACTCAAGATGTGGAGCCATGACTGCAAGATCTAGGACAGTCGGTCTCATTGGAGTTATGTTTTCAGAGCAAGATGTTCTGATGGTAAACACCAACTTAGTGACTGCATTAAAGCAAAGACTCACAAATGCAGAATTTCTGTGCAACATTAATCAGTTGTAAAAATATTTAGAGACTTAAGCTACAGTTGTTAAAACCATCATTGAGTAGATATCTAATAGAGACTCGAAAAAAGCTTTGTAAAAAGTACACTTAGCCAGTTTCTGTCTAAGCTTTGGTTGTTTTAGAACAGTTCAATCTTACTTGTCATCCTCTAGCCACATGCATCTTCAGTTGAACTAATTCAATAATACATCAGCTCGTGGGTCACCTGTACACGACTTTAGGAGCTTGGGAACTTGACACTCCAGATCTAGAACTTTCAGGGACATCTGGGAATCACGTGATCTGTTTGTCAAACATGTTGGACAGCTAGCTTTCTTTTTTAAATTATTTTCTCAACAATATCTTATACAAATTGTTAGAGGCGCAAACGGAATCTGACATTTGATTATTTCCAATATAACAATGTTGAATATATGTTCAGTAGATGGAATGCCAGTACTACTAATTGGATCAGTAAGGTCCTTGGATCGGCTGTATTTTTATTCACAATAACAAACCCTCTATTTTATGCTGTTACAGTAAAAGACCTCTGGTCTTGATGACACTTTTAAATAAATAAAACTACAGACAGATGTGAAGGGGGACCAACAGAGCTGATTCAAATGGAGACATGAGATTTTAGCATTGTCACAGAATTCCAACTACTTTAACGCAGTAGAGATATTTAAGGCTATGAGTACCGATGCTAGCTCACACATGGATTTGCCTGAACATGGACACACTCATACTTAACACTTTGTGACATTAGGAACGTCCCCTTGTCAACAGTTCGTGACCCAGCCTTAGGTCCTTTACTCCTCCACTCAAGTTTGTTGCTGACTGAACCACGTTGCTCCTCCCCATCACACCACAGCCTGCAGTGAACTGCATGCAACCCAAAGACTTGCGTGACGAGTGTCCCTGCATGTGCAGTACAAGTGTAACTTGCCAATTATCAACTGAGTGACGATAGTTACTGACATAGAAATAAATCAAAAGACCCAGAAAGGAAAGAGGAGAATATCTCAAGGGGAAAAGAACATGGTCATAAAACACATTGGCGATGCATCAGAGCGTCTCTGTTCATCACGCTCCTCATCCTCCCCTCCCATCCTGGCTCCCTTTGAGTCTCAATCACGTGCTCTCTGCTCCCATTTGTGCTGAAATCTCCATCACCGAGTGATGGACCAGCAGAGAAGCGTCAGAATTAATTCTCTCCATCATGCAGGGCCCTCCGTCACTGATCCCATGGTCAGGGACAAGGTTTAACCCCCCCCCCCCCCCCTCAACCTCGTAAAGGCTGGCAGATTAATCTCAACCCAGATTGGGATGCCGCTTGCTGTGCTGGTCTGGGGTCAGCAACAAGAGGCAGAGAAACCGGTGTCTATAAATAGAAGCTGGGACCTGCAGGGAGGAGATTGTAGCTCATCTGTCATACCAAGCAGGATAAAGCTTTGTGTGTGAGACAGAAAGGAGATGAAGCATCATCATGAATATCAGTCTTTATTTTTAAAAGCTGGTTTGTTTGGAGAAAATATGGAAAGAAAACATAATCCAGAATCAGTTTTGCCTGAGAGCATAAAAAATTCAGGGAGTATCAAAACAATCTAAACTCTTTTGCAGGTAAACAAGATCACATCATCATCATATCACATTAAAACACCTAACACAAAGCAATCTGCAATCTTCTCTACTTAGACTCTTGTCAATTTATGAATCTCTTTTTACAGTCCAGGTTCTGTTCAAAAGTTATGCTCTGGTCTAGTGTTTTAGGCCAAACTGTGTCCAGGTTGATTTAAAATGTGTGGGCCACAGTTCACTCAGTCCTGCCCTGTTTTATGAGATGGGAAACCGTATAAAGTTAAATACTAGAATCTTGGAATATAAAAGAAATCATGTCAGATTAGATTAGCTAGAAGGTCTTTAGGGTTTAGTGTTAGATTGTGGAATTTGTTAAATTAATTCCATTACACTAAAAGTACTGTGTAGTCCTCTTTTTATTAAAGTTATTCATAAACTTAAAGTAATAGTTCAGATTTTCTGATTAACATCTTACCTGTTGAATATTACTCTTCAGTTCAGTTCAGACTTCAGTTTGGAGAATTACAGAATACTTTTGACCAAACCAACAAGCTAACAACGAGTTTGAAGATCAAAAAATGATTACTGCTGTTTTAAAAAGTGTCATTGTGGTTCACCTGAACAGTAGTTTATATTTTTTAGACATATTTACTGTTTAACGAACTCTACGCAACCATAAGTGATTATAAGTTCAAATAAGAGGAGGCTATATAGCTAGCTGTTGCAGGAAAAAGTAAGAATATTTGTGCCAGTATAATCACGCAGTTCAATTATGTAAAAGTTTACAAAGTTGTACAAGGGAGTTGTTTTATTCTGGACTCAGTCCAGCTAGCTAGCCATTAGCTTTGAAACCAATTTAATTTCTCCAAATCGAGGTTGTTCAATGAGCTGCATCCAACAGGGAAGATAATAAGATTATAACCTCTTTATGGAACCAGACCTAAAAAAATGTGGAATATTATTTCAAGACAGTGTTTCATTATAAAATAATTCTCATTTCAATTAGCTATTTTACACTCACCGGCCACTTTATTAGGTACACCATGCTAGTAACGGGTTGGACCCCCTTTTGCCTTCAGAACTGCCTCAATTCTTTGTGGCATAGATTCAACAAGGTGCTGGAAGCATTCCTCAGAGAGTTTGGTCCATATTGACATGATGGCATCACACAGTTGGTGCAGATTTGTCGGCTGCACATCCATGATGCGAATCTCCCGTTCCACCACATCCCAAAGATGCTCTATTGGATTGAGATCTGGTGACTGTGGAGGCCATTTGAGTACAGTGAACTCATTGTCATGTTCAAGAAACCAGTCCGAGATGATTCCAGCTTTATCACATGGCGCATTATCCTGCTGAAACCCATCTAAAAGATTTTATATTTTCGAAATACTTTCTTGAATAATTAACTTTCATTAATGTTCATTAACATGTTTAATGCTTGCCGTCAGAATATTAGAAAGCAATACCCGTCTGAAGGGCTTTTAGTAACAAGTGTCCATCGCACTGATAGAATCTGGGTTCTAGTGAAAATGTATAAAAGCAAAGTTTCTTGTGCTTTCATTGGGTTTTATAGCTCAGGTAGAAAGCAGAAAAAGTTGTTCCCATTGCTCCTGTAAATTTGATATAGAAAAAGAGACCTGAGTTCTCTCCTCTGCCAGACACAGCACGCGTTCCACCCAAGTTCTGCAGACAAAGCAAGAAACCTTAGTCATCCTGTTGCTGTTGGGTTTTTCCTCTACGTCCTTGTCCTGGTTTACACATGAACCTGGAATGTGCCATGAGGAAAGGACTGTTTGACAGGTTTTAAATCTTATCATCCTGGAAAAACAAAATTACCCGTATAGCAGTTAAATCAGCATTTTATTGGAAAACAGTGATGCTAACAAAAGGACCACACAGATCAAATGATCATTTGTCCCAGCTTCGACCAAAGGAGTGGCAGGAAATTCTGTCCAGAGGGAGTTGATGATGAGTCCTCAGCTGTAGGCTTGTGCACTCGTATTTGTAAGCAATTTGCAATGGCTTTGTTAATGTTCCTCTGTACAGTAAGCCTCCTAAATCAGCTCCCTACATCTGTCCACTCTCCTTTGTGACGCTCTGGCTCATCGCTCACATGCGCTCACACCGTGTGTGTCTTCTTGTATAAGACAAAGTATTTTTGCTTAACAAAGCACAAATCAATAGTTCCTAACCAATAAGCACATTATAAAGCACATCTGTATGAATTTTTACTCTCCAGTTGGGCTTTAAGATTTGAGAAGTTGTTGATTACAGTCATTTATAAACCACAAAGTCTTTTCAACTGAATTTATTTTAGCTAATAGGATGAACAGAGTTGATTGAAAGCCGCACTAAAGTGGCTCAAACAATACAAACAAAGCAGGGCTTGTTTCAACCAAATCATGTGAAATCACAATTGCTGAATGCAAGAGTTTAGAGTTTAGTACATTTCTAATTGTGGACAAGTTATAAATATTGTTTGCAGCTTGCACAATAACATCCCTCACCTACACTACCAGTCAAAAGTTTGGACACCCTGTCTTCCATTGGGTAACTCATCATATTTATTTTTTTATTCATTCTAAAACGTTATGGACAAAACTGACATTTTGTTGTTGAAATCGGGACTTATTTTGTTTGACACAAATCCCTTTTTCTGATAAAACTGATTACAAGCGAGTGTAAATGTTTGTTTTTAATAGAGTAAAAAAATTTTTGTAAACTTGTCAATTTTTTCAAAAGAGCTTTAGCTGAAGAAAAAAATCCTAAACCTCTAATAGTTGGTTGAGATGCCAGCAGCTCACCTGAAAACTTGCTAAATTTCTACCAAATACTGCCACTTGCATTCAGTTTTTATGCAGATTGATGAGTTTATTTATTTATTGATCTGTTTATTTCTTTTTTTTCTCATGTGGCACATAACATTTAGAAAAAGGAGACAAGAAAACCTATTGTTAAAGGCAAGACAAAGTAAAACAAGTGCCCCCTAGTGGCTGGTTGCTGTATATAATAAGTCCTGCCTTTTCATGTAAACAAATAAGACATCTTAACCAAAACATAAAAATACTCAGATCTGTTCTCTCATGTTGATTTATATAGTTTCTATTTTGCTACTGTATATTAGATTGAACACTTTTTCAAGGCGTTTATTTGTAATAAATGATTGCGTGCTTAGAAAACTTCAGGATTATTCTGGACTTTTACCCCTACAGCTTGACAGCTTCAAATATGTTCAGAGAAACGTCACCTATTTTTATATAGGTTGATGTGGCACATTTGTGGAAAATATTTAATTTTAAAAATTAACCTTCAGTTTTCAAATTATAGGTAAAGCAAAATAAACTATGCTGGGTCGACACCCCGCAAAAAATCGTTTCTGATACTAATGAACACGATTTGACTGCTTAACTGGAAGAAAAACCAAGAATGTCAAGTGAGTTAATGACAAACACTCCACTCACACAAACTGGAGAAAAACAGAAGTCAGAGGAGAAACAGAAAAGAGTCATGTAGGAGGTGTCACCATGACAACTTTTTGGACCTGATTTTAGCGCCCGGAGATATTGGCATTCAGCTCTCAGGGCTGAAATTTGATAAGAACAACTGATGGAAGCCTTCTGTCTCAAACAAAGAGCAAAGTTGTACATCTCAGTGTGTAATTGCTGACAAGATTACAGATAATGCATGCTACCTCGGGTTAATGTGTAACACTTATAATCCTGTTGTGTTAGGTTGTTTTAGTGACTGTAATCGAATGCAATGTTTACAATAAACCAGCAGTTCTACTGTATAATAAAGAGCCTTGAAGGCATTGAAAGACAGGGCCTTCCTCTATTTTTTGCATGTTTTTTTGTCAAGGTCAGAGGTATTTTTAGCAAAACATACCCAGAAAAGCCCTCTGCTACATTCGTTAGCACACTGAGCATGTGCAGTTGCTCCAGTTTTTCCGTGAGTGGACTTACCAGGGTTGTTGAGCCTTTAGATGACGTGAGGCTTATGACTCAAAAACCTGTGTAATCTGGCACTCATGAGATGAGTGCTTGTTCATATAGCGATTGGCTGGCCTTTGTCGCCACGGCAACTGCCTCTGGAAGTTAACCTAATGACGCCCAGTCTCTGAGTGCGTATGCATTAAAGAACAAATCATTTTTCTTGGTAGGTTGTCAAGGGTGGGCTGACTTGTGTGTGTGTGTGTGTGTGTGTGTGTGTGTGTAGGTTCTTATGTAACATATAAACCATGTAGACGGAAGACTGTGTACTTTTCTTGAGTGAGGTGAGAATTGAACTTTGAGAAGTGTTACATATTACTATATAATTGTGAAAACACTATTAACGTGGGGGTTTGCAAGTATGAAAAGTGTCTCACAGGCTGCGTACTAACTCCAGGTTTATGTCTCCTGTAGAGAACCGATGAGGAGGCGGTTGTGGACCGTGGGGGCACGCGCTCCATGCTCAACACCAACTTTGAGAAGGAAGAACTCGAAGGTAACGCCTTTATTTAAGCATCAGCAGGCATCACACGCTCCAAAACATTATCAGATGGAATGTCTCTTTGGTAAAGTGTTAATATTGTTAAAAGAACAGATAAATATATTACACACCTTTTACAAATATTCTTTGGATTTTTAGTTCTATTTTAGCATTGTGGATGAAATCTAAACTACAACAAGGATTTCTCATTTTCAGGTTGGGTTTTTGGGGGGTTGTTTCTTTGCCCCAATCCAAAAAATCTGGATCCCTATTCATTTCCTGTTGATTGAGTTATACATAGAAATTCTTAAATTATTGAGTTTCATGTGAAGCAGGTTTCCTTATCTGTTTCCGGTGAATGTGGTAACCAGGTAACGACACTCTAAGCAGGCAGTCAGGGTGAAAAATCATTCTCCATTCTTTGATTCTGACATTCTTTCAGTAAGAAACTGTTTCATCTCAATGACCCTGATGCCTAGATGCTGATTTCTGTGATGAAAGTCTGTCAGCCGACGTGGCGAGGCTCACATTGCATCAGCATACATAGGAGACATTATCTCATCTCAAATCATATCTTAAAACTGATAAGCAGATCTGCAGAATGCAGATCATTTAACACACGGTTCCATGAAGGAACTCATATCACTGCCTCCTAAGAGGATCTTCTGTTGAGAAAGGGTGGACTTTATTTTCTGTTTTGGTCTCATGTTATGTGTTAAGACTCAGAGTAGATATTGTGATGGACACTCAGCTACTACCATATCCAGTTTACGCTCAACAGCTGTAAACCCCATTAGACCAACTCCGATGAAAATTGTGTTTTCATGTTCATGTTTTTGTGGCATTTTTTCTGATGCTAGAGGACATATCTTAAGAAAATTAAGCTCAAATTTGCTTTTCTGAGTGTTTCCTTATTCAAATTGCTGTGAATCAGCAAAAATGCATCTAAAAAGACTGGCTTAGTGACATAGAAAAGTCATTGGTCAGGCCACAAGCTCCTGCTCCAAGCTAGCATAAACAGAGAGCTCTCAGCAATGGGGAGGGGTGGGGAAATCCTCCATGCCATCGGTTCCATCCGCAGCCCAGAGGCAAATTACTAACAAGTTATTGCCTCTATGCAGAAACTATGTCCTAGAAAACAACACAGGTTTTGTGATTTTCTGTAAAAATGCCATAAAGACCACTGAGATGCTTTAAAATATCTCAAAAGAGAATTGGAGTGGGTCTTTAACGTATTACCATTTTTGTGCTTTCTAAGGTTGATTGGTCATGGCGGCCATCTTTAATCGCGTCGATTCCAAAAGTCTTTTGGCGGTTAGCAATAATGGTGCTTTGCTGACCAAAAAACGAAAGTAAAAAACATTCTTATAGAAATAAATTACCAATACATTTCTATAAAAATAAGCACTATGATGGCTAATGGAATTATTTTTAACAAACTTAATGATTTGCTGGATTAGTTCTTATTGCGATCAAACAGGCCTAAAAAGTGAAGAATTGACTGACTAAACCACAGCCAATCAAAGCGCCCACACAAAGCGACATGTAAAATTCTATACACAGGATTACACTCACGAGATTAAAGGCATAGAACTTCAAAACCCAGCATATCACAATCCTCTGTGTGAATTACAGCTGTGACGGACAAAAAAAAACACAAAAAAAAGCTGCTGAGACATGGCAACAGAGAAGTGAAGAAGACTCATCCTATGACATCAGCATTTGCTGAGTCCTGAAGGTAAAGTCCTCTACTCATGAGCCTTCAAAAGATGAACCTATAAGCTTTTCTTTGACGTTTCCCTTCTGCTGCATCATTGCCAGTGTAGGTTTTCGCTGCTGGAATCTGCCTTGTGTTGCTGCAAGCATGCATTAGGTCTTTTTTCCTCTTCTCTTCTGCTTCCAACATGCATAATTTAGTCAACGCTGAGAGCAATTTGCTCTGGACGGATCCATCTACCTTAGGATTTTCTCTGACATAAACGATTTTGTCCAAACTACAAGTACATGCTGACATTTAGTGGCTTCTCATTCCAAGATCTCATTTGACCTCTATTTTTGGATTTTTTTCTAGTAGACAGTGCTGGAGTATATCATGTGAAATCCCATGAGTCTTCCATGCTTTTAGTTTTTTTTTATAGCTATATAAGGAGATTTTCTGTATTTCTTTGTGATTTATTCAACTCAAATGTAAAACGGACTGTCTGGATTCTGACCCTGCAGTCTGTACTAAAAAGGTAGGGCAGTGTGCAAAAATCTGGGTCAAGTAAACTCTAAACCTCTGCTTGTTATGCTGAGCACTCAGTTATAACTGTAGGGAACTGAACATGAGCTTTTTAAATATTTTGATAAACTGAATCCTTCTGCCAACTGAATTTTGGCAGGTGGACAGTGAGAACGGGATCACAGATAAGAGATTTTTTTCAAAAATAACTCATAACTAATGGACATACAAATCCCACCAACTTTAAACTACTGAAACTCTTATTTTGTCTTTAATGTTTCCATATACAACACTTTAGACATGGTCAAAACATGAAGAAAAGTGAAGTGTGTAACATACAGATGTTGGTACTGTTATGCCATGCAAACTCACCCACCACTTTATTAAATATTACTTTATACAGTGCAAGGTGTGTCTTCCTTTTACCTTGAGAACTTAAGGATGTTTCTGAGCTTAAGTGTCAAACATTCCCCAGAGATTTAAGTCTGTTGTAATGAAAGGTGTACAAGACTGGTGAGACCAGCCATGTTGTCTGGTTTGGAGACGGTAACACTGAGGACTGGACAGGAGACACAGCTAGAGGTAGCAGAAATTAAAATATTTAGGTTCTTCCTTGGGAGTGACAAGGATAAAGTCATACAGGCCAGACTGAGATGATTTGGGCATGTACAGAGGAGGGATAGTGAGTTTATTGTGAAAAGGATACTGAGGTGGAAGGAGACTGACATGATGGCATCACAACTTGATGCAGATTTTTTGGTTCCATGTCCTTGATGCAAATCTCCCATTCCACCACACCCTAAAGATTCTCCATTGGACTGAGATTTGGTTACTGTGGAAGTCATTGGTGTTCAGTGAACTTATTGTCATGTTCAAGGAACCATTTTTAAAATGATTTGAACTTTGTGACATGTAGCACTATCCTACTGGAAGTAACCATCAGAAGATGGAACACTGTGGTCATGAAGTCATGGAGATGGTCACCAACAATACTCAAATAGGATATTATGTTTAGATGATGCTCAGCTGGTACTAAAGGACCCATAGTGTGCCAAGAAAAGCACCCTACACCATGACACCACCACCTCCAGCCTGAATAGTTGATGTGTTGTTTGTGCTGATTTCAGTCTACGGGTAGGAAAAACAGGAAGTGGCAACATTTATTACTTCTATGCCATATTGGCATGTGCATGTGATGTGTCAAAGTTGCTATGTTCATGCTGCAAAATTTATGGAAATGACTAATAAATCAAAGACACCCTGGCATTGGTACTGAGCCAGACATCTTGAAGTATGTACTATAGAAATGCAAAGCTGGTTTGCAGTTGTGCGATGTCTTAAATACAACTTTAAATGAATTGTGACAAATAAACCACTACAAAAGCCAAGCCAAAATATAGGAGCATATAAAAATCTGAGTCCATTCCATTATTAAGTAGCTTTATGAACCACCTTTATAGCTTCAATAGATTGAAGGAACCCTTTAGTTCCCTTGATTGGTCCCTCACATCATTGAAGGGGGTTAATTCTCACTCCTCTTTATCCAGTTGTTTCAGTTTACTGAGGTCTCTCAAACTGTGTCGTGGTTAAATGAACAACAACCAAGTCAGGCGATCTTCAGTGAACCTTGTTTTCACTAAAAGCTAAAATGTTCCAAGGACCAGAGGATTTTAAAGTCCTTCAAAATTTCACCCGGTTTTTACCACAAATATATATCGATTTTTGGTATTACATCATGCTGGATATTTGTCTTTTATGGTGCAGCTGGCAGCTAAAGGACAGGGTGTCCAATAGTTCCCTTTGTCTGGCCACTGAGCCAAGGGTCAGCAGGAAGAAAGTAGTGGCCGAACATCTTGGCTGCACTAAAAGAAGAGAAAGTTGACTCAGATTTTCATCACTTTGGCTCAGTGGATTCAGTCTCAAATGTGTGAGCTCACACACAAACGCAAACGTAGAAAGACAGTCACATTGTGCAATCTCCTCTCAGAGTACAACTTTCATTATCTGTACTGAACTGAAAAAGAAAATGACTTTATTTGCAATGGTAATCTCACGTCAAAAAATCAGTTCTGTTTTACTGAAAGAGGAAAAGAGTTTCATTACTATGCTGGCACAGCAGGACCTGGAGGCTGCAGTTTATTCATTAAGGATGCTTCATGGTCTCTTTTAAAATGACTGACAACTAATGCCCCCCCCCCCCTCATACAGTGGGGCAAAAAAGTATTTAGTCAGCCACCAATTGTGTAAGTTCTCCCACTTAAAAAGATCAGAGAGGCCTGTAATTTTCATCATAGGTATACCTCAACTATGAGAGACAAAGTGAGGAAAAAAAATCCAGAAAATCACATTGTCTGATTTTTAAAGAATTTATTTGCAAATTATGGTGGAAAATAAGTATTTGGTCAATAACAAAAGTTAATCTCAATACTTTGTTATATAGCCTTTGTTGGCAATGACAGAGGTCAAACGTTTTCTGTAAGTCTTCACAAGGTTTTCACACACTGTTGCTGGTATTTTGGCCCATTCCTCCATGCAGATCTCCTCTAGAGCAGTGATGTTTTGGGGCTGACGCTGGGCAACACGGACTTTCAACTCCCTCCAGAGATTTTCTATGGGGTTGAGATCTGGAGACTGGCTAGGCCACTCCAGGACCTTGAAATGCTTCTTACGAAGCCACTCCTTCGTTGCCCGGGCGGTGTGTTTGGGATCATTGTCATGCTGAAAGACCCAGCCACGTCTCATTTTCAATGCCCTTGCTGATGGAAGGAGGTTTTCACTCAAAATCTTACGATACATGGCCCCATTCATTCTTTCCTTTACACGGATCAGTCGTCCTGGTCCCCTTGCAGAAAAACAGCCCCAAAGCATGATGTTTCCACCCCCATGCTTTACAGTAGGTATGGTGTTCTTTGGATCCAACTCAGCATTCTTTCCCCTCCAAACACGACAAGTTGAGTTTCTACCAAAAAGTTATATTTTGGTTTCATCTGACCATATGATGTTCTCCCAATCCTCTTCTGGATCATCCAAATGCTCTCTAGCAAACCGCAGACGGGCCTGGACGTGTCCTGGCTTCAGCAGGGGGACACGTCTGGCACTGCAGGATTTGAGTCCCTGGCGGCGTAGTGTGTTACTGATGGTAGCCTTTGTTACTTTGGTCCCAGCTCTCTGCAGGTCATTCACTAGGTCCCTCCGTGTGGTTCTGGGATTTTTGCTCACCGTTCTTGTGATCATTTTGACCCCACGGGGTGAGATCTTGCGTGGAGCCCCAGATCGAGGGAGATTATCAGTGGTCTTGTATGTCTTCCATTTTCTAATAATTGCTCCCACAGTTGATTTCTTCACACCAAGCTGCTTACCTATTGCAGATTCAGTCTTCCCAGCCTGGTGAAGGTCTACAATTTTGTTTCTGGTGTCCTTTGACAGCTCTTTGGTCTTGGCCATAGTGGAGTTTGGAGCGTGACTGTTTGAGGTTGTGGACAGGTGTCTTTTATACTGATAACGAGTTCACACAGGTGCCATTAATACAGGTAACGAGTGGAGGACCGAGGAGCCTCTTAAAGAAGTTACAGGTCTGTGAAAGCCAGAAATCTTACTTGTTTGTAGGTGACCAAATACTTATTTTCCACCATAATTTGCAAATAAATTCTTTAAAAATCAGACAATGTGATTTTCTGGATTTTTTTTCCTCACTTTGTCTCTCATAGTTGAGGTATACCTATGATGAAAATTACAGGCCTCTCTGATCTTTTTAAGTGGGAGAACTTACACAACTGTTGGCTGACTAAATACTTTTTTGCCCCACTGTACAATTTTATTAGGTATAAAAGCATCTTTTTCTTTTCTAGTTATAATTTAAAGTTTTATCTTTTCTTTTTACTGTATGTCAGAACAGTATGGTACAGATGTGGATTGGTTTGTTTTATAGTAGCTAGGCTGGTCATGCTTGCATATTAGTTTATTAGTTTTGTTCTCAGTGCATATTGGACTTCATGAGTGCTGCCACTGGCCATCCTGTTTGTGATGGTCATTAGCTACGTTTACATGCGCCAAATTTCCCCAATCTGATTAAAATCTTGGTTGATCTGAATTCCCAAATCCCTGTTTACATGGACACTAACTGAAATGATCTGATCATGCCATGAGTACACATGCACCAAGCACTCAATCAGGTTAAATGAGTTGAGCATGCGCACAGCGAGTTGTCTTTCTGGGGGAAGAAAAAAGTAAACAAACTCCGTCCTTTCTGCACGTCTTTCCCGTCCCATCGTGTGCTCGATCTGACTCACGTTTTCCCCAATATGGACCTTCTGCAGGTGATTACCTTTATGTTTGGGTTTTTACTGGTCGCATTAACCAAGCTAGAGGCAGAATACATATTACTACTGCTCCTCCACCACAGGAGAGGAGAGCAGGATGACAGGATGACTGCACCAGCAGACCACTTCTGTTTACTTCCCGCTATGTTTTCTACTTGAGTCTGCAAAAGCAGAAAGACGTCACGCTGAAGTTGTACGCATGCGCAGTGGGCTCTTTTCACCCTTTCTTTCCGAATGGGTGTATACATGCACGTCTATCCGAATGAAGATCGGACAAAACCACCCCTCTCGATCGGAAGTAAATTTCTTTCGGATCAGGCTGCATCGGATCAAAACATTCTGATTGACATGTTTACATGACGTCTTTTTTATCCGATTGGGCGTTTATTCCGATTAAATGTGCCCATGTAAACGTAGCTACTGATAGGGTCTCCAGGCATAGTGGTGGAGAGGAGATACGACTGGGCCATATCATACTTTTCATGGTAATACCAGTACAATGTTAGGGAATGATGGGGGTAGAAGCATGGCAGTGATAGAGAAGGAAGAGGGGGAAAGTGGTTCATTAACTGAACCAGAATTGGTTTGCAAAAAGGTGCAACTTCCCTGGTGTGGAACTGGTTTGGTCAGCTTTCTGCAGATGATGTGGTTCTGTTGAACCACAATACTCAAGTAGGATATGGTGTTTAGATGATGCTCAGATCCATAGCTATTTGTAGATGTTCAGCATGCTGTGTGGCAGTTCACAGCCAAGTGTGACGTGGTCAGCATGAGAGTTAGCTGGTCTAAAGATGAGGCCAAAGTTCTCAACCCTAAAAAGACTGTTGGGCAGCATTAGGCTGGGCCCGGCTGACTGGGAGGAGACCCCCGGGCTTACTCAAGACTTGCCCCCCACAGGGACCATGGAAGTGGGTGATGTTGTGCAAGAAACCTTTACTGTACGTATTTAAACAAATTAAAACAAAGACACTGGATAACGTTCAACCTAACTTGCTAAAATATGTTCACAGAGCATACATTTTGAGAAACCAATCTGTATACTACCATAGCAAGACTTAACAGATTTGCTTTTAGTTTTTTAGAAGTTTGTCACTGTTTGATTGAGCCTCAACAGTGTGAGAATATTTTCTCACGTTGACTGGGCTGAGAGTTGTGACAGGCAAAACAATCATCTTCACAAGTCATCACTAACAAGGCTGTCAACAAATAGTAGCAAATTGACAAAACGCTGACCAACCTATGCACCAAACAGCGCTGGAGGTGTCTTGGATTGTATTTTAACGCTTGAAGTCGTAATCGAAGATCAATTTTTAGAGGTTCATTAGAGAACGACCCTTATTTCAGAGAGTATGTAATAAAGGCTAAATTTTTAATTCAGGACAGGGAGTTTAACTTTTTAAAGATATGATGAGATTGGCAAATTTATCCTCCTTTCCCATTTTCTGCAAGGGTTTAATGAATATGTATTTAGCATTTTAAGTTTCCATTATGTCATTTACATTCTGATTTCTCATCAGATTCTGTGGTAAAATGAAAGTATGTTTTTTCTGTTGCTTTTCATTCAGGGTATGATATTCCTTGTAAGTTAAACTTCTTCATCCTTTTTAAAGAGGTTTTGCTTAAAGGAGCAACAAGCGATTTTTCACCGCTAGGTGTGCTGTTGAGTACAGGATTGAGACCAAAACAAAGTCTGAAAGGACAAAGTCGACAACTTTATGGCTTTCCAGAGCGAGTCATTACAGTAACACTAGATTAAAATAATGATTGTTCCTTACCTGTCCAGGAGAAGAAAAGCCAGCTCCGAGTCAAATTGTAAATTCTCTCGTTCTCTCAGTGCTCTCCATCTTGGAAAAGCAAGACCAATGTTTATCCTGGTTTTGTCCCTTGCTTTACCCGGTTTGTTTGTCATTGGCCGTGGCTTCTTGGGTGATGAAATGTGTTCCCGGTCATCTTCAGGTGAACGCTTTGCTCCGCCTTCCGCCATTTCGCTTCAACAATATGTGTTGTCCTTCGCTCAGTACATGAAGGAGGTGGAGTTTCACATGCACGAACATGCACGCTGAAGGAGACCACCTTTGTAAACAAGAGGCTCGATATCAACACAGAGAGATGGTGTGTGACCTCATGCTATGTTCCAGATGGAATTACACATCTAGAGCTTCACATTGCATATTTTGAATTCTTTCAAACTGGAAATGATTAATTTTCGCTTATTGCTCCTTTAAGGAAGAAGAAAAAAGTTTCCTTTGTCATTGAGATGCAAGCTTTTTTTTTTACATCTCAATGACATAGAAAACTCTTTTAATGATAGTAACGTTCATATTTTTGTATTATGAAGACCAGTTGTTTTAACGAAGGGTGAAAACAGGCCATCTAAGGGACAAAAAACTAACATTAAACAGAGGAAGAGGTTTTCAGTATTTACACAGCTTTGGATCTATTCCCCTGACAGCTTAAAACCAATTTGCACCTTCATGCATGTGTTCGAAACATTTCAAATATGGACTGGGCGAACAAAGACCCCAACAACCACTCAGAAAGGAGTTATTCTGCTGTTATTTACAAAAGCTATGTAAACAAAAACATTTGGGATGAAATTGGGTCATATTGTTTTCAGGTCACCGTACTCTCTACATTGGAGTCCATGTTCCCCTGGGTCGGCGGTCACACCGGCGTCACCGCCACCACGGACACAGACACAGGAAGAGGTCAAAGGAGAGGGACTCCACATCTGAGGATGGACGGGAGTCACCTTCCCACAGTGAGTGTCTCAGACATTCAGAAGTAAACGCCACCAAGTTTTTCAATTCTGTTTTACTCTAAATGTACAGTAGCATTTTGCCTTCAGGTGGAAGGTGTTAGCTACCTCTTTGCATCATACTCCCTCTTCTTTTGCATTCACTCAGTTGACACACCAGCACAGAGGGTGCAGTTTCTACTTGGTACAGAGGATGGGGATGAGGAGCACATCCCTCACTCCCTGTTCACCGAGATGGACGAAATCTGCCTCAAGGAGGGTGAGGATGCCGAGTGGAAAGAGACAGCTAGGTACGCTGCTGCTGATGACCACGCAGGCTACGGCCTGGCCAGCTGCGATGCTTTCCTTTGTCACATCTGGGACTTTTCTCCCTCTGTCTGTCTAAAATGTTTATGATAAACTGGTTTTGATCCCTCAGTCTTCATGTTTGTTTAACTACAAGACAAAAGGTTTATTGTTTTCACACTTGTTTACAGGTGGCTGAAGTTTGAGGAGGACGTTGAAGATGGCGGCGAGCGTTGGAGTAAACCCTACGTTGCCACTCTATCTCTACACAGTCTTTTTGAGCTGCGCAGCTGCATCATGAATGGCATTGTGATGCTGGACATGAGGGCCAACTCGCTGGAGGAGATTGCAGGTAAACAGTGAAGGCAGACTCTCAAATCCCAAGCTAGGAAGAGGTGGTTGTTGAGTTCCGCAACACACCATTCTCAGGTTTTATATTTCCTTGAGCGATGCCTGTTTAATCCCAGCTTCATCCTTCACATACCGCCTCCTAAGACTCCCTTGTCAAAAATTAGTTTATCTCAACTGGCCCTCCCTGGTTAAACAAAGCACCCCCCTAAAAATAGCTAAAACTAAGAAGGAGGTTAAGCTTTCAACATCATCTGTCAAAGCAAATGTTGTACTTTTTATAATTTAAAGGTGTAAATCATAAAAATGATAATTTTATGGCTTTATGTCAAGGTCACACAAACTTGTAAAAAAAACAATCCCAAAAAAAAAAAAAAATTATGTTCTTCAGAAAAACTTATTTACATTTTGACCTAACCAAAACAAGAAAAGGGTTTTGATATACTGAGTACAATATATCAAGTTTAGATTGAAACAATACATTTTAAAATTAAAGGACTGTCAGATGAAAAAGAGGATTAGAACGCCCACATTTTTAGAATTATTTTCATGTGGCTCTAATCCTCACAATAATCAAGTAGGTGAATATGAAAACAAACACTCAGTGGATGTACATGGATGCAGCATTAATAAGAAAATTATGTTTTAAAAAAAACAACCCTTTTTAAACTTTATAAGAAAACTGTAGAAAAACACAGGTCTTTGGTTTGAAACGGGGCTGCACGGAGTTTGCATGTTCTCCCTGTGTATGTTTGGGTTTTCTCTGGTGACTCTGGCTTCCTTCCACAAACATAATATGCTTGAGCTTAACTGGCAAATCTAAATTTTCACTTGTTGTAACTGTCTATGTGTGATGGACTGGCGACCTGTCCATGGCGCCAGAATTATGTCAAAAGTATGGAGAACAACTTCTTCAACTCTGCATGGATATTATCTACTCATGCGAGCAGTTTCTTCCCTCACATGCTTAAAAATTCTTTATACACAGTTTCAACCATTCGCGCCTGCGCGGTACACACTGCGCCCTCGGAAAAAAAATGATGCTCGTTTATATATCTGACTTTTGAAAGTTTGAAGACGGAGTGGAGAGCCTAAGTCTCCTCCCCTTCCGGTCGGCCAATGGGTTCCCTGGCCAAAAAAATAATGAACGGAAGTCAGTGGAACGATAAAAGCTATTTTCTGGTCCGCTTTGTCTTTCATCTTGAATCACACATATGTTGTACCTCAATTTAAATGATAATTAATGATGTGAGTTTCGACTGTCTTTATCGTGTGACTTCTGAGGTATTTGCTTTTAAAAATTCACAATTAAAATGACTACACATTGGTGGTCGCATATATGACGTCACCGCAGAATCTCCATCTTTTCACAGCCATGTTTCATCTTCGTCTTCTGCTTCGTCTCGTTGAGTGGTTTGGTGACGTCAATTTGGCAAGACTGGCTGTTGTAGTCCGCTACGTGTTTTTACACAAAACCTAAAATTACTTTTGCCGCATGTCGTAAATGATCGCTCTCTCAGTATCAAACTTTGTCTTTACAATTCACGCACATCATATGTTCGATCCATGGTGCATTTCAAACTGGATCAGAAAATAACTTTTATCGCTCCATTGACTCTCATTAATTTTTTTTGGCAGTAGGGGACCCATGGACCGGAAGTAGTAGGGCGTGACTTAGGCTCCCCGTACAATAGCAGCACTGACCCTCATTTGATTGGTCATTTCCAATCAGTTACGCCCTCCAGAACCGGAACACAAAGTGTCAAACAACAGCAACCACATAAAACAGAAATAATGTGATAAAAATTCTTGTTAATAAGTGAAAATCTCCTCACATCCATATGATCTATTTGATTACAGAACAAGAATATACAGGCCAAACAAAGAAACAAAAAGTTAGAAAGTAAGGGAAGAAACTGCTCACACAAGTAGATAATATCCATGCAGCATTAAAGAAATTGGTCTTCATATGTTTGACATAATTCTGTTGCCATAACTTTCCAGGTGTAACTCTGCCTCTCAGCCAATGACTTCTGGAGATATCCCTGCTATGGAGCTGGTTTCTAAGTGTGTATAGATGAAGACTGATTATTGTAAAAAAAGAACAGATAAAACATAGTGATTAAAGTCATAAACAATACAAAACAAAGTCACTTCTGAACCTGGTTTGGATGAATGAAGAATTGTTATTTTAAAGAGAGCAAGGATAATGCTCATCTCCCTATGATCAAAACAAAGCAAACTGCTGTTGCAGAAATCAGTAGAACTTAACCTGATTTGGTGATTAAATCGGCCACAGTGGGTCAGTTTTTGTTGACATAATCAGCTTAGCGTTAGCTGTTAAACACGCAGGGGTAGACGCCTTCAGAAGAAAAGCTTGTTGAATTCACATAACTAAAACTTTGTAGGAAGAGTTCTGCTTACACAGGTATAATCTGTGTGGATCTCATCTCTCAGACATGGTTCTGGATCAGCACGAGGTGTCCGGCTCTGTTGGTGAGGACGCCAGGAAGAGGATCCGTGAGGCCCTGCTCAAGCAGCACCACCACCAAAACCACAAAAAACTGGCTAACCGCATCCCTATCGTGCGCTCTTTTGCTGATATTGGCAAGAAGCAGTCTGAGCCTCATTCCATGGACAAAAATGGTGAACATTCACGCACAAACACACACCTGGCAGTAATTAAGTTTGTCTTTTTATTTCACATGTGAGATGTTTTATGCATTATGTAAAAACCCCCCTGTTGTGTTTCTTATTGTTTAAGAACCTTTTATTTCTTGTTTGTGTCTCAGTGTTTGTTGCATTTGTGTGATGACCTGTTTTTTTTTTAATCATCATCCCAGAAAATGGCGTTTACTGTCAAACCTTAAAGTGTTTGCCTGAAAAGACACACACTTTAGAAGAAGCTCCAGCCAAAAGGGCTTTCTCCTTCGGGGTGTATCGGTGGTGTGTATGTTGTGTGTTGTCTCTGTCCAAACCTTCATCACCTTCGAGCTCCGACAGAAGCTGTGACCTCACGAACACAGACACCCCCTTTGGCGAAACGACAACCAAACGCCTTAGTGTCCTTCAAGCAGTCACACGTGGCTACTGTCCCGTCTCACAAGAAGACACAGAAATCTGGACAGGCAACTAGTCTTGACACCATAAATAAAGATAGTTGTAGTGTTAAAATGACAAATTAAAGTGGAGAGTATCATCATAACTGTTTTAATTGGGTAAATGTTTTAAGGAAGCGAAAGAGAGGGAAAAAATGAACTTTTCCAGGCCAAGTCAGTGTCTCAAGAAAGATTTAAAGTATGTTGTAGGATATTAATAAAGGTGTGACTTAGTGAAATAAAAAAAAAATTAGACAAATTTACCAATGTTTTAATAAAGTAAAACGCATGTAATGGAACATTTTTAGCTATTCATAGGTACATCTGGCTTTATTAAATAATAAATTGACTTGCCATAATGATCAGGCAGGAGTAATGTCCCAGTTTCAATGACGATACGCACCACTTTTTGTTATCATCAATTATTTTGATTACTTTGAACCATAAAGATGTAGTTTGTAGCTGCCATTAACATCATTAATAATGTTAGCCACTTACAAAAAACCCATCTTGTAACCTAGCAACACAAACTCGTGACATTTGGGAATCTTGGTTCGGAAACTACTTGGTAAAGTGTGTTGTTTTGCTTTTTTGCCAAGTGTCAGTGACTCTGATTTATCATTGTATCTTTGAATATAAAGCTAAATTAATTGTTTATTTCTGAAAGAGTACAACACTCCTTTTTCTCCCATCAGATAAACATTTTTTAATAATAAAAAGACTCCAAATGTTGTATCACACTTTTCACTGTAACTCTACCATGTAACGGCACACTGGAGAGCATTCTGTCCTTTTCAGGAAAACCATAACCACAACAGACTGAACCTGTGTAGAAACTAATAATATTTTCTTGCTCTCTGAAAGGCCAAACAGTCTCACCTCAGTCTCAGCCGCCCAACAACGAGAACAAACAAGATGTCAGCCGGGAAAACAGTGCTGTTGACTTCAGTAAGGTGAGCAATGGGAACTACTACTGATCTCGCTGTTTACCTACGGTCACCGATAGCTGGATACATAACAAGTGCTGTATATTTAATCAGTCTTGGATTACGTGTGAAATGGTCATCACAAACGTCTCACAGCAGGAACCTGAAAGGAATTCAACAGGATTGGATGTTGTTTTCTTGACTTGTGTGAACCACCAGATTCAGATCCAGCCATTAAATCAGACTTTTAATCTGTCTTTGTTAAGTAATAACTATTTTTACACACCTTCTTTGTCTAAAGACTGTTTAATTAAATGGATAAGTGCAGAGTGCATCTTTTATCTCCAAATAAGAAGTGTTCTGTCTCGCCCTGTCAAGCAGATTGACCTCCACTTCATGAAGAAGATCCCTCCTGGTGCAGAGGCATCCAATGTCTTGGTAGGAGAACTGGATTTCCTTGACCGCCCTGTGGTGGCCTTCGTCCGTCTGTCTCCTGCTGTGCTCCTCAACGGGCTGACTGAAGTTCCTATCACCACCAGGTAAGACATAGGTTAATGGAGAACCTTGCAGCTTGTGTCTTTTTGACTTTATGCCACATCCCCTCCAGCTTTCATCCACCAAAACTCATTTGTTTACCTCTTGTTGTTTTTGTTGTCCAGGTTTTTGTTCATCCTCCTCGGGCCTTTGGGAAAAGGTCCACAGTATCATGAAATTGGTCGATCTATTGCGACACTGATGACTGATGAGGTGAGTACAAACAGTGAAATAATGTGTGTTGTGTGTGGTTCAGATGGTTTTGGTTTAAAATACACATATACACAGTTTACAGGAAGAAATATCCAAAATATCCCAAAACCTTCAAATAACATTATGGTGATACGGATGAAAAATAATAACTGACAACTAAAAATATTCAATATAGTTCAATCATTTAGACAACAGAAGTCGAGTGAACTTAGAAGCTCATGAAAGATTTATCTTGTTAAAAGAAGTCATCCAAAGTAGAGTCTTACATTATGGAAAAAATCTGTAAATTACTCAGGCTTGAACATTTTAGCTTGCAATATCAACAATGTACATCAGTAAATAATCAACTCAAACAAGGAGAAACAGTTGCCATAAGACTTAGTTGATAGCATGCAAAGAACATAGTGGCTGCAGTTAAAACTAGAAAATCACTCGTAGAGTTCAGACCTCCAACAAACACCTCAGTTTCCTCCATATTGTGATTTACACTAAAAGTAACAGTCTCACCTTTGTTGTATCGACATTATCAGATTCATTGACCATGAAACACCTTTAACAGCTGGATTGATATTAATATCATTATTAATTCAGTAGTTATTCAGTAATGGAGGTTTTTGTCTGGATTGAGCTCCAGAGGGGTCGTAGGACCTGAGTAAAGCGCTATACAAGTACACGCCATTTACCATTTACATTCTGTTGATTTCAGGAGCTTGTTTTCTATAACTGAGTTTCATGTTTGACTCGTGGGTAAAGCGTGTTCTGAAAATGTTGACAAGACGTTTCACACGGCTGCAGCGAGCTCACGCTACTCACCATCATCTGAGGCAGATGTTTTTTGTTTTTTTTTGTTCTCCTGGTTGAGACTAGTCCTTTGGGATGGATCAAAATAGAAGTTTATGATCTTTAACTTGCTTTATTATTTATAGACAGAAATTTGCTTCTGTGTGAGTCTGTGAATAAATGAGGAGATTTACAAGAAGCACAAACAAGTTTTTCATGTGATTTCAGTTAAAGTTTATAGAGTTAAAATAATATGGATAATGTTTTTCTATAGATTTTCCATGATGTTGCCTACAAGGCCAAAGACAGGAATGACCTGGTGGCGGGCATAGACGAGTTCCTGGATCAGGTGACGGTGTTACCCCCTGGCGAGTGGGACCCCTCCATCAGAATAGAACCTCCTAAAAACGTTCCCTCTCAGGTAAATGTTGGTTACCTGTAAACATTGTTTAGTATGTAATTTAGTTTTAATAGGGTTATTAGAACTGTCTTTGAGAAAAAAGTAGCCTCGTTCACACAGGATGATGATACTGCTACATTCTATACAACCTAACAAAGCATGGCTGGACAAATTTGTAAAATCTTCTTTGCTTTGAAAGTAATTATGACGTTGTCGGTTTCCATATTACCTGTGCCCTGTCCACCTGTTTTTGATGAGATGGTACGTAACACACCCCGGGAGTGATGGCAGATGATCTTACGTTGTTGATGAAAATTTCTCTCGTCCTTAAATTTATCCGTTTGTGAAATCTCACTATTCTTTGTTGAAGATTAAAAAGTTGTAATTTTTTAGCTTTAATATTTTCTGTTATATTTTTTTTAGATTTATCATTCATCATTCAGTTTAAAGAAAGCCAGTTTGTAAAGTTGTCTGTCCTTTTGAAACAACATCTTACACCCTGGTTTAGAGAGATGTCATCATTAAAATGTTTTGCTAATAAACCGTCCACAGCAATTCGTTCAATGATAGTGTCGGCATGAGAATGTAACTGCATCTTTCTAAGTGAACTGAAGTAGGCGATTACACATCAGTCATTGATGTCCCCATCCCCAAGGATGGCCCATAACCAACATTTGAGTGACAGTGATCTTTACTACATAGGAAAAGCGTAAGATTCCCCCCGTTCCCAACGGAGTGACGGATCTTGGCGAGTCTGAGGAACACGGAGGCCACGGTGGCCCTGAGCTCCAGCGTACAGGGAAGTAAGTGTCGGAGACAAATGGTACAATTTACTGTGGACACTCTGTAACTTCCCAAAGGTTTTTAGGGTCATCTTGTTCCCAAACTGTAAATTTCACCCTCCTAAATGGCAGAGGACCCAAGTGGTTGTAGTCCTCAACCCAACACTGAAGCTCTTTGTTTGACGATGTTAATACAATCCTAAAATATTCTAAGATGTTGATCCCACAATAACGTTCTTAAATACAGCAGATGTGTCACGGTTTGTTATTTGACATCTTTTTAGCATCAGAGAACTAACAAAATATTGTTCTAATCAGTAACATTTTATATTTGTTCTTCTCTACAAGGCAAGTGCACGACTTCTATCAGACATAATTACAAATTTAATAATAATAATCTCCTCAGTTACACGATTATTTAGATCAACAAATAAAATTCAGAAAAGATTATTTCAGAAACAAATAAAATAAATCTAAAATACATACTTTTCTTTTTCTCGTGATTAGTGGGAATACAGTCCAATACAGTGTCACTCAGATTCTGTGATTTTAAAGGTTAAGAGAATTAAAAACAGCTTTTTGAATAAAACAAAACTATCCACTATCCACAAAATGACCACAATTTATAACTTGACTGCAGCGATGTAAAAAAAAAAAGAACAAAACATTATAAACACACACAAAATAATGTAAATCACAAGTTTAAAATGTGTCAACAAAAATGTAAAATGTAAGAATGGCATCAAATTAGTGTCAAAAGTGTGTGCACACCGAACATTAAGCGCATGAAAGTGATTCGCGTGAGGAATTTACATGTATGCATGTATGCATGCAAATGGTATCTGCAAGCACTGTTCATGATTTTGACTCTAATTTGATGCCATACGTTCAGCAATGATTTCAATGGGAAGGTTTTTTGTCTGTGAGGTTGTTGGTCAAAATCTAAAACTGATCATTTTTGTAAAATAACGACTGATAATCAATTATTTATAACATACAACCCAGCCATAAAAGTATACAAGTGTTGTGACAATAATAATGAATCAGGCATTTTAAGGCTTCAAAATATGTTAAGTGCTCTGCTGTTACTTGTCCTTGGTAATAACACTACATAATTAAATTCCCACACCAGGTTTTTGCTAGTAAAGGAATCCTTTCTTCTTTTTTTATTGAGGAGATTAATTATAGAAAAAATATTCAAAGCTTCTCATGACTGCAAGGAGATTCTTAACCTTCTGCTCGAAACAACAGAGTTAGTGTTTAAGAGCACTCGGTGCATTTCTGGGTGATTTAATCACGAAGGAGTGAGTGATGTTCTGCAACTGAGCTGCTGAGGAACTGCGGTATGCTGCGGAACAGAACCTTTCCTCTCAGTTACAATTGGCCTTAAGCCCAGTCTCTTCCATCAAACCAACTCCAGACCCCCCCAGTCTTCCCTCCCCCCTCCCCCAGGACTGAAATAAACACAGCGACCCACCCAGTGTTGCTACAGCAACCTCCTATAAACGATTCCCCTCGATCCCCGTTTGATGCAGCAGGAGAGGCTGCTTGCTGTGCACGAGTTGTAGCAATTACACACATACACACACACTCAGACACAAAACAACTCCAATTCATTGGGGTCACTCTGTACCTAGTTAATACTTTGCCTGAAGAGCCACATGAATAATATAGAGAGTAACTATATAAGCTAGCATGCTGATAGCCCCCTGTACAGGAGAAACATTTGTTTACTAGCCACATTAAATTAATTAACAAACAAAGAATAATTAACTCACTGGTTAGCTGTTTATATTTTGTATTTTAACATATCGTAGCAACAGACTTTAAACTTTCAAACAGACTTCAGACTTTTTGCGGGCGGCGTAGTCTAGCGGAAGGATGAGCGCCCTTCGTTCGAAAGATGGCAGGTTCGATTCCCGGTGCTGGCAAGCTACGTCGAAGTATCCTTGGGAAAGATACTAAATCCCGCAACTGCCCTCCGGGCCCTGTTCAAGATGGCTGCCCTCTGCTCCTCACCTCACTGTGAGGATGGGTTAAATGCAGAGCCTAATTTCCCCCCCGAGGGATTAATATAGGGAAAAAAACTCAAGTTGCACTTGTGTTCTTTGCATTGATGTAAAGCCCTTTCCCAACATCCATTGCAGGTTATTCGGGGGATTAATTTTGGATGTCAAGCGAAAGGCTCCACACTACCTTTCAGACTACACAGATGCCCTCAGCCTCCAGTGTCTGGCCTCCTTCCTGTTCCTTTACTGCGCCTGCATGTCACCTGTTATTACCTTTGGAGGACTACTGGGTGAGGCAACAGAGGGACGTGTGGTAAGAAGCTACTCGAGTAACTAAAGGGTTAAGTTTTATGTTACAAGATGATCCTGCCTCCTTTAAAATACTAGATAAAAGCCTTTATGTGTGGCTGAATAAAGCAGAAGATATTTTCTTGTGTTTCCAGAGTGCCATCGAGTCCCTGTTCGGGGCTTCTATGACCGGGATAGCCTACTCTCTTTTTGGTGGACAGCCCCTCACCATCCTGGGGAGCACAGGACCTGTCCTTGTCTTCGAAAAGATCCTATTCAAGTTTTGCAAGTAGGCTCTTTTCCTGATTTTTCTGGCTCAATGTTTCCCTCCTAATGTTTACGATGCTATGCAGTCGGAACGCCGCATCACTTGTTCCCACTAACCGTCATCGTGTGTTTGTCAGGGAGTACGGCCTGTCCTACCTGTCCCTGAGGGCCTGCATCGGCCTGTGGACAGCCTTCTTCTGTCTGCTGCTGGTGGCTACTGATGCTAGCTCCCTTGTCTGCTACATCACACGCTTCACTGAAGAAGCTTTTGCAGCTTTGATCTGCATCATTTTCATCTATGAGGCCCTGGAGAAGCTTGTTCACTTGGGGGTGCACTATCCCATCAACAAAAACAACAACCTTCAGAAGCTCACGCAGTACTGGCAAGTATATCCATCTTAAACGATTAGATAAGGTTGTTTGTTTTGACTATTTCTGATGTAATCAGATACTACAGTGGGGCAAAAAAGTATTTAGTCAGCCACCAATTGTGTAAGTTCTCCCACTTAAAAAGATCAGAGAGGCCTGTAATTTTCATCATAGGTATACCTCAACTATGAGAGACAAAATGAGGAAAAAAAATCCAGAAAATCACATTGTCTGATTTCTAAAGAATTTATTTGCAAATTATGGTGGAAAATAAGTATTTGGTCAATAACAAAAGTTAATCTAAATACTTTGTTATATAGCCTTTGTTGGCAATGACAGAGGTCAAACGTTTTCTGTAAGTCTTCACAAGGTTTTCACACACTGTTGCTGGTATTTTGGCCCATTCCTCCATGCAGATCTCCTCTAGAGCAGTGATGTTTTGGGGCTGACGCTGGGCAACACGGACTTTCAACTCCCTCCAGAGATTTTCTATGGGGTTGAGATCTGGAGACTGGTTAGGCCACTCCAGGACCTTGAAATGCTTCTTACGAAGCCACTCCTTCGTTGCCCGGGCGGTGTGTTTGGGATCATTGTCATGCTGAAAGACCCAGCCACGTCTCATTTTCAATGCCCTTGCTGATGGAAGGAGGTTTTCACTCAAAATCTTACGATACATGGCCCCATTCATTCTTTCCTTTACACGGATCAGTCGTCCTGGTCCCCTTGCAGAAAAACAGCCCCAAAGCATGATGTTTCCACCCCCATGCTCTACAGTAGGTATGGTGTTCTTTGGATCCAACTCAGCATTCTTTCCCCTCCAAACACGACAAGTTGAGTTTCTACCAAAAAGTTATATTTTGGTTTCATCTGACCATATGATGTTCTCCCAATCCTCTTCTGGATCATCCAAATGCTCTCTAGCAAACCGCAGACGGGCCTGGACGTGTCCTGGCTTCAGCAGGGGGACACGTCTGGCACTGCAGGATTTGAGTCCCTGGCGGCGTAGTGTGTTACTGATGGTAGCCTTTGTTACTTTGGTCCCAGCTCTCTGCAGGTCATTCACTAGGTCCCTCCGTGTGGTTCTGGGATTTTTGCTCACCGTTCTTGTGATCATTTTGACCCCACGGGGTGAGATCTTGCGTGGAGCCACAGATCGAGGGAGATTATCAGTGGTCTTGTATGTCTTCCATTTTCTAATAATTGCTCCCACAGTTGATTTCTTCACACCAAGCTGCTTACCTATTGCAGATTCAGTCTTCCCAGCCTGGTGAAGGTCTACAATTTTGTTTCTGGTGTCCTTTGACAGCTCTTTGGTCTTGGCCATAGTGGAGTTTGGAGCGTGACTGTTTGAGGTTGTGGACAGGTGTCTTTTATACTGAGAACGAGTTCACACAGGTGCCATTAATACAGGTAACGAGTGGAGGACCGAGGAGCCTCTTAAAGAAGTTACAGGTCTGTGAAAGCCAGAAATCTTACTTGTTTGTAGGTGACCAAATACTTATTTTCCACCATAATTTGCAAATAAATTCTTTAAAAATCAGACAATGTGATTTTCTGGATTTTTTTTCCTCATTTTGTCTCTCATAGTTGAGGTATACCTATGATGAAAATTACAGGCCTCTCTGATCTTTTTAAGTGGGAGAACTTACACAATTGGTGGCTGACTAAATAATTTTTTACCCCACTGTATATGATTCTTAATTCCAACAAAATTTTAAATGTTGTGTTTTGTTCCGTGTTACGTGCAGAGTGTATTTAACTCAGTCCATTTGCTTGAACACTTGAGCTCTTTGCTACGCTCGGAAACAACAGATGGTTGAATATCAGACCCACTGTTCATTTTTTTTTCAGTGGCGAGTTCTGCTTTGTGAGGAATAATCTCATGTTAAGTGTTGTCAGGACCACCGGGGATTATCATCCTGTCACAAGAGACAGCTGAGGGTTGGGACGAGCTCAGAGCTCCTTCTGTAGTTTTTACCTTTAATGTGGGAGCAAGCAAATGATTTCACTCTTTAATTTTGGGAATTAGAGAAAAACTCTTGTTGCTCTGATGCCTGAACATCTCAAAAGATGAAAAATAGCACGTCAGGGTTTGATATTTATTTACTGACTAAAATCTGTAGTGCCCTCCGGTTTTTCCAACCAAGCTTCATTCTTTTAAAGTCCATCTATCCAGTTTCAACAGTGGAAGAGAAAAGTCATTTCTCCCTGAAGACCCAAGGTGTCTTTCAAATCATTCCCTGACCAGAGAGGATTTATAATCTCTCTAGCAGGTTCTGGTTCTACCTTGAGGTCTCCTTCCCCAAAGACATGTTCAAAACATCTCCAAAGAAATGCATTTAGGAAGGATCCTAATCCTGAACCACCTAATATGACTCTTTTCAACACTGTGTGATGTAGTTCGGCCACCTTACGGAGACAGTCAACTTGTATCCAGGATCTTGTTCTTTCAGTCATGATATAAAGGTCAGATGAAGATAAGAATGTAAACGGACCAGATATGAGTTTTATCATAATGTATCACCACAGGCCGGATAACAACTGTATTCTGGTTTGTCTCCTGTTCCATCCTGCTTTCAGGGGATGGTTGAACCATCACCAAACAGCATTCCACTTTCCTCTAAGTTAGAACCAAGGTCTCAGATTTGGATCTGATTATCATTCACGTCTAGTTTCAGTTGGTCCCTTTGTGTCCTGAAGGTTCTGGTTTTAGGGTATTATCAGAACCACATACTAAGCTAAGAATGAGGTTCCCTCTATTCCATGACCAGTAGTTATGAGTATTTAACAAACAAATACAGAACAACAGTGCTATTCTATTCTATTCTATTCTATTCTATTCTATTCTATTCTATTCTATTCTATTCTATTCTATTCTATGTGCCCCAGAAACCCATATGTTAATCTGCTTTAGTCGATGAGTTCAGGCTCATTTTGTGTTTAATTCTTACGTTTTCTTTCCTGTTACCAATTGAAGGTGTTTTTTTTAAATGATCCACACCAAACTAACTTAAATACTGGTTTCCCTGACAGGTGTACATGTGTGGAGCCGAAGGACCCGAGCAACGAGACTCTGCACTTTTGGGATGAAAGAAACGTCACAGCATCACAAGTGAACTGGACCATGTTGGACGTCCATGTAAAGAAACCATTTATATTTAAAACAACCGTATAGCTGTATTAAAGATGGATTCTGTGTTTACATTCTGTTGTTTATGTCAAATTCAAGGATTGTTAGCAGAGCTGTTTGTAGCTCTGGCTAAAATAAAAAAAATCATATTGGACATTAATAGATAATTAATTATATAAATAAATGTGTTTGTAAGACTTTTTTGAGATTAGCTCATCTGTCATACAACAGGAAAGATTTTAATAGTTCTTAACTTTTCCACAGAAACTTCTTTTTATATCTGAATTGTCTCTTGAAAAGAAAACTATTAAAAAACATTCGTTCTGTTAAAATAAAAGACTGAAACTACAGCCAGAAGACAAATATGAGCGTAATAGAAGAAATCTAAAGTCACAAAAGAACTTTGAAGTAATTGGGTGCATTTTTTTAGTCTCTAAAATGTAATACTTGATGTTATTAGTGTTCAAGCTTCACTAATTCAGCACTCACACTTGTGTTCACCATCATACCATCCGTCACTCTGATCTATATTATTGGCATCTTCAACCCTTCATCGTGTGCTGTGGGACCAGTAGGAGTGCGAGATGCTGCACGGGGAGTTTGATGGGAGCGCCTGTGGTCCTCATGGCCCCTTCATCCCTGATGTCCTCTTCTGGTGCGTGGTGCTCTTCTTCACCACCGTCTTCATGTCTGCCTTCCTCAAGGAGTTCAAGACCAGCCGATACTTCCCCACCAAGGTACGTTCTGCATCGTCAGCCAATAATCTATACGGATCTGGAAGAGGTTGGAGATGATGTTGGGTTTATTTGTCCTACATGTTGATTTTGATAGTCTGTACAGGAGGCGGTGCCGTCTTGAGACCCAATCATGAGTCTAGAGTATGTTTAGCATTAGCGTTGTTGTACAAGCAGAGGATGATTTGCTTGATGCGGATTGCGACAGCTGTGATTGGTCCAGCTGGTTTTCCTTACCCACAGCGTTGCTAAGGGTCTTATTTAATTCGTCACATGTTGTTAAAGGCATTGAGGAGGTGCGATTCTAAAATATCTTAAAATGTTGACAGTTTTGTCAATGTTCTTGCTTGAATCGCAGGGCCTTGTTGGAAGTTTCACCCATTAGTGGGAAATTTTGCAGGACAAATTTTCTGTTAAAATAGAGTCATTGTGAGTGTCTCGACTGCGTCTCAAACGGTGTATTAATTCAACAAAATTCCAACTGAAAATTTGCACATTTTATTTGTATTTGTGGGCCAAACCAGACACCAGTAGTCACAGTCCCATGAGAAACTTAAAGCTAAAAAAGCAATTTGCAACATTTTTAACATCTGCTTGTTTTTTAATCTTGCTTCAAGCTTTCTGAAGGTCTGTCAGTTTTCTTGGCCCTTCTCAATTCTTCTTAGTCCAGTATTTATCCATTCAAGAAGTTTGGAACAAGTGGAGCAAAATCTCAAACAGAAACTCATCTGCTTGTCTGTCCTTTCTGTTGCAAAATTTCCCATAAGCGTAACTTTTCTCCCAAATGTTTATTTCTTGTCCGAGCAGCGACATGAAAACTGTTTACAATAAAAACTACCTTTATTGAGGGTTTATAAGGAGTTATTTAGTTTACAAACACCTAACATTAGTGAGCATTTATAAATCAGACCCTGAATCATTGTTGTATTTATTGCTTTATAATCCTTTGTAAGGGATGTTACATCTCTTAGCATTTAGAGTTACACAGATTATCTGGTAATAATAAAAAGTGCTATTTTTTTGTCAACATACATCCAGTTTGTGGACATTTAAGAAACTTTTTGATGAAAATCTTTTGGATTTGTTACATTCTCCATATTGTTTTGGGACAAAGAGCCACACCTCCTTCCATCTGATCAGTAACTGTACATCTCATGCACACCATCCTGTCTGAGACTTGTTAAAAGGGCGTAGCAGGTGTAAAACGTGATCAGCCTGATAAACTTTCCAGTTCTGCATGTGAGGAGCTCTGGAACAGCTTTGTTTGAGCTCACGCTGCCATCTGCTGGTTGTTTTTCAATCAAACAGAACAGCCTCTGCAGTCTGTCTGGTCCATTCTACTCAAGCAATTTCTATGTTTTATCATTGAGATGACACACATGAGCGTAACATGTGGCGTGATGTTGGGAGATGTATGATGAGATCGCCACCTGGTGGTAAATCTGCAGTCTGGCTCATGCTGATCAACACTCAAACATGAAATGACTGTCAAGCAAAAGGAGGTTTTGGAGATACACATGCAGTAATCTGTTCAGGATTGTTAAATTGTATCTGTTGGGAAAAAATGTCTAAAAGAAACCCACATTTTCTCCCACTCAAAAGTGATTTGTTTTTCTTGTCAACTGGTTCCATGTATTTATGATTGTGATGGTACCTTTATGTAATATCACACAAGTTCTGCTGGAATAACCTTGTAATATATAATCTAAATATTTATAACACAGTGTTGTGTTCAGTGTTTTCTTCTTCAGACGATCAGAACGGACTCCCCTACCATCAGTTTTGGCCGATCAGATCACGATCTGGCATAATCTTTATAAATAAGTGGGAAAAACAGCTTTAATCCAACAATATAAACACAGATCTACTGTGGAAGTTTAGAGTTGTAAGATTCTTCATCCTCCTGTGTTAAACTGTGTGACAGACTTTGTTTGAAGAACATGTGTTGTTGTTATTTTAGGTGAGGTCTATCATCAGTGACTTTGCCGTCTTCATCACCATCCTCACTATGGTGATCATAGATCACGCCCTGGGAATCCCGTCGCCTAAATTAAAGGTCCCCGACAAGTTTAAAGTAAGTCTGCATGTTGATGCATTTGTTGTTTTATATTCTGATTGGGTTTAAGTCCAAACAGCTGACTCATCAGTTTCTTCCTTCAGACACTGTTTTAATGCTTTTTTACAATTTATGAAACTTCCGTTATTTCCTTTAGAAAATAACTGGTATTTTTGCTCTTATCAGCCAACTAGGGATGATCGTGGTTGGGTGATAAACCCAGTGGGACCCAACCCGTGGTGGACCACCATCATCACCTCCGTCCCTGCTCTGCTCTGCACCATCCTCATCTTCATGGACCAGCAGATCACAGCAGTTATTATTAACAGGAAGGAGCACAAACTGAAGGTATTTTACATCTTCTCCTGATCATGTGGTTGGAAATGATCACAGGCTTTTCGTCTTGTTAGCAGCTGTTCCAGTAAATATTTAAACATCAGATTTCTAATTTATTATTTTTTTCAACAGGATTGAACTCAGTCAATGATAAAAGCAGATTATTAATAACTTTTTGTATTTCTGACGTGCAGAAAGGCTGTGGGTACCACCTGGACCTGTTCGTGGTGGGGGTGATGCTGGGCGTGTGCTCTGTGATGGGTCTGCCGTGGTTTGTGGCGGCCACCGTCCTCTCCATCTCCCACGTGAACAGCTTGAAGCTGGAGTCCGAGTGCTCGGCGCCCGGAGAGCAGCCCAAGTTCCTTGGCATACGCGAGCAGCGTTTCACCGGCCTCATGATCTTCACACTCATGGGTTGCTCTGTCTTCATGACCTCTGTGCTAAAGGTTAGAGAGAAAAACAGTTTTATAAATGAAATGAAGCTTGCTCAAATTATTTAAATTCATACACCTTACAAATAAGTTCAAGATCAGTCTATAGGGCGCTTAATGGAATGGGTTTCCATGGCAGCCTTACATCACCAGGCTCTTGGCTCATTTTTAATTTCCTGTTTTTTAATTTGTCTTCAGTTTATCCCAATGCCTGTGCTGTATGGCGTCTTCCTGTACATGGGCGCGTCCTCACTTAGAGGCATTCAGGTGAGTGTGCGCACATCCTGCGGATACGTCAGAACTATGACAGACATTCCCGAAAAGATTGAATGATCAGTTTTGTTTGTATCTGTGAAGTTCTTCGACCGTTTGAAGCTGTTTGGCATGCCGGCCAAACATCAGCCGGATTTCATCTACCTGCGCCACGTACCGCTGAGGAAGGTGCACCTCTTCACCATCATCCAGCTCAGCTGCTTGGTCCTCCTCTGGGTCATCAAGACCTCCAGGGCTGCCATTGTTTTTCCTATGATGGTAACCTGAGCTAATGTGTGTTTGTGTCCATGTGTTTGTGAGTTGGTGTTTGCTCATTCTTGTCTTTCTTCAGGTCTTGGCTCTGGTGTTCATTCGAAAGTTGCTGGATTTCATTTTCTCTAAGAGGGAACTGAGCTGGCTGGATGATCTGATGCCTGAGTGGAAGAAGAAGAAACTGGAGGATGCAGCGAAAGAGGTGCAGTAACAGACAACAACTTTGGACTTTAGGTGTGTTACTTAATCCACCACTCCAGTATATAATTTTTTTCCCCAGGAGGAGCACAGTATTATTGCAGAGGAGGAAGGCATTGTACAAGTACCACTAGAAGGTCATTACAAGTGAGTGTTTTTATTTTTTCCATCTCTCTTGTTGGCTTTTAAGTAATAATTTGCTACCTTGATGGTGCAGTTGTGCAAAAAAAAGACCAAAAGAAAGATAAATAAAACCTCAGAGGAACAACACAATAACTGACTTATAAATGCAGAAGTAAAAAAGAAACCCTTTTTTTCAACAGCAACGCTTCAGTTTATT
Organism: Pachypanchax playfairii; assembly: GCA_006937955.1. Taxonomy (NCBI): domain Eukaryota; kingdom Metazoa; phylum Chordata; class Actinopteri; order Cyprinodontiformes; family Aplocheilidae; genus Pachypanchax; species Pachypanchax playfairii. Next base: position 257,054 of record SSNP01000163.1, read on the forward strand.
GAGGTTAACAGATTTTTTTATTTTTTATTTCACAGTTAACAGGATCTGTGGCTGCAAAACAAGCCCAGATCATCAGCCCTCTTCCACCATGCTTGATAGTTGGCAGGCATTGTTTGTGCTGATATGCTGAGTTTGTGTTTTGTGAACATGGAGCTATAAGCTAGCCAAGTATCTACCTAAATAAATATATATTTTTTTGTCCTCAATGACTATTTGCCACCATTTTAGTTACTTCGTGAATGTTTTTTAAATAAACTTTATAAGAAAAGTCACAGCAATTGCAGTTTATTCAGCCCATCTGGTATTTGTCCAATTCCCATTTCTGTTTAAGAACATTTATTCTTCCAAAAATTACATTTAGATTTGTCAAAGGTCATATTAATCAGCTGCGTAAATTAGCTGATTAAGTAAACAGTTCACTGGGCTGTGAGTGTTGGGAGCTAGTTGAAGACACAGTTGTTGCACACACAATTGCACACATTTTGAGTCTGAATACAACCGATTGATCTGTACAAAACTTTTGTGTCTTGTTCTATACATGGCCAGTCACGTCAGGCATGTGACCTACATGTAACATAACTGCAAATAACTTGCAATTAATTTGCAATTTATCTTGTTGCAATTTATACTAAAAGCATCTTAAATACATCTCAGTTTGTTCACAATTTACTCTTGTTTTATTCACAATTTAGTTCCCAACCCCTCCTATAGTTGTCTCGCATTTCTCATACTTTAACCCTTTAGGCGTTAAAGTAGCAGAATTGCTACAGAGCTGTACCTATAAATAGCACATGTTGTTTCTACCCACCACCACTAGATGGCAGTAATGCTTGCAATATGTTATTATTCTGATAAAGCGAGTATCTTTTTTTTTTATTAATAAAGATGCGTTTATGACATGTTAATGAAAAAATGTTATCCTTATAAGGAAACTCAAGAGCTTAAAGGGTTAACTTGCAAAAACAAAAATGAGGATAACAATAAGCCAACAAGGTTTTGTCTTGCAAAATTCTGTGATTGTATTTTAAATTTGACATCTAGAGAACAACACCGTGCAGCTTATGACAAACCTCAAATGTTAATCTTTGAAACTTTTTAAAAACACTCTCAAACAGAAAAATAAATTGGATTTTTGAGAACTCGGTATGTTCAAGGACTTAAAAAGGCTACTTGCCGTACACCAGTCAAACCAGAAATTGATCAGTTTTGCTCACAACTTACGCAACAAAAAGCAAAGATACACATCCACATTCTCTAATCCTTTTTCTCCAATCATGTTTAAAGAACCGATCCGTCTACAGTGAACATCACCGACGAGATGTCCAAAGGCTCCTTTGGGAGTGTGTGGAAAAGCGTGAGCCCTGTTGAGAGCTCTAAAAAGGAGCCATGCTCTAAAAGGTACACTACACTTTGATGTTACTCTCCTTCATCATTTCACGAGAATCAGAAATGTTATAAAATGTTCAGGCCACCTGACATTTATTAAATAAGAGGACTGGTTTGTTAAAAAGCAGCTGTGCCATCGCAGATTTCCCACTGAGTAGACTAACGTAGTGTGTCCTGCTTGCTTCTCTCGCTCCATCCCACCCCAAAGCTCCCCCTCCTAACCTTTCAGAAGCTGATATCCCAAAGGTAAGCTGTTCCCAGTGGTCCCTATCAGCATGAAGACTCTTGTTTCGTGTGTTCACCGCCGCCTGTTGCGTGATGAAAATGTTGTCAGTCTGTGTTGTACGTCATAACTCAGGTGACCGAAAGTGACCAATCATCATAACACAGCATGGACTGGATGTGCGTGACACACGTTATGTGATCCCAAGCAAAGATTTTGCATGTTGTTAAAAATTTTAAATTGAAATTTCGGCCATTTTAAAGTCTGCTTCTGAGTAAAAGTTTACTGTAGGATTACCGTCTTAGCGGTTGTACCCATTCCTGAATGGCCTGTTTATTTGGAGAAATAAAAATTTATATCTGCCATAACTGAAGCTAAGCGTAGCGCCACCAGTGGCAGAAGTTTTTAACTTAGCTGCTGCTAGTCACATTCAATTTTGTAAATGGCCATAGGATTTACATGTAAATAAACGTATAATGCAAACAAAAACCAAGGTTTAAAAGATGGCAGCAATCAAACGGTTCAAATGAAGCATTCTGCCTTCATTTGAACCGTTGGATTACCATGACCTGGATGACTGAGAACCTTCACCAGCAAAGATGGCAGCAGTTCACTTTGGTTCTAGCTGTGTTTGCGCTAGTCGTTAGCATCAGTTTTAGTCAGACATAAACTCTATTTCTTCAAATTGAGGCCACTCAGAAGGATATTTACAATGAAACCATGTTATTTCAAAATGTTACACGGAAACACTTAAAAATGGCCATATTGTTTATCAAAAATGTATTAGCCTTCCAGATGTATTTGCATGGAAGTTGGCATGCCATTGACGACCAATTTTTCATGTGTTACCCTCTATGAAAAGTCATTTTTCTGTATTTTTTTCCTGAACAGTTGTGCCAGAGGCAGTGAGAAGCGACACAAGCGGCGGAGGCATGAGAAAAGCCTGGACAGGGAGACGAGTTTGTGATGACGCATGCTGGTGGTACCACTGTGCAGTCAGTCCGTAAATACAAAAACAGACATACCGTGCCACTCTCAAATCACCTTTGTACTGTGCTACACTGTGTTTTTAGTCATGTAAGTCCGTGTGCAAAGATGTATTTGTTAGAAACCATATTGAAAAAAAGGAAAAAAACAGTTATACTGACAGTATATACCAGCAACAGAGAGAAGCCAGAGTTATAAAACACCTTCAGTATTAGTTCAGGCCAATAAATAAAACATTTTCAAAGATTTTTAAACCGTCTTTTATTTGTATTTTGTATGTTTTTGTATTTTACCCAAGAGCAACCACAAGTTGTCCTTTTAAAAACCTGACACAGTGAACCAAGAATGGATCCCTTGTGGAGCATTAAATGCTGCTGCTGTATTTTAGCACCTTAAGCGTAATATAAAAAAAACATTTGATTTACTAATCCAATTCACTGGTACCTAAGAGGGTTGGTTGTTGAATCTAATCACTTTTCTGAAAGTATTGAATTTACGTTTTCTATATAAATAATGCAAGTATCTTTGTGTCGTGTTCAAATCACTTTAAAGTATTCGCATCGCTGTTGCACATTAATATTTCTCCTCCAGTTAAGCTTTTCTTTAGTTTAAACTGAAAAAAATGGCTATTTCCGTTTTGGTCACTGAGCTAGATAAACACGATGCTAACACTAGCAGGAGGCTTGCGTATTTATTTAAAATGATACTCTATTTTTCTGGCTCCATAAATGTAAAAGCCCACAAATAATTAGCACTTTATAACTCAGTAATGTTTTTTCAAAGATTTTACATCAACAATGGGAGTTTGTTCCTAATTAAATCAAATTCGGTCCTTGCTAGCATTTGTGACGTATTTACTAAAATGATACAAATGTTTTTAAATTACTCTTGAAAGTAATAAATGAGCTTACTTCTAAAATATTTATTTGATTTTGAATATTTTTCCGGAGGAGATTCAATGAAATTTTAATTTTCGAGCTTGCATGGCTAATTTAGTAGCTTTAGTTGTCTTTAGCTACTTTTACTGCTATAAAAACAAAAAAGCGTGATAAACCTAAATGCTTAACTTCTGGATGATTGTACAGACCGCTCAGTGTTTTCCACCCGTGTTACTCTGTCATCTTGTCAGTAAGTGTCATCCATGGACATGTGGTCTCCTTTCCTTCAGTGTCTTAGCGTCTCAAGCTAATCGTTTTTACGTAAAAAATAAATAAATGAATAAAACCTCCTGCATGATGGTGAAACTGTCTCGCTGCAGGATCGTGTTACTAGAGATGCAATAACTTCTTTGTCTTTAATTTATGGTAAGGGCAACATGTAATAAATGGTAAAGAGTCTTAACAATGTATAATATATAGTATATTTTATTCATGTAAAATGTTACTAATATATTACTAATAACAAATGTGTTGAATTCAGATTTTTGTTGTTGATGTGTTTTTCCCCTGTTGTCTACTTGATGGTTTTTAGGAGATTAGAGAACGTAATCATGGGTCAGAATTATATCAGTATCAAATATTTTTACCACTTTTTTGTGGATTTCTGCCTTAAATTTGGTAGTAATAGATGGAAACTTTCTGTTTAACAGTTTAAATCACATGTAGGAAAAACCTCTCAGTTCAAATTTGTTGTGCTGTTGTCATTTGTTTTGGGAGAATGGGAGCGAGAGCACGCACAAGAGAGCCTAAATAAAGATTAAAAAGCGCAAATTGTGCCGTGTTTTATTTATCATTTCCTTCATTATTTTCTTCAGCACCTCATACTCAATTTCAAAGTTGACGTGCTGAGTCATATTGTACTTAAGGTACAATATGTAAGAATTTTACAGTGAACTACTGACAGTGAAATACTGACACATCAGTCCAGTGTCCCACTGATGTTGAAAGTAAAGTCACATTGTAACAAATCTTGGCCGTTGTTTTCAGCCGGCTGGATGGTCGCCAGTTTCTGTCACTTTAAAAATGCTGTTCTGGGACGGATTCATTGTTTACACATCCAAACTTTCTGCTTCCATAGCAGATCACGTGAGCCCGCCAGGTTGCTAAGTCCTCAACACAAGCAGCTGTAATTCCACGACTAGCAGCAAAGAGTAAAAGAAGAAGCTCTGAGGTAACTTGTACTAAACCTAAGAAATCATGACATCCTTCCCAAAAACTGAACAAATACAAGAGTAATAAAATGAGGAACAACGTTGGAACCTGCAGAAAAACGGGAAGGGGTGGGGGGGAGACATGGTTTAATTCTTGCATGTTAAACCTGCTGTATCAAATTCCAAACAAGTATTCTCCCAACTAGTGGATGACATAAGTACTACATGTGGTGTTACTTTTATTATATAATTATACAGTAAAATAACAATTTGAGGTTATGATTTTGTGTTGAATGGGCTATATGCTTCTGTTTCTAGTCATTTTTGTCTGCTCAATTATAGCCATATTCTTTTAAAAAATGTTTTTTAAATTGCAGTTTTTATGGTAAAAAGTGGTTTCTTCTAGTTAAATATAGATTCTAAGTCTGCAATCATTTGTAGTCATTTACAGGAAGTTCAACAAAGGAGCACACACACACACACAAATGGTTTAAAAAGTTTATTTCTGGCAGAGTGAATGTTACAAGTACACTGACAATCACCTGAGCGCTATGCACTTTGTACATGGTTACCTGAGACTGAAGCTTCTGGGCTCCAATTATCACCTAATTTAGGAAACAATTTGAATTTTTAAGAAAATGCCATCTAATTGACATCTTTGTGCACCATGTATCTGTGGAAGAATGGCAGGTTTGTATCGTCGCATTACATTCAAAAGTTTAAGGAAAAAAGTGACAATCAAAAGCATGATGGCTTCCTGTTCCTCCTGAATATGGCTTTATGTGCAGGAACTCCCGAGGAGATCCTTCTTATTGCTCCTCTTGTCTTTTCGTACTGCAAAAGACAGAAAATCACAATCACACCAGCCCTGTGTAAATCAATCAGCGGAGATGACTCAGCGTTTACCTTTCCCCTGAAGGTTTGGAGGTCATGACCCAGAGTAAATACTCCTTGGCAGCCAGGGAGTCCAGCACCTTGCTCACATCACTGGTGAAGCTTCCATCTACATGTCTCCTGCTGAGTCCCTCGTTCCACCTGGCCATTTTGGATCTGAGTATGTACACAGGAACACAATGTAAACAGCACCCATTAAGGGTCGGCAACCCGACTGTGTGCTAACCTGCTGTTTGAGCTCTTAATGTTTGACATGTGTTGATCAGCTGCTGTTTTACAGGCTGATCGTGTGTCTGCTTGTGTGTTCTGTGTTTCATCTCACAAAGTGGAAAATAGAGAAATCAACGCAGCGGAAAAGTTCAGGTGATTTATTTCAGCACAACATCAAGGGAGGGAAATAAAAGCAAAGGAAAGGGAAAAATAAGGTGAAGGGGGGGCAACAAAGATACAGCTGATTAGTTCATGTCTTTGCTCATCTTCACAGTAGAATCAGACGTAAGCGGGATGTTTTATTTTCTTGTTGTGGTTTTTTTAGGTGGTTCAGTTCTGTAGGAAGAGAAGGAGGAAGGTGGGAACAGCCTACTCTCTTCGGACTTGTCCAGACTTGAGCTTGGCGACAAAGTCTTTGATTGCTTGATCCTTGAGGTAAGAACTGACGTCGCTGGTGAAGGTCCCATCAGCGTGGCGCTTGTCAGCAGCACTAAAACACAAAGTGATGACAGTACGGATAGAATCAAATATCAACATTTCACTAGAAAAAGGTTTAATATGAAAGTCTTTAGCATCATATTTGATGTTCCCGTTTCTAAGGAGCTCCACATCTCTAACAGGATTAGTACTTTCCTCTAAGACCTGCTGTGTTCAATCCTAAATCAGTCTTCTGCCCTCTGGTGGACGATCTAAATACTAATGATGGCAACTGACAGTTGTTAATATTTAAAAACCGCATACAAAATAATATTCACAAGTAAATAATTACAATATCATTACAATAAAATTTAAGTAATAAAATAGAATTTTAGAATTGGGCTTTAAAGTTTAAGGATTCTGCACCAACCCGCTCCTCTTGTTGCTCATCAGCCACCGGACGAAGTCCTGTGCCTTTCTGTCCTCCAGGAATTTACTGTAGTCATTCGCGAATGTCCCTTCTGAGTGTCTCTTCATGTTTGACAGATCTCTGGACGCCCCCCCTAATGTGTCGTCTTCCTCAAACCTGCAGCAGGACAAAATCCAACAGTCATGTCTCAGACTGAAGTGATTGTAGTAGTTCATTTCAGGGTTTTCATTTTGTTGAAACTAATATTTCGGATTCAATTAAATTTTTTTTTTCACTTTTACACAGTTTGCTTTAAAACTCACATAATAAATATCCAAACCGTCTTCACCAATAAAATGTGTTGTTTTTTTATTAAATAGTTATAAAAAAATTGGAATTGAGTTTTACAATATTTTGTTCTTAAAGAAGTTCTTATTTACTGACACACAGATAATGATGAAGCTTTTTGCTTCGACTTTAAATTCTCCATTTTGTAAAAACCATCAGACACAAATGTCTGTCATTATTTAAGATTTCATAAAAATTGAAGCTACTGAGGTAAAACATCACTTAAACTGTTTTCTTTTGTTTTGTACATAGACTTAACATTCAAGATAATTATTTATTTGCTAAAATATCTTATGAACACCTTATTTTCCTAAATTTATATAAAATATTTAAAATTGTTTTTTGTTGATATTCTATTGCTTCATTTTTATCAACTTTGCATCTGATAATAATAATAAAACATAAAATCAAAGTGGGAATGAAAAAAAATCATTTCATGTTAATTAGTAAAATACAGCTAGAATATCTTCATATGACAATATTCTATTTATCTTTGTTTCTTTTAGGAACTTAAGTTTACCAAAAAAGTTCTAACTTTTATTTTGAGATTGATCAGGATCCACATTAAAACCATATATAATCATCTTTCACTATAGTTGCACAGACATTTGTATATTTTCAACAATTTTTTAATAAAACTTTCCCTAGTTATTAGCCTTCTTTTAATATTTCTTCCATCTTGTAAAGAATCTTTGTTGGATTTCCTGTTATACGCTGCATCACGGAGATTCCAAAAACCAATTGCTAATGTGTTGAATGAACGTTGGCAGGTTTTACCTCGAGCTGTCAGGCACCTCGAGCAGAGAAACTTGCCAGCTGATCTGGACGAAGCTGAGGACCAGGAGAATACAAGCCAGGGAGCGGATACTTTTCATGATTGTAACCTGCGATAACGCAGAGATTAGGGAGTTCACCTCATGGATTCAACAGTTAAACAGTTTAAAAACAAGAAGTTCAAACTCACCTTTAGTCTTGTTCCCTCTAAACAGTGCTGCTAGCTCCTCTGCTTGGTGTCAGTTTATAACCCCCTCATACTTTGAAGCTTTATATACTGGAAGGGACGACAACTCTGCTCAGGTGGGCTGGTTTTACACTCATTACTCTCAACCCATTAGACACAGCGGCCCTCTGAATCCTCTGAGACCGAACTCAACAAGCCGAGCATTCGCTCATTGTCAGGAAAGGTGCAGTTCATGCGTAATGCCTGCGCGTACTTAGGTGTCAAGATCAAACAACTGCAGCTCATCCTGTCAAACACAAACTAGTGGGATGAAGTTTAATGTGCTAACGTGATGGAAAGTGATACGTGCGCCGTTAAAACCAGCATCGTTTGTGGGTTCTTTCCCATCAAAGAATTGGAAGTTATTGATCTGTGTTTCTGAATCTGCAGCAGTCATCAAGTTTTACAGCCAGAACAATTCAATAAAGCACCCTAAACATCTGTTTCATCGCTTCGGTGCTTCTTTGAATCAGTTGGAAATAAAGAGTTGACGTTTGTGGGATGAAAAAATTGAATGTTCTCTGTTATTAAGCCTTGGAGACTCTCTGAAGGGACGTACTGGGTTAACTGTAAAGCAAACAAATTCATAAAACTGCTTTAGACGCCGGATTAAACCTCAACTAGAATGCAGCAAAGATGACTCAAGGCTAAATTTAGTGTTTTAGCAGCTAATTGCCTTGTACTACCCCCCATCATCAATTAAAGTTATTAGCTTGTTACGTCAGTCTGTAACAACAAATATTTTAACATTATAGAGAGACCGCTGCAGCGAACAACATGCATATAAAACATTATTAATGTTATTTAATAAAACACACGAGTAATGACACACTGCTTAATACAATATTTATATTGGCAGCTACAGCCCAAGTTAGTGTGTGTGAACAGCTGTGTGAACATCTGTGTGAACAGCTGTGTAATTGGAGTTGCATGTGTCTATAAGGTTTTTCCATTCAGTTATTTAATGGTGGATGCAAAAAGCCTTGGCCCCGCCCCCCTAGACCTGAGGCAGACCATGGGGAAACCTATGCCAAGGACATCCAGAGCTCCTCCCAGAGCAGGAGAATCCCTGGTGGACCACCACAAATAAGATCAGCAGTGACCCCCAGGGTGGCTGATCGACAACCACAGTACAGGAGTCCCAGGGGCCTACAGCAACAAGCCCACAGGCCCCTGAGACCCAAGCCCCCCCCCTATCAGGGACTTGACCAAGCCAAGAAGGGCGAGGCCCCACCAAGCAACCACTGGAAGCGAGCCAGAACACACCCAGACCCGAACTCCCAGAACCATCTCATTATATCTATGTTGGGTTTTTATAGAAACGCCTGCAGGTTTTAGATGTTCCTCTGCTTTAACACACCTAGTTTGAATGAGCAGGTCGTTAACAAGCCTCTGTTAACAGCCTCTGTAGAACTTGTTGATTACGTCCAATCAGATGTGTTGACACTGAAAAACACCCTGCTTTATGGCTGCCTGCCAATCAGAGGGTTGTTGATTCAGTTCCACTTTCTACCATCACATGATTATTTTTGAACAAAAGGGAAACTTTTTCGCAATGGGACTGTCTTGGTTAAAAAAATGTTGAAACAAAACTGCGCTTCTCTTGATTTCTCTATAATTACTCAGCTGCTCTCACACTCCCTCGTATAGATTTTGTCCATTTTGCTGTTGAATTTTGATTCAGTTCTTTGTCTGTTATCGTCCCGTGTGCTGCTCCATCACTGGTCCTGATCAATGTCCATGTCATGTATGTCCATCCTTTTTTCTCCCAAATCAATCCAGATAAGTGTCTGTCTGGATTTGGACCAGCTTTTTCTAGCATCAGCAGCTTTTTTGCACTCATTTTTTGTGAATTAATCTGCTCCAGTGTTGCTCTGTTTTGCTTTCAGATCCTCCTTAGAGAAAATTTATTGTATCTCCTGTAAGTGCCTCATACTAAATGTCTGCCAGGCTCGCACAGAGTTAAAATAATACAGATAAAATAAAACTGCAAAAGTTTTAAAATGTGTATCAGCTCATCCTGGATTTTTATAAGAACAGAGGAGAGTTGTTTGGACTATAAGTGCTGGAACCACAGGGTGGTGCTAGACAAAACATTTTTTAAGACAGTATTACAGTATTAGTATTTACTAATACAATGTTCCTGCTGTTGTTTAACGCTGCAAATCAATGACCTTATGATTTTAGAATATTTCAACAGGTTGTTTCTTCATATTCAGAGGTTAATAAACTTTATCTTAAAGTCGTATAATCATTTTCAGAATTCAGAATTCTTAATGACTCTGAACCAGATCTACAGTGAAGAAGGCCATAAACATGAACCCCAAACTGACACACAAGATCCCCAAAAAACGTGGATCTAAATGAAGATGATGTTATTTATACTGATGATGATTGCAATAAACGACACTGGGCAGGTTTGTTCTTCAGAAAACTGAGAGTGCACCCCCAAAAAAAAATACAAAGAAATTGCAGACTAAAGCACTACTTCAAATCAACATATATATGAAAGATAATAAAATTAAAATATCAAGAATATTTGGGTAAATTCCAAAATATAGTGAGAAAATGTTAAATTCTAAATGAACGCAAGAGCCAAACTATTTATGTGTATGTAGTAAAAGAGTGAAATCACTGACAAATTACTCTCACTTTTCCTTTTCACCCTTAACTTTTATTGTTTGTATGCATTGCTCCTTCAAACAACTTTAAATATAAGATTTGTAAACTAAAAATAAAAACAAACTTTACATGATTTTGATCACTTTTTATAAATAAAAAAGTTCATTAGTTATTTTCAGATATTGTAGTTTTGACGTAAGTTAGTGAAAGTCTGTTACAATTTCACAGGTACAAACAAATAAATTATGGCTTTAACAACTTTATAATCAATAAGTTCCCTCAGTGCAATTACTGCTACAATAACTTGTTATTGTAGTTCACTTTATGCAAAGCACCTCTTCAGGAAGTTAGACATGTGAGTATAGACGTGATGATTGGCCGAACCGTCCAACCCGTGATCTTTGTCGGTGTACCACTGAAAGAGGAAAAAAATAAGATTTAAAAACATTTTTTACATCATCCTTCTCTAATTATAATAATAGGGTTAGGATTTGACAGATTTCTCACCATGGCTTCAAAGTCCACCTGCTGTTGCACCAGAGCTTCTGAGATCTCAGCAGCCTGCTGGAAATGAACGTTATCTAGAAGAAAATGAGATTTACAAACTAAAATTTTGCTGGTGAAAACTGATTCTGAAATTTTGTTGGACACTTCAAGACAAAATGAAGAAAAAGTCTCACATTTTTATCTCATTTGAGTCTCTGTGTTTTCACTTTGCTATCTTTTTAAAAATCTGCTACTCAGTGCTTCTTTTTTTAACCACTTTTTAAAAATATTTTCACACTGTTCTCTCTTGTGAAAATTCAAACCTTATTAGAAAAATATGTCCAGTGTTATAGAACGAAACTAGAAGTCCAACTTTTTGTGCGATTGTTAGCATCTTCCTCTGCTGTTTGGGTGCTACCGCAGGTGCCTCTGACGGTGCAGAACGTTTCGTCGACATTATGGGTTTATTGGGGAGAAAACTTGCAAACATACAGTTTAGCACTTCAGAGGCACGCTGCTAGTGATCAAAGATTTATGTAAATTTAGCAAGTTGAACACATTCTGTTCTGTACAGGAAACACAGCACAGAGATTGACAATGGTCCACAGTCAGAACACAGTGCTCTGTGTAAAAAAAAAAAAAAAAATCTGCGAAACAGTGAGGTCGAAAAAGGTGAACAGCGTTATAGCGAGGGAGCGCTGTACTTCCATCTGTCTCTGCTTGTCCAGGTGACATAATGTATGAGTCATTTTGTTTATTTCTCAACAAAGTAAACAGAAAATTGAGTCCACTTCTTTTTCTCCTCATAGAACATCTAGTCCTGACAGGATTGGGGTTTTCTACAGTGTAAGGACTTGTTGCTATTCTGCAACTTTGGGACCTAGAGGGTTCACAAGTTAGTGAAACATGTCCAAAATGCAACAAGTCAAAAATTCACACAAAATTTCCAGAGTTGGCTTTTCTGAATCCTAGTAAAGAAAATTAGGGCTGTCACAATTTGCGTGTTGAAAACACGTTAACGCAAAGCCTCTGTTAACAGCTTTATTTTTTTTAACACACAATTAATGCACGGGCTTCCGTAGTTTTGTTTTGCACATGTACGCATGCACAGGTCTGGTGGCCCTCCTGGCAATCTGTAGTCTGAGAGGTAAATGACGAGACAGTGACGTAAACGCAAACCCAGTGGATGCTTGCTAGAGTATTACTTATAAGTATAGCAGAAATATAAAAAAAAAATTTTAAGGTCAATTAAGAACATCTTAGAAATCTTGGATTAATAGTAAGTTAACTATGGACAC
>SSNP01000163.1:269471-362979 GCA_006937955.1 Pachypanchax playfairii
CCCCCCCCCCCCCCCCATAAAAATATATATACACAAGAAAAGTTAAATGTGTAAAAAATTGACATGACTCACCATCGGCAGTCCCGTGAACCAGAAGGTATTTCACAGAGTGGAAATTACTGGCCCTGGCAGTTACTGTTGAGTTCTGTGCACGATCAGATTTTGGTTCAGGCAGTGGCATAACCAACTAAGAAAATACAATGACATAAAACATTGAGCTTACGATATAGGCATCTGGGTTTTCCGATGGCTGCATCATGTAACGCTCTGTGTAGATGGAGTCTGGAATAAAAGGACAACTTACAATTATTACATCACACTGTGGAATCCAATTGGAGAAGGACGTGACGGTGAGCTAACAGGAAATACCATAATAATCCCATTTGGACACTGGAGCAACGGCCATTCCACATTTGAAAACTCCACTACCGGAACCCAAGACCATCGACGTGACGTAGCCACCGTAGGACTGTGAAATATAAACGGCTCATTTACAGCAGCTCATCACTTCAATAAAGGCCAGAGACTCAGACGTCAGAGTGAAACATTAACTTATTTTCGAGCTGATTATTGCCCTTTGAACTACGAAATAAAATGCATCATATTCGCTAAAAAAGCCAAACGACTGAAGCATAGCAGCATATCTAAAGACTACTTACCCATCCCCATATAGCAACCCGGTCTTTGTCAATGAAACCCATTTTGATGAATTCCCTTAAAGAAATTTTAAAAATACAAATATTTATTGTGTTGCAGATCAGGAAGAAGCATGTGAATGTCATCTTACATTATCACTTACAAAGTGACATCAAAGTGTGAAATATGGAGAATTTCAGACAGAAAAACAAGCAAAATTAAGTATCATTCATGTTTTTGGTGTGTGTGTTTAGGGGGTGGGGGGGGGGTATTTGTTATTTGTTAGTAAGTGTTAACTAGTCTAAACAGGTCTTCATTTATCTTACCTAGTTGCTGTTATCTGATCTTCCACCTCATAGGTTCCCAGACGTTTGTAGAGTTCGTGCATTAACTGGTCGCCCTGGTAACCGCTTCCTCTTCCATCGAAGCTCGCAACTATTATTTCCTCAGTGCTGGCCAGGTAGGTGGACCAGCTGACCCTGTATCTGAGGTCTACTTTCTGACTGCAGGGACCTGCATATCTGGAAGTTTAGGCAGATTCAGGGTCTATAAATTAGTCATTCAAAAAATGTATTTAAAAAAAAGGGTTTTCTGCCTTTAATTCATAAATATTTTAATAAGGACTGTTCTTACACGTCTATTAGTAAGGGATACTTCTTGGACTCATCAAAGCCTGGAGGCAAAAACATCTGATACCAAAGATCTGTAAATTAAAAATGTGAATTAAGTCAAAATAATAATTTAAGATGTGAGGTGAAAATTATTACTTTGAGAAATTTCAATCACAATCAGTTCCTATTTATTTCTTCTCTGTCTTTGGCTTGCAAACTTCCCAGCGGTTAATGAAAACATCATTTTATATACCTTTGTGATGCTGAAAATTTAAATGATATTCTTAAAAAGTTTTTAAACTGTTTGTGATAAGCACTGTCTGCGAAGCTACCTACATATAACTCTGTGCGACACTTCCAGAGGAAATTTCAGAATGTTTCTGCTGGAATGACCACATAATCTGTTATGTAAGGTGTTCAGACATTTTTGAGACTTGAGTTGTTTTGAAATGGCCAATATCAAGTTTGGAAACTGGCCCCATTGTGACTAGCTGTTAGCTTGTCAGTCCAATTATATCATGTCTTTATTTCTCCTAAATAAGGTATTTCAGAGAGCTTTCCTTAAAACTAGATTGCTGTTAATTAGTCACATCCTGCCCAGTGAAGCCCAATTTAAAAAATCTGAGCTATCAATTTAACTTATTTCCTGAATAATTTGCTTCAGCTACGTGAACAGGGCAACTGTAGGTTTGCATGTAGAGGATGTTTGGAATAGCACACTATGTGTTGAAGCATGTTTTGGCAAAACTGTGAAAGTGTATTTTGCAACAAAAACACCATATAAATAACGCAAGTCTTGTGAGGTGACTGTTAACAAAGGAATCGCTTTAGCTAAAACAAGCTAAAGTCTAGCTTTAGCCCTTAGCACGCCTGTGGGAGGGGGCACTGCTGCGTTTCACATATTGTTATTGCTTTCCAAAAAATCCAAAAAAGAAACACTTACTGTATTTGTCAATGTTGATCCTCCCCCGCCGCATGGTGGGCATTGAGATTTTAGATATTTGATCTCGAAAGTCTTTGTTTTCCTCAAAAACTTTGATCTCTACAAATGCAAATATGGAACAATAATCTTTTCTCATCCCTTCATGTTATTTCAGCCCCATTTTGTGAAAGCCATTACTTACGTGTATTGCTTCTGGTATTCATGAGAACATGCTTAGGAATGTCAGGACCTCAAGACAAAAAATTGAAATAGCGCTATTTAAAAAATCATAAAAGAATCACACATTTTTTTTTACTAAATTTCAAAAGTCAGAGAACCAACCACTGCAGCTCAAACGGTAGTAGGATGCGTTGTGGCTCAAGTAAGCGGAGTTATATTCACAGTCTGAATGAAAAGAGCAGGTAAGACACGTGGGTCCCACTCCACTGGTCCACCTAACACACAAAAACAAATGCAAAAAAAAAAAGGTTGGATTCCGTTTTAATATCAAATTTCTTACACACGATGCAGTAAAATGAAAATCCTCACTTGTAAACGTTCCTTCCTCCTGGCTTACTGTTGTGTTCATTGCTTGAATAGTATCTGAAGTGAATAAGAGGTATTAGTGAAGACAAGTGATAAAACAAGACTAAAAATTCATCAAACAACATTAATGTGTATTTAAATGTTTACACAGAGCATAAAATTCTAATTTCACACAAATGTTTAAGCATCTCTCAACTGAAAACTTAAATTTATTGATTTTTTTAGCTTTTTAACAAATTCCTGAGATATTTTTTTTAAAGCATAAATTCAGTCACGAGAGATTCATGTGAGTTTGAAAAAAGAAAACTATTGAGCTAAGTGTTAGCTGCATGAATCGAACGCGACTGGAAACTCACGTTAGCCGTTGCAGATTTGCTAAGTGACATGATACTAGCTGTTAGATGCTAGAACCCAACTGTCTGAGACTCTGGATTCTAGCTGCTAGAACCAGGTTTCTTTGTGGTTCCTAGAGGTTCTAAAAGTAGTATAAGAGGTAGAGCTTTCAGTTATCAGGCTCCTCTTTTGTAGAACCAGCTTCCGTTTTTAATCTGTGAAGCAGACAATTGTCTACTTTTAAGAAGGTGTTTAAAACTTTCCTTTTTGCTGAATTATAATAATAAACTCTGAATCTGGACTTGTTTCAGTGAAGTGACTTGAAATTACTTTTCATATGAACTGTTCCTTTATAAATAAAACCAAATTAAACTGAACTGAATTTTCAATATAAAAAAAATCACACATAAAACAGAGTAAGGCAGGAAATCAAAAGCTGAAGCAGTGACAATTAATTTGCTGAGACTATTCCTGCGGTTAAAGGGTTAAGATAAAACATTTAATGTGTGAAATTAAAAATAAAAACCCACTGTAAATGAACCTGAAAGTTACAGGAATTTGTTTTCATAACAGCTGTGTGTAGTTCAAGCAATACCAGACTTACATACTATCCTCAGTGACTTTCAGGATATCGATGACCTCCCATTCTCCAGATGTGATGGGTGTAGCTACTCCCTGCATACACAGTGTTACATCACAAGAAAGTATTTATGAAGAACATCCCAAAAAGAGAAGATTTTGCACATCGGGTATAATGTGACCATTCATTTAATCCACATAAACACAAGTACAATTATTCTACGCACCTGAACCACATGATGGATGTGCTTGTATTTTGCGCTGTCGCTCATGATTAGGTAATAGCTGCTCTTGTTAGCAGCAAAAACTGGTTCTGGTGGAGAGAACTGAAAAGAAGTGTGCAGATTTTAATGGCTTGTCTTTAAGAGGTGACATATTTTAGCTAGCAGCATGTGTGGATGCTACAGACATTCATCAGTGTATTAAACGTACCCGTCCAATCCAGCCAGTGCTCTTCACCTCCTGCCTCTATCAGGAAATAAAACATGTTTATAGCTGAATCAGGCCACATTTGATAAGATCGCAGAGAGCACAATGACATACTGCAAAGCAACTGGAGAAAAAAACTTTTCCCACTAGATAAAACTGTATGTTGTGGTTTTTCTGTGTACACGCTGTACCTTGGTTTAGTGGGAGCTGACAAAATCTGTATTTAAGAGATAAAGTAACCATGCAGTACTTGGGAGGTTTCCAAAAAACAATTCCTTTCAGTGTGAGAGCTCTTGATAAGCGTTTCCACATAATGTCCTCAAAGCTAGATTTTTCAGCTGATATCATGGGTGTAAAAGGGTTACCCCTCCCAATATCTAACCCCAACTAAGCTCTTCTCTTTCCAATAATCTCCTAAAATAGATTTCATACTTCCCACTCTGCTAAACTGTAACAATTGATGTGCTGCCAACACATCTCTAATCTAGCGCTGAAGCTGGTGACAAAACCAAAGTGGTTTGGTTGAGCAACATCCTGCTAGAGACTGTTAGAATGATGCTGCATATCTTTCTTTTCATTGCCGGCCTGATGAATGTAAGAGCATGCTAATGTTGTGCTGAGCCAACATTGATCAGTCTGCAGGGTTACAAAAGTAGATAAGAGGTGTCCTAGCAAGGAAATCTTTGCTATGCCAACACAGTCAGACTACTCATTAAAGAGGGATTGTACCCCGACATGTGTTGCACCATTCTTTATGAGTTTGTCTGTTGAGAAGTGAGCATTTGAGCTTTGTAGACATGGACAATGCAGATATCTTTGTCATGATACAAGCTAACTAAATGAGCCACACAGAGTACAAAGACTCTTCTTGGTTTGAAACCTGGCTGAGACCTTTCTGCAATCTGTGTCTTCTCCCCGTGTATATGTGGATTTGTGTGGGTACTCTGACTTTCTCCCACACACCAAATAAGATCCATGTTAGGCAAACAGGTAATTCCAAATTGGTCTTAGATGTGAGTGTGTATGTGAATGGTTGTCTGTCTTAAAGTTGCTCTAGATGGATGAACTTCCAGGTTAAAACATCTCATTAATAGGTACTAAGTCTAGGTATGTAACAAAACCTCTGCAAGGGCAGGTCTGTATTTTCCACATTTGTATAATCATTCCAAAGCAGCATTAAAAACATTATTTATAACATTTCTTTGATTTACCTCATCAGACTTCCAAATAGAGGCGCCTAATTGGTAGATCTGAAGGATGAGGTGGTTTTGTACTCTTTTTAGCCACTGAACAGCCAGACGGTCATCAGTCACCCATGTGACAGTGGCCAAGTAGTGGTCACTGGAGATCAGGGGGAAAAAAAGTCTGAAAAATCCTGTATGTCTCAGATTTTCTTAGATGTAATGACATAGTGGAAACTGTTTTATTACACTGAGCTGAATGAGTATGGAACAACAACTTCAGTGATATCTGTTATGTTGTCGGTGTTCACCACAAAGAGTTTCACTACAGGGTTGGGAGTACCTGCCTGGACCAACACCAAAAAGGAAAAGATATTTAGGACAATTTCAAGTATGCCAGTGATCTGAGGTGTTTGCCTGACTGTTCCCACCTTAGGGTATGGAATGGAAATGGTGCTGGGGTACTGGTTGTCACCATACCAGGTGTATTCTATAGTGTGCACGTCTGTGTCATTGAACTGAGCGTAGGCCACGTATTTCCCTCCAGGTGACCACCAGAGGCCCTGGCTGGATGAAAACATCTCCTCTGGAAGGAAAGGAAAAAGACAAGAAGTTTGCTTTAGTCCTGGAAAACCCTATCTTCATTCAGATCACTTCATATTGGATTAAGACCCTGCTAGAATGTAAAATAAATGATGGTGAAGTCATCAGACCTATCTTAAGAATGCAGTGGGCTTGCATCACAGGTCTTCAATGGTTTTGAAAATGTTCAAAACTTCTGTTGTAAGGTCATGGTGGCGAAAGTATATCAGAGCCTAAACACGAAGCTGAAACACGACTGGACTCTCTGACCTCTCCAGCTATGACCCTATCATGACATCAGCCATTTGCAAAGCATGGCATAATGTTCTAGCATGAAGCTGCAGCCTGACATGGTCCAAGACAGATAGGCCTGTGTGTACAGAATCATTATGGGAACTTTCTGCTGAAGTATGGATTGTGGTGAGAGTGCAGGAGAGCATCTTATGGATGCGAGAAAAGCCTATTTGGAGAGTTCCTAGTCTGTAGCAGCATCATGACTGCCTTCACGCCAGGAATTGTATGGATTGTAGAAACTATAAAAAGGCCTTAACCCTTTAGACAGCAGTTTCCTTATAAGGATCATATTTTTATTAACATATTAAGATAAGTAGTTTGGAAACCTGACTACTTAACTTACGCATCACTACCACCTAGCGGTGGTCGATAGAAATTTGCTATTTATAGGTACAATCCAGTAGCAATTCTGCAACTTTGGCGCCTAAAGGGTTAATCTAGTGTGAAAGTGGGCGGTATAGTTATGAAATTATTAACATTTACTTATGCCACTTGTTTCACTTCATGTGATCATGTATCTGTCAGCTTACTGACTTTTAGCTAACGTCTGTTGTGGGTTTGACGCGAAGGGATTGTATCAACCAATCCACATCTGGAAGTGATCATGGTCACATCTTGTTGCCAGGAGTAAATTCTTAACCACACTCTTTAAAATAACAAAGAAGCCATAATCTGAGAAGCAGAACCTCTGGCTGAAAACAAACCCAGAAAATCCTGAAGCCTAATCATAACCAGGGAATCCTCTTGTGCAAAAACTGAGCATAAATGAGGTTGAGGAGTAAATTCCACACAGCATGTTTTGCTTACCCTCATACACCCAATCTGGGATCCCGTTCAAAATCTTATTCATCTCTCCGTTGGAAGTGACTTGCTGTGGTCTCGACTCGGGGTTCGTCTTTATATACACATTATTCTCCCAAACATAAGCCTGGATATAGAAATGCATAAAAGAGTTATTAAAGTGGCAAAAACATGAAAAACAAGCTCACAACCTATTAACTAAAGGAATGAAAAGAGTTGTGTTAGCTAATCTCCTTAAAAGAGCTCATTTGTCTGCTTGCAGGCTTACCAATTTGTTCCCTGCAGGAGCCCAGGAAAAGTACTGGACTTCATGAGGAATGTCAGCAGTGATAAATTTACTGAAAGAGATTTGCACATCTGTAGTGAATATATCGTTTGAGTTTTTACAAAATGTGCTACAGCTGTTATACATTAAATTCCAATGGTTCTGTTTAATATTAAGTCAGAGTAAGTAAAAAAATATGCTGTACTTACTTTAAATTCATGTCATAGAGTGAATATGAAGCTGTAAACGAATGTCTCCACACCTAACAGGACAAAAACGACCCATCAATAACAAAAACAAAGATCAGAAGCTTTAAATATGCACCAGATTGGACACTAAACGTGTGAGTAAACGTTGAACGAACCTTGGAGTAGTTGCTGACGAACGCCACATATTTGCGATCAGCAGACAGCTGGTAATCGTAAGCATTTTTTTCAGCCTGTGTTAAGAGGAGAAAGAGAGATGAGTCTTTGTAAACCAAATCTGCATTTGTTTGGACATGTTTGTTGAATCCATGATGTTATAATCTGTTTATGTTGCAAGCAAAATTAAAAACAACAACCCAACAAACAAAGGACTAACTTACAAACTTATCACTGCTCAAGAAGTTAAAATGCTCGTCTTTGACCAAGTCGTAGAGGAAGACAGAGTCATGCGACTTGTGCAGGTACTCATAATCTGTTTGGTGAGAGATGAAAGAAAACAATGTGCTAAAGAACAGAATGTTTAGTTTGGAGGTGAAAAGGACATGGAAGAATAAACTGTATGATGGTGCTTCTCAATAAGCAAGAAAAAAACCAAAACAGTGAGGAGTATATGACTCACAAGGATTTAAAACTGGATAACTCATTGTTTCCTTGTCATATGCCAGGGGGGGAAAAATGTTTTAGTGGGAGCTAAATTCTGGAAACAATGTTCAAAATTAAAAAAAAACAAAAAAATGCTAACGAGGAAATTTTCCCACAAGAGGTCTCATGCAGGATTATTGCATGTTAACATGACATCTGTGCCATTGCTAACACTTAGATTTGCCAACTTTCTTACAAGTAAAATAAGGGACAAGTTGTTGTGTTGTGAGTTCAGACACACCCAAAAAGCATTTAAAAACCCTCTCTTTAACTTTCAGATATTGTGTAAAGGTTTAAAAAAAATCACAACCTGTGGTTTTAAAATTACGGAGCCCCCAAGGAGACATGGATAAAAGAAAAATACTTTATTGTACACGTGAGATGGGTTTTTTCACCAATGTCTCTTTGGGGGCTTGGCAGCTCTGTAGAAAATCCTGCTTTTACTGTAAAGGGATATTATTAAAATGTTTAAGCATTGCTGTTTTCAATCTAGATCTAATCAAAAATGGTTCAATTGCATTTAAGCCAAATGTTGAATTGGCTAACTTCAGCGCCTTTTCTCAGATGTGGTCGTATCAGATTTGGAATATGTAAGAAACTGGGTAGTTTTCAAAACACTGGACAACAGAGGTTGAAAATAGAGACAAATATTATTTTTGGGATGACTTTGGGATACTAAAAATTTACAGTTACTTAACCAGTCAGTGTTTGGCAGTTACAGTATTTAGGCTAATGCTAGGAAGCATTATTCAGACACAGACAGCATATTAACATGCTCTGCACATTGTGTCAATGATAATAGAACCAGTGTTTTGCAGACACAGTGTTTAGGCTAATATGAAGGAGTATCACTGGAACATTGAAGTGACCAGTTTTGGCCCTCAAGAGCCACCATCCTGCATATTTTAGCTCTTTTCTGTTCCAACACACCTGATTAAAACTCAATGAGCCGCTAAACAGGTAATTAAGCAGAAAAACAACAAAAACACACGACACGGTAGCACTGGAGAACCAAGATTGGCAAAAAACATGAATCTAAGATTACTGTATTTGTAAATTATTATTAACTGAATTCCATATCCATTAAAATATGAAGTGATTTTAAACAGATATTGATATTTGTTCATTTAAATATAAATTATCTCGATTTTAATGCCTCAAATACAAATTTTCTGTTTATTCTCTCAACAATACATAAGCTGAGAGAGGATGTGCTTAGAAAGGAAATTTATGTGTGTTTTCTTGAGACAATGAGTTGATTTACTTATTTGTTTTGACTTTTAAAAACTTTTAAAAAGCTTATAGTGCCAAAGGAAATTGAATGTAACACAAAAAGCGCTTGTTGCTGCATTTTGTTATCAGGAAAAAAACAATTTTCTTAAGATAACGAGATAAAACCGAACAGTTAACTCATGATCTTGAGAAAACCTAATTAAATGGTAAATGGCGTGTACTTGTATAGTGCTTTACTCAGGTCCTACAACCCCCAAAGCGCTTCACACAGTTTGGTGGTGATGAACTACACACATCTTGCAGCCACAGCTGTCCTGGGACACACACTGACAGAGGCGAGGCTGCCAGACACTGGCGCCGCCGGAACCTCCGACCACCACCAAACAGGCAAAGTGGGTTAAGTGTCTTGTCCAAGGACACAACGGCCAGGCGATCTTTTTCTCTGGGCAGAGCGGAGATTCTAACCGGCGACCTTCCGGTTACCAGACGACCCGCTCTACCGCCTGAGCCACGGCAATCAAAAATGAGTGATGGGCTTCCATACATTAAAACTTGAACAAACCTTTGACACAAAATTAAAAAAAAAAGATGTCACACTTATACATAAGTAAGTATCTACTATAAGACAATGCTGGACACTGGAATGAAGAGATTGGTGTGGTGAATGAGTAACATAGAGAAAGAACACACTGATGGTTTTACAGGCCAGAACACACCTCGCTGTAATCACTCCAATCATCTTCCATATCTTTTTTTTTTTTTTACCTGAAATCCACCTCATGTTGTAGGACTTTGGTTTCAGTGAACTGTTGAAGACATCGTCCAGGGTGAACGTTCTCACGTCACTCGTCTCCTTCTCTGAAACACAAATTTAGGAAGTCAGACAAGGACCTACTGGTCACAGCTTACAGACATTTCATAAACAACAACAAAGATAACAAAAACAAAACAATATGGGCTTAAAGCTGCAAAGATTTTAACTGTTTGACTATGAAGGTGTTTTATTTTGGGACTCCATCCTGCTTTACACACATTCCTCTAAAAAAGTCTAATAAATGTCTCTCCTAACGACTTGGAACTGCTTCCTCGAAGTATTATAAGTCACGGGCTGTGCGTCATGACGCGCGTGCCTTTCGGTAGGCGTCGCGTGGTAAATATACTCACCTTTTAGAAACACAGCCGTGGGCACGGCTATCAATGTAACGACCACTGCGACCCCCAAGAGCCCCACGAGGATCTTAGCGATGGAAATCTGTCCAGGAAAAAACGGGAAAACGTTAAACTTCCAGTTTGTCCCCATGAAGCAGCAGAAACCCAAAAATATCAGTTTCAAACAACCGACCATGACTGTTTGAACGTCGTGGGTCCAAAGTGATCAATACCCTTCATCCAAATCACAACTTAATCGATCTACGCTCGCGGAGAACTCATGTTGGGCAGTTAAATATTATCCCGGGTGAAGTTTCAAAGGTGGGACAGTAACTGTGCTGCGCAGTGAAGTTGTGATACGGTTTTTAAGGAAGTGTGGTTCACAGTTCAGCGTTAAACTACTCATACGTGGAAGCAGCAGCGTCAGCCTCCCAATGACTAAAGAAACAAAAACAAGTGTTTTATGTTCATAAGAATTCTCACTGTAAGAACACGTCGGTGCAAAGCTGCAGTTGGGAAATGAAACAGCATGACACCTGCTGGCACGTAGTTGTGCTAAATGGTGTGTCAAGATGTGTCAAAGGGGGTGGGGTCTGTCTGTCTGTCTGTCTGTCTGTCCTAAAATAACTCCCAATATATAGGAAATTACCAAGAAGGATACTCTTGATTTCTAACTTTGTTCTTTGTATTATGAAGGATGACAATAAAACTGAATGAATGAATGAATGAATGAATGAATGAATGAATACAAGTTGCAACCATCAACCTATATGACAACCAAGTATAGGAACACAGAACAAGCTATATAACCTGTAAATTCCCCTCCATGTAAATAATGGGACATTTTCCTGACTAAAGATAATTGTTTCCAAGTACTGACATATCTTCATATTTTTATTTCTTATCATGCTGCAGTATAATTAAATATATATTTTTCTGATATATGTAAGTATAATTACTTGTTTGATGCTTTAAATACATAAAATAAAACGCATGTTTGGGTGCAGTTGAGTGGACGGGACTGAGTGAGCAGGTTCTGACTCCAAAAATGACAACAATATGGCAGCGCTCATGAACTGTAAATGACGCCTTCACTTTTGACAGCGTCATCAAGTCTTTATGGAGGGTGTTCAGTATCTGTACTTTGGTCTCATTCGTTCACATGATGTTGTTCCAGAGATCCTGTGATTTATTGAGATGTAACTTTATAAACTGAAATCATGGCCCTGTATTATTTTTGGAGAACAGAGGACGTCTCTTACAGCTGTTTCACAAAAGTGTTCAGTCTTTTCTGATTGCCCCCCAACCCCCCTCCCCATATTGGAGGAAATGTAAGTCTGTATTTTTTGAGAGAATGAAAATATCCAAATGGGGAAATATCAAAGTCCCTAAGTCAACATTAGCTCTTATTTATAGTCAGACTCTTTGCACCGCAAGTAGCTTGTGTTTTGTATATTATCACTCATAAGCCATAAAAAGATGACCAATGACATTGGATTGAGTCTGCACGTTAGCTTTTGCCTAGCAGTCCTACATGTGCACAGAACAGTATCCATTACCACCCATTTAAACATTTTCACAGAGCAGTAATAACCTCCGAAATGGTACCTCCTCTACAGAAGCAGAGCTCCTCAGATGGACAACAGGTGGTCCTGCAAAAACCGATTAGGAATGACTCAGAGAACAGAGTCTCAGGTGTTTATCTAGCCTCTGCTTATCTGTGTGCTCCACAACAAGAAGGTAACTGATTAAATCTATTGAGTGTCAATGATATAGCGGGTGGTTAATAAGTCACTAAAAGACTTATAGTTGGAAAAAGAAGCCCTGGTAGACTTTCAGTGTTTTGGGTTGCAATAAAAAAAATAGAGATTTTCCTTTTACGGATAAATTTCTCCATCGTCACACATGACTTTGCATATGGCTGACAACATAATAGAAGCTGTAATTGCACCCAATAAACTGAAGGCCATAAATGCCACTGAATTAATGCTCTGTATTGACATAATCATTAATGGCCCCTGATTCCTGAAGGCAGTGTGTAAGTATGTACCTGTAGAACACTACTTACTGAAAAGCTCTAAGAACTGCTGAATTAAAACAGAATCCTTTTAATAAAAGGTTTGTGACAACATCAATAACACTGAAGAGCAACTTCCTTTGTCTAAAATAGACTTGGTTAATGTTTCCACAGATTGTGGAAATCAGCTTTTTGTACATTGTGTAAAGGCAAACCATTCACAGTAAATGCTAAGAGGCTGTTAAAAGCTTAGCAAACATAAAGCTGTGTCTTTATGAGGAATAGACATCATATTGGGCTCTTGTTCCACCTCATGCCGGACATCCTCAGCAAACAAACAGACAGTAGATGTCTTCTCTAATGCAGCGCTGCTTGTTTGAGAAGTGCTGCTTTCCAGATGTCTTCGTTTGCACGACACTTAGCCCGACTGACATTGTTTATAGTCGTCAATTTGAATGCATTTGGTCTTATTGGTCGATTAGTGTGCTGATGTCAGTGAGATTGAACAAAAGCAAGTGAATCTTCTCGGGTTGAGGACACGGAAAATCAAATGTATAAGCATTTGTTATTATCAAATATTTCACGAGATTTGCATTACAGTAATTGGGTTATAACACTGTTTTCTTAATCATTTTATCACCTACCAGTTGAAAAGCAGATTGGACTGATTGACACTCTGGAGTAAACCTGATTCAACATGGCTGCCACAACTAATCAGTATTAGCAAACACAAAAATGGCTATAATTCAATCAACTTCATAGATGTTGAGCTAAAATTTGGTGCCAAAGTTGCTGAGCATCATACCCAACACAAACCAAATGATTGTGCAAAATCTTTGCCTAGAACTTTAAAGGTTGGTTATGTAACATGAACACCATAGCACCATCTAGTGTGTGGATGTTGTAGTTGCAACAATAGAACACAGTTTACAGCCATCGGGATGCAGGTTCAACATTTCCGTGTGCATTCTGATGCAGTGAAAATGTTTTATTTGGGTCCATCTATTGTAGCTTCACCTAAACTCACTCTGGTTTTTGATCTTCTCTGGTCGCTCCTCTTCTGAGAAGTGTAAAGGAAATTTAAATGATCTCTTCTGGAATGTATTATGTTAAACTCATACAGTTTCAAGTGTCAACCATAGTTGCATACATTGCAGAGAATGTCGCTCATGCCTAGTTTCGCTCCCTCTGGAGCTGTGCCTAAAATCGGACGAACAGGTCTTGTGTAAGCTCCAATGTGATTTTGAACACAGCCGCACCTTGCCCTCAGCAGAACATGTGACCACGACCTGTTTTAGGAATGCCAGTGCGTACGAAGGATGCTATATAAACTTCTCTGTCTGTAACTCAAATTAGAGTTTTGTTAGAAAGCTTTCCAGGAAGCATGTAATAAACTTGAACGAACGTAGTTGCCGTCTCATCGTGGTTCCTCAGATGTTAACCTGATGGAAAAGGATAAGTTTCTACAACAGAAGGATAATGAGATCTTTGGGGCTCTGAAGCAGCTACTCGACCCACCAACTCCATGCAACCCAACTGTGCCACCGTGCAGCCCCAACATAGGAGGTTTTAATTCATTTAACACACAAAAAAGAAACCTTTTACAAAGTGTATGTATCACATTGCACAATAGACATTAATGATCTTCATTTAATGTTGCTGTCAGTTCAACAGCAAAGCAACTAAAAGAGTAATTGAAAAAAAAAGTTACGTAAAGCCATTTGCTCTTTGGCTCAAACACACTGAATACTGAGCAAAACAGGAATTTGTCAAAGCTGCAGTGAATGTTACTGTTTACATTGTGCAAAAGATGCTGAGCAGTGATGTGAGAAAATGTTCAGATTATAGCAGTTTTTTGTAGTCTTATTGTTTATTCCTAGGGATAAACAGAAGCTGTGATTTGACTCCAGTGGGCGGCGGCTAAAGGACTGTAGCCGTGTTCTTGCCTCTTGAGGCTTAATGGTGTTTAAGTTTTAAAGTGATTTAGGGGTTAAAATAATCTCTGCAGTTCAGAAATGAGTTAGTGACGCTTGTGTTAACATTCCAGCAAATACTTTTCACATCTCCTAATGACTGGATTTGTATTGAATTTGAAGTGTTTGTGACTTGCTCAGGTCTCAGTAAAACATTTAGAAGCATTATAACTTCCTTTAATGAATCACAGTGCAGATTTGTGTTGTTTGACACTTAAAAGGCAAACATTAATGTTTTTATGAGCTTTGAGAAAGTGATAAAAAGATAGAGCGCAGCTCATAGACAGTGAAAATCATTTGTGAGCTCATGTTTTCATTGATAAAATGGTGAAACACTGTAACAAGTGGTTGTAGCAACATGCTTCATAATCATATTTCCCTAAATCAGACTCAGAGAATGATGAAATCCCTCACAAAGAAATAAAAGACTTCACAAAGACCAAACATAGATCTTCTGACTCAGTTGGTTGGCGTTCGATCCATGAAAAGATTCATCTGTGCAGCCTCACTAGAGTCAAACCCATTTTCACACAAGTTAAACACAAATATTATTTCTATGAAACAAGATGACATACTCATAATCAAATACTGGACATAAAAAAGCATCAGTATGAACAAAGAACAACACGGAAATCCTCTTCTCTGGCTCTCACGCTCTCAATTCACAGAGTTCTTACAATGTGAATGTTATAGATAAAAAGCATCAAAGTTTGAAATGAGCTGTTTTCAGATCTGTAAGAAAAATGTATTTGCATTTATTCTCATCAGGATTTTATTATTGTTTACTCTAATATAAATACTTCAGCATTAGTCCTTTAGTACATGAGAGTTATGAACAAAGTCTCATCCCCACTACAGGAGTGAAGAAACTTTTATTCACAGGACTGAGCCTCTCCAAGGACATTCTGGTGGGAACTCTGTGATAACGTTGCTTAGTAACTTTATCTGCCAGAAGGAGGACTTCTTCATTCTCTTGATAATGATGAAACAACTCTGTATGATTCGGTGACTGAATGCTGTAAGTCTAGCTTCGTTCACTCCTTGCTGCTAGTAAATTTAAAGAAAGTTTTATCTGCTTAGTCTGTGATTCTTCTCTTGTCTGAGGGTTTAAACTGCGTTTTGGTGTCAAACAATTTCCCTGACAAGATCACCAAGATGTTTCTGTTCATTCTGAAACTGCTGCTGACGTGAGGATGCATCATGAACGTTACTTTTTCACGGCTGTAACTAGACACATTCACACGCACCTACAAGTCATCCGACTTAGTCCTAATAATTACAGCCTGTACAGTAATAACACATAAAGCAAAAAATACATCCCAAGTCAATCTCAAGCATCCGATAAAGGACACAATTAAAGGATTTATTGTCAATTTAAACTTCTATAAAAAAAAAGAGATAGACATTCTAAAAACAAGGTATTAAAATTTTAGGGCAACCTTCATCCAATCTGCATGTCACAACAGAGATAAATGAAACTAGAAGTAACACAAGAACCATAATACTCTCATCATTTAAAGCAAAAAATACGCCATAATCTTGGGAAAACAAACTTTGTTTACTTGAGATAAAACTAATGTGGTTATCTCAAGATAACTGAAGTTGACATATGAGCTCAAGAAAACCACATAAAATGTAACAATAGCATGTAGAGACAACTATTCTCTGCTTCCTCGTGTGTTCATGTCAAGATTTCTATTTAAGGTCATTTGAAACATATTTAGAATTATTAGTAAGTTTATATTTAATGATATAAGTTGTTTGTTTTTCTTAATCTATTCCAGTATTCAACACTCTTATCATTTTACATCATGCATTTAAAACTGTAATGTAAATACAACTTTATTGAAGAACCAAAATTCAAAACAGCTACTTTTATATGCTCAAATGTTTTTATATTGGTATGTAACAACAATGACAAAAACACTTGGTAACAGAAAAAGGTCATTTTAACTTTCCTTCATAGCAATGTCTATATATCAGAGTCTAATTTCATTTTAAAATCCAGAATGTTTTCTAACCTTTCGTGTGTTTCATCCTGTTCAGCAAATGTACTTTAAAAGCTAAAAGCGCTACAGAGAAAAATACTTTTCTTTCAAGCTTAAAGGAAGAATTAAAAAGTTTTATATTGCTTTAAACGCATCGTGAGAAGAATTTTACCTTCATAATTTCCACCGTGTATCCTTGTGTGATCAGATCAGCTCGATGGTCATTCGACCAACATGACAGATGAAGTTTCAGTGTCTGTTTACATGTCGCTCTAGTAAGAATGTGAAGACCTCCAAACACAGGTGTTTAGTTCAGATAAAACCACAAACAGCCTGAGCTCAACAGAAGAGGAAGTTACATCCTGCTCTATGTTACAGAGAAGCAGCAACTCTTCTGTTAGATATTTATTAAAACACTGTTAGTCACTTGGATTTATTGTGCAAACAGTTCATGTAAAACTTTTTCTTGTGATGAAAAAAGATTAAGTGTTTTGATTTTTAGTAAGTTTTCTTTTTGGAACAAGTTTGTATTTTCTTCCGGTTTAATAAAGTGTCATTTTGAAATTTGTATAATCAGTCACCTTAGCAGCTGGTAGTGTAGCAGAGAATGTGATTTATTAGGCCTTTGACAAGAACAACAAGTATCTTACCTGTTGCTGATAACTCTTTGAACAGCCTCAGTTTGGAGAAACTGATTATATCTGACCAGACAGACAAGCTAACTGCTAGTCGAGATGCATTCAGCTTTCTTAATATAAATTCAACGTTGAAATCTCATAGCAGCTAACTAAAACACTATGTTACATATTAAATTTAATTAATTTATTAGTTATTTACATACATTTCTGTGGTTATTTATAGCAGAAATTAGCAGAGACGTGTCTAGAAAATCTTTGTTGGGGCGAGGTTGGACATAGATTTCAGATAAATAGTCCATTAGGAAAAAAAACTAGTTTCTATAGGCTTTTAATATTAATTTTAAATATGGGATTAGAGGTTAAATAGCAAGTGCTGCATTCACTTACAATTGGACGTCTGAGCTTCACTGTGAAGACATCTTAAATCTGATGCTTGATAGAATTTGATTGTCTCAGCTTGGGGGAGCACCTGGGGTGGTCTAATTGCTGCAGGGGCCAGGCCCGGGGCCAGGCCTGCAGCTCAGTGACAAACCTTTGAAAAATGATAATATTTATGCATGGATAACATTATAACGTGGAACTGACAGCAGTATAAAGGTATTGAAAACAACATTCACATGCTCTTTACATTTTTTATGTTTAGAGATGTTTGAACATGTCAGAAATCAATTTCTTAACTAGCTGTTGGCTCATCTGTCTGTACAGAATAAATTCCAGTTTCTCCAAAACAAAACTGTTCAAAGAGTTAATTACAATGAACATTAACTGTTCATAACAGTTTCACAAAAATAAACTTTGAAAGATCTAATTTGGTAATAGCATAGTTTCCTGCAGCACATGGGGGACCAACCAACCTCTCTGGATTTCAGTTGAATTATGTACCGGATGTGAAAGAAACAGGCCAGATTCTTCTAGAATTTGTGCTCATGCCATGACATAGATACAAAAACAGACCTTGAGTCTGTTTTTTGACTTCGACTAGCCGGGTCTGTTTTTGCTGTATTATGTTCTCATATGGGCATCTTTCTTCTCTACATTTTTTAAATTTTATGTCACTATTCAGTGAAAGTACTGTGACGTGCATTTGCTTCTGTTTAAGAGATGAGCCCCTCTTTTATTATCTTTCAGTAATAAAAATATTTTTAATGTTATATATCAGACTTTGATCAGCGTTCTATAGCGCAACCTAGTGGTTAAAGAGTTACAACACAACAGTCTTTTACATAATGATCGCGAATCATTGTCATTAGTCGAATGAGATGAACACAGCAATCATATTAGATACAATAATAAAAAGGTAACTACTTATTTTCTGATATAACATATATCATATTCGTGCCTTTTAGGTTCAAATTTAACGGTAACTTGTGTTTTAACGGTCAGGAAGACGTCCAGCAACTGTTGGGCGGGCCTTAAACTGAACGTACCTCTCTTATTGGTTATCTCTCTCATCCATCAGCGTACTTCCGATAACTTCCGGCATTTCAGATTTGATGTAGCAACAACTGTTAATTTCTCGGAAGCTCGAACCGTGTTACCCAATCACTCAAAGGTCTCCAACCTATAAGAGTTGGTGTAGTTTATTAAAATGGCCTATCCAGGATACGGTGGGGTGAGTTAACCATGTTTGAAAATCTTTTTTTTTTTTTCGTTAAATGTTATTCAAGCTACATTATGTTAGCTAGCTAAGAACTAGCCCTCCCATTAAGTCAAAAGTTCACGTCTTATCGCTGCACAGAGGTGTTCGCTTTCTTTAAGAGCAGCAGCTCACGTTTTTTGAAATATATTTCTATGTAATTTTATACTAACTTCGAAGCTGTAATTCTGGAGTGGGTTAAACGTCTACAGGTGATACGTGATTTATTACGTCAGTTAAAAAAAAAAAAAAAATCTTCCCTGTTTAAAAAGCGTCCAAAATTGGGGTAGGAAACCAAAAATTTAAACCTGAGATCATGTTTGGGATTCAAGTCAGTCAGCTGATGTTTGAATTATAGCTCTTGACTGTAGTTTAGTTAGTTTTAATGTGTATTAGAATGAAAAATTAGATTAAACAAATCCCTCTGTTTATTCTTAATGGGACGCAAGAAACTCAAAATCCACTCTTCAATTTGGGAAAGACCGTTATTAGGTGTTAAACCAGTCAGAAATGTCTATGTTGAATTAAAATATTGATAGAAATTAGAGATTAATATTGATAAAAATTTTTTAAAGCTTTGAATCAGCCGGTAGTTGATCTCCTGATGTCCTAGCTGGTCTTTTCTGCTTTGTCATATTTCATTTCTACCACAATGTTTGCATATTTCCTATAATTTCTTACATGTGTGCAGGCTGAAGTTCACTTTAAGATCTTTTTCAGGTACATAATAAGAGAATGGACCAGGGCTATTCAAATCCAGGCCTCAGTATCCTGCATGTTTTAGGTCTTTCCCTAATTCAACACACTGGAATCAAATGATGGCTCGTTAGCAGGCCTCTGCAGAGCTTTGCTATGCTGAGGAAGAAGTTGGAAAATTTGAATCAGCTGGGTTGTAGCAGGGACACGTCTAAAACGTGTAGGACACCAGCCCTTGAGGCCTGGATTTGAATAGACCATAAATAATCCAACTGTTTAAACCTTAACACTTCAAATTAGTGATATTTTGAAACTGATTCTAAGTTTTATCTATTTTTCATCATCTTGAGTTTAATCCCAGGCTCTTTGGATCACTCAATCAGTTCCAACACAGCTTTGCAAAGACAAATGTCGAAGTGGTCAGAAGTTTGTTCCCTGACCAACGAGAAATAGGAATGTTTGATTTTGGACAGAATATGTAACCCTTTAACAGTCAAAGTAGCTGAATTGCACTAACTTCATCCTCTGAAGAGAAATAAACCTTCAAATATATCATTGGTATTTTTACTTGCCAGCAGTTGATAGAGATGGAGAACTTTTTTTAACATTTACATGCACTCACAGAATATGAAAGGAAATAAAAAGCTGAAGCAATTAGAAAACACCGGGGGTTAACGGGAGAAAGGAAAACCAGTAGAAGCTGCAATTTCTCAAAAACAAATGTCTTCATTTAATAATAATAATTTATTGGTTAAATACTTGACTTTGAAATGCCTTGTTTTTTTGTTTTTTTTTTTCTAAAAAAATCTTACCTCAGTACGGTGGCCCCATGCCAGGGATGCCACCCCAAGGAATGCCAGGAGGACACATGGGAGGCCCCATGCCTGGGCACATGGGTGGGCCAATGGGAGGTGCTCCACCTCAGGGTGGGTACGGCCAGTACGGAGGAGGATATCCAGGTGGATTTGGTGCCCCGCCTCCAAATGCCAACGACCCAATGTGGGGTTACTTCACAGCTATAGCAGGCCAGGTGATCGCTGCTGCAACTTTTAACAGCAACTCTTCTAAGAGAATGCTAATAAAAGCCTAATTTTTATATACTTCAATTCAAGTTGACTTTAACGAGTGAACAGGAATAGATATCTGTGCAAGTGTTACAGAGCTCAACAAACGGCTCTAGAGAGGTTTGAGGTTAGAATCTATCAGTCTTTTTATGACTTAGTGTAACTCGCTGCTCTGTGCAGGATGGTGAGATTGACGCAGAGGAGCTCCAGAGGTGTCTGACTCAGGCAGGCTTCACCGGCAGCTACGCTCGTGAGTTCATTAACTTTTCTTCTACCTGAACTTAGATGGTTTTGTCGTTACAGTAATGCACGCTCAGTTTCTTTGAAATC
Source organism: Pachypanchax playfairii (assembly GCA_006937955.1). NCBI lineage: Eukaryota > Metazoa > Chordata > Actinopteri > Cyprinodontiformes > Aplocheilidae > Pachypanchax > Pachypanchax playfairii. Next base: position 290,223 of record SSNP01000163.1, read on the forward strand.
GCTCACCGCTGAAATTGCTACCGCTAAAAAGTGCTCACAAGGTAACAAGGAGTAGGTTCATTAACCAGATTCTTATCAGGTGTTCTGGAACCGACATACTCATGCTAAGTAGGTTCATGGTTGATTAACCCTGAGTTCAGGGTTTACAAAATGGTAAGTTGACTAAGCTTTCTGGAACAGACCCCAGAGGGTTTAAAAAATACAAATACAGTATGAGCTAAATATTTGGCCTGTTGAATCGGTTGAACGACTTATCAGCTGGTCAGTTGAATCAGTTGTGGATATCTGGTTAACTAATTAATTACTTGATCATTTAAATTGGCTTTGGAAATTGCGATGAGCATCTGACTGGGAGCCTTTCATAGTTGCTTTTCTTAGTCTGTCTAGAAACAGCGTTTGTTAGCAGTACAGTGAAACCTCACTATAGTGGACACTGATGGGACCCGATGTTTCGTCCGTGTCCACCCCAGAGGGTTAGGGTGTCCGGTAGTGCTGCGATGATTAGTCACGATTACATCGACAAACAAAATATTCGATAATAAATTTAATAATCAACGTCATCGTTTATTCTATGAAGCATTTTTTTTTTAGCCAGCTGCGTTGCGTCTTTCTGCTCAACGCATTAAAAGAAAGTACATCGTCTTGTTAGCTGCTAACATTAGCAGGGAGTTGCTTGTATTTAGATGTTAAAAAGTGTGTTGGGGGTGGCGAGCGATGCATAGAGCCCCTTGTCTTCTTCTTATAGTGCACTTCTTTATTGAATGTTTAACACGAGCATCTCTCCATTGTGAAATAAACCAAACAAGTTCAGAACTCTTTCTCTCTCCGATACGTGGATTACCGTAATACAGGACATAGAAATGCACTAAAATATTCAAATTGCCGTAATACACTGAGTAAGAGCACACTTCAATGTTCACACTTAATATTACAGCTGTAGCAATGGAAATTTCATTACCATTAGCAAACATATGTCATGTATTTGCTCTAACTTTACAAATGCTAATGATTTATTGTATATTGCTACATTACAGTGTTAAGAAAAGAGTATCAAATCAAATCAAAAATACTTTATTAATCCCCGAAGGGAAATTCAAGTGTTGTTGTAGCTCAGCTATTCTTCAGGAAGCCATTATAGAAGGTTCTAGCTGTGGACATGAAGGATCTCCTGTAGCGGTCTGTGCTGCAGCCGATTATGAAGAATCTTCTAACTGAAGACACTCTGTTGTTGAGTTACTGTGTTCTGAAGAGGATGATGACGGTTTTCCATCATGTTCTTCATCCTCCTTTGGACAATCAACTCAAGAGACTCCAGTTCAGTCTCCAGGACAGAATCAGTCCTCCATATCTATCTGTTCAGCCTCTTAATGTCACATACTCTGATGCTCCGCCCCCAACAGGTAACTGCAGATGTGATCAGCTGACAAACTCCTCTTCATTTTTCGCTCCTCTTCGAATCTCTGTCTGTCCGTATTGTTTGAAAGCGAGACAGAGACACACTGGAGTCCAGGATATGTCCCTTTAGCCATGTCTCAGTGAAACACATGATGCTGCATTTCAACAGAGTTTCAAGTTCATCCATTTTGTTAGCAAAGAGATCTCACATTTGTCAATATGACTGATGGAAGTGAAGGTTTAAACTTCCTCTTTCTCTCTCTTCACTCTGCTCCTGCTCAGCATCCACGTCTTCTTCTTTTGAGCTCATCAGGGATCCAGACTTTCAATTTGAGGATTATTTCAGCCTTAGAAATGTCAGTTAGCTGCTCTTACTTGTAAACAAGTCTCTTGTTGCCATGGTTACGCATCATAACAAGTGGCAAAAAAGTGACAAATCAAGCAAAAAACTCAATCAGCACAGCACCCAAATCAGAAGAAAAGCATCCAGAAAACACTTCCAGAAGAAAAAACCAGCAAGAAACACTAAAAAAGAACAAAAAAATGCTAGCAAGTGCCAGCCAAGTCACAGAGCCACTCCAACAAGCTGCCACCAGCTGCAGCGCTAATTCCGGAGTATGGGTATACTAGTACAGCTGCACTAGTGCATTGTGCGATAAGCTAGACTTTTCGCATGGTACGAATAGTTGACTAATCGCCATTGTGACAGTCCTAGTGTCCAGGTGTCCTATCATCTAGGAATGTCTGTAAACCATTGTCATGGACATTTCCTTGGTACATCAGCTTATTTAACAAACTAGCGCATGGTCAAATCCCCATCTGAATATGTCTCAACTTTGAATAAAACAATACAAGCGTGACAAGGACGAGGGATCTGTGAACATTGTCTGTGAGCGGGTTGAATTTTCACTGATTTTATTTTTGGGACGGACAAAAAGTGTCCGTTGTCCTCAACAATGGGGTGTCTGCTCCAACGGGGTTTCTGCAGGGCAGAGTTTCACTGTACTCACGCCTGCAAGATAAAACTGTTGACTGTCTTGTCTTGTCTTGTTTTTCCAGCCTTCAGCTTGGACACGTGCAGAATCATGATCGCCATGCTCGACGTATCCTTTCAGTTCTGAGGCCTCCGGGCTTTAAAAGCCTCTCTGTAGACGAGTTCAAGTTAAAACCTGAGCAACCACAACACACCTCTCACTATGACCTACTTTCACCTTTCACTTCTCACACACATTGTCTTGGAAGAAGCTAATTTAGTCCCCAACACCCCCCCTTTTGATATTGCTTGTCAGAGCTTAACCAGAACATCTTCAGAGGGACTTCACAGGCAAGATGGGCTTCAACGAGTTCAAGGAGCTGTTTGCGGCTCTGAATGGCTGGAAGCAGAACTTCATGATGTTTGACCAGGATCGGAGTGGAACCGTGGAACCTCACGAGATGTCCCAGGCGATCGGGGCTATGGGTGAGAGCTGCAACGGTTCATCTTGATAGATGATACAGATCTTTAATGACACTTAATAGCAGTCACTGGTGATTTAATAAGCTGTAAATTAAGAACGCCACCATTTATCAGTGTCGTGTCACAGAAGGCAAGCTGTTGTCTCTCCTACTCCATTTACTATCTTTTTAGTCTGATGTTTCCTTTTGCTTGTATCAGGTTACCGCATCAGTCCCCAGGCCCTGAATGCCATCATCAAACGCTACAACAAGGGAGGGCGAATCTACTTCGATGACTACGTGGCCTGCTGCGTGAAACTGCGAGCCCTCACAGGTATGAACACCACCTCACCATCTGACACTGGCTTTTAAGTCAAACCGACAGTCGGGTGGCTGTTTCACCGACTTCACATTTTCTTCTTCCAGACAACTTCCGACAAAGAGACACCATGCAGCAGGGATCTGTCAACTTCCAGTATGATGACGTGAGTGGTTCATTATGTGTGTTCATACGGCTTAGAAGAAAAAACACTAGTTCATTAAGTCCGACTCGGTCTGGAAGTGACTCTCATTCGTCAACCAGTTCATGTACAACTCAACTCTAAACTGTCATTAATGTGCTGTAATGGGTTCAAATTCGGATGAAATGGGACCCGCTCAGTTATACAATACTTTTCCGTGACTCTTTTTCCATCAGGTTTTTTTGGTTCATTTCTCCTGCAGCCTTGGAAAAACCATTTAAGACCCGACTATCAAACATGCGACCTTTGTTAGCTAGCCTGACCAATCAGATCCTCCTGCATTATGTTCTAATGCAGAAGGGTCTGACACCGGAGCCGCACCCGATCATTTCTGCGTCAAATTTTTTTACGGACCAATTACACATCACTTTTGTTGTGCGTCATCCTGAAAACACGGAACCCAGAGCACAACATTCAACATGGTGGACTCGGCTGTGGATGAAGTGTTTACTTCTGTGTTTGCTTGGGGCGGTCAAATACCTGAACCTAGTGTGCAATGACACCTCGTATTCACAAGTTTTTGACACAAAAGCGACAACTGTCATTAATATTTGACTTTTCTCCTCCATTAAACATGGCTCTGTAGCTACCATTACGGCTCCGCTCGCTAAACCTTTTGTTTTCGTTCCGCCTCGTGTGTATCCGCTTTAGCGTCACATGTTGTGTCACTTCCGGGTTTCTGTGATTGGTTCTCTCTCAACTGGCTAAGCCCGCCTTCGAAATTGAGAGACAGCGGTTCAGCTCCAGGCCCTCACGTCTTTGTAAAGTAATCTGTCAAAGACGTGATGGCCTGGTTGATCAGGTAAGTTGGTAGCAGAATTGACAGAATCTGCAGAAACTGCCAACAGTTTCCACAGAAACAACAGCTAGGTTTTCGAGAATGGAGTGAGAGGAAGTCACAGGACAAACATTGAAAAAATGAAACAAGTTTGACTTGAGATGAAAGTTGGACACTAACGTTTTCCAAAAAATTGTGAGCAAACCAAACTCTGAGGTACATAGGTTCCTTTTGACCTGGAAGTGAAGAGTGTATCTTTAAGGGTCAACACAGCAGACTCATAAAAAGTCTCATCTGCCATGTACAGTATGGTTTGATGGAACTTTAGCGTTTGCCAGAGAGAGACCTTGGTATATGTTACCATGGTTACAGTTGAAAGATCCAAACTGGGGTATTTTCTCACATGTCACATTACAACAAAAATAACAAAATACAGTCAACCCTCTGAAAATGAAAACACTTGTTTTTTGTTCTTTCTTTAAATAATTTTCCATCATCCCAGAAAAGAATTTTACTCTGAGGCACGAGTTGCGCACCTCTGGACGGAGGTGAAGGAGTGAAAGACGAGTCTGTGTGTTTGTGTGTACGATGACAGCGTCGTTGCACGTTTTCGCAACATTTTGAAGCAGAAGCGAACCTTTATGGACAGATAAAAAAAAAAAAAAGAAGAAAAAAAAGTAATTTTAAGTGCGAGCCTTGAAACAATGATGCGTGCTGCCAGAGCTTCTAAAGATGCATCATTTAGGTAGGTGTCTAATGAAACTCTCCTCATCACCTTGTTTTAATGTCATTATGAAAGGAACCAATTGTTTCAATTTCCATGTTTTTAACAAGAAAAAATTAGTTCCACGTACACATTTATCATTTATACTGCCTGTCCGGAGACTGTAAATTCAAATTTCTCTGTTTAACAGTTCATTCTGTGCACGATGGCCATCTAAGTGCCACCGTGTGTCCCGTGTCTGAGGACAGGACGACTGTGCCAGTCGGTGGCTGATTCTGGGTCAGCACCTCAAAGGGACGAAGAGAAACTATCATGCAGGACGGAGCTGCAAGACGAGAGCACCGTGTGATTGTTACTCTAACGCAGTCTCACATGTCACAAGAATAATTAACAAGTGCACACATTTTATTATTTGTTTAAAAATATCTCAGCAGCCTTTTATTTTTTAAAGCCTTAATGAAAAGAGTCCAGACTTTCAGAAGAAATGTCCAGTAACTATTGATGTATTAAAAGCCTAAAATGATCCAACAGGAAATTATTGTTTTCATCAACTATATATTCACTGTTTAGGGCTGCAGCACTGATACATAAAGAATGTTGTAATGCCTTTAGTGCCATTGTAATCTCTGGAAATATGGTTTATAGTCAACACATATATAAATATAAGTGCATGAGCGTAGTTAATAAAGACTAAATGTAAGAAATTTTCCAGGTTTTTCTCAGACTTTTTAGCGGATTAATTTCTCACCTAGAAAACATTTAATTAAGTTTGATTGTGTTTTATAAATGAGATTTTCCAGCTGTAGATGGAGATTTTTATGCTAAAATGACTAACAAAGCCAAAGGACCTGTTGTAATTCACAATGATGCCTGAAATGTTGTTTTAAATATACATGCTTTTCCAATCCAAACACAGCCAGTTTTTTTTTATTCTGCTGAGAAAACGGTGTTTTATTACTCACAATAAACACTTTTCGATCAGTATGCATTCTGTTTATTCGTTTATACAATTGTGCATTATTCCCCAGTCTTATTTACACAATATACTTTTTTCTTTTCTTTAAATATAGTTTAAGAACAGAAACATTCAAATCAGCTGTTTAAGTGTCGCATTGTATAAAATACAGTGGCAAACCTTTTAAAAAATGCATAAAAACAATTGTGAACAGCACTAGATTTAAAAAGTGACTTTTTAAATATCCAGTACAGCAAGTTTTCTTATCTCTGTGCAAAAGTTTGCAAGAATCCATGAAAAGTTCAGCAGACGAGACTATTTTTATTTTAAATCCTGGTGTTGCTGGATGTGTCGAGTTTCAGACGTTTGTTCTGCATCTAAAGTGAGAGAAGTAAGAAGGCAGCCATCTCCTGGGAACAACTTCAACATCATCAGTTTTAATCCCATATTATTGGTATCCCAACTCTTGAATTCTTCAGGAAACCTGTTTAAAAGTAAAGTTTTTGTTTATTTTTTTCTCTGTACAGTGAGCAGAGCAGCTCCGTATGTTTCATAACAGCTGTGATCTCACTGGGCTGAGTCTGTTGGTGACTAAAAGTTGTGAAAAAATCGTCAGAATTGCACTGAACTGCTACTACTGTCAGCAAAACATTTGATAACTGGCCAGGCCACAACGTAGTGTTTGAATTTTCACTTAACTGCCATAAATTGCAACATTTCTGTGATTGTTTTGCCACTTTTCTTAATGATTTCTTAATTTTCCTGTTGTCATCCATTTCATTGACATTACTTTTGAAATGTATTTTTGAGTCTCCAGTCAGTCACAACCTAAGCCTGCGTCTCAGTGGGTGGAGACTGTTTTTAGACCAGTTGGAGACAGAAAAATGTCCCAAAATGTAGATTTGTTTTTTTTTTCAGTTGTAATCGCACTGATTAGGTACTTTGGACACTAGAGAGAAGTTTTATTTCTCCGTACACGGGACACAAGATGTAACCATAATCTTTCTTTGTGAAACGGTTATGATTTTTTTCACAGTATTAATTTTTTTTCGCAATTTACTCGTCTGCTCCTTACGAAGTTGTCTCTCATTTATTTGCATTCCTGGCTCCCTGAAACAAAATTAAGAAATCAGTTTGAGATGGATTGCAGATGCCCCAAAACGATTTTAAAATCTTTTTCCCAACTCATACAAAGTTCTTTTTGTTTAATTTTGTCGCCAACTATCGCATCCCAGTGAGATACTGGATAAGAGGCTTCCTTAGCATTGGGTTGAAACCTGTTTCAACGTACAGAAAAGGAAAAACAAAATCTCTGCTGATATGATACGAAAAAACAAGGTGCAATATCAAAACAAAGACAAAAACAATTCAAAGGGCATAGGGCAAAATGCAACGACATGCGTTTCTGCCCATCTGACATCCTGCTTGCTACATCGAGAGGCAGTTTGTCGCAATCCATCGTCGTCCACAACAGCATTCCAACAGCAGGCTTTAAAGGAAACAGAAAAACCAAACAATGGCAACAACTTCAGTCATTTGATTCTAGAAAAATAGATATTAAGGGGTTCTTCAGAATCTCCATGGATATCATGTGCTGTATGTTAGATATCAGTTAGTGTCCCACAGCTGATTGAGACCTTTATTAATAATAAAGTCAAATGCAGCCTCCATGCAATACATGAGCTCGTATCGGAGTTTATGTTAAGTTCGAAAGCTAAAGACTATTTCATTTCCATCATGCAGTTTAATCTAAAATAGTTGAACACAATTACATGTGACAGCAGAGAAGACTCGTTCTTGCATCGGACTGATGTGATTTATAAAGGCTAGAGCGGGTGAGTAAAGCTAAGGCTGTTAAAGGCCGAGCTGAGTCCTCGGTCTAGGACGTGTCCATTAAAAAAAAAAAAGCAAACAAGTTTTTTCTTTTCTGATTATGTTTACATAGTAATGATTCATAACTTGGACTTTAATGGAAGACCTAAAGCATGCGTCAGAGCAAAACCATCACCTCCAGCTGTGAAGAGTCCCGGTTTCTGTCTGGCAGTCTTAGCGGCCAACGTCACTGGCAGTGAAAAAGGACTTTATGTCAAGGCAGTTTGGGAGCTTTCTTTGTCTTCGACTCGGATGAATGACAGTAAAAATATGACTTTCCTCTTATATGTACGTCAACGTGGAAGCATGAAATAATAGGAGTAAAAGAAAAAAGCACAGCCAGCTGAAGAAAGTTCTCCAAGTTACAGTGTGTAACAAGAAAAAATTCTATTAAACTGATTATCTACTGGTTTTGCTACACACATTATGCATTTATTGCCTTAGAATGAAATGGGTCTTTTTACTCAGAACTGCCATTTTTCTTCCTAAAAATAGTTGCTTTTCAGACAGAAGAAAAATAAGCAACAAATCCACAGAGCAAAGCTTCTTTCTGGTTTGATAAGTAATTTGGTCTACTGATATAAACAGTTTGACGATAAGTAATAAGTTAAAGTTAAATTCCAGCTTGGTGTCATTCCTAAACTGAGCACTAGGTGTCAGGATTGTTACACATTGTTCCTTTCAATCGTCAGGCGTTAACAGGAACTGGCAGATTCTGGCTTAAAGACAGGAAGGAAACTAAGTAATGATGAACTAGCACAAGAAGAAAATCTAAAGTGATAGTTCAGATCTTTTTAAGTGGGCAGCAACTAATCTCTTACCTGCTGTAGCTCTGCGAAGGAGCTCAGTTTGGAAAAAGAGAAATTACTTCCAAAGAGAACTTTTGCTATCCTAGAAGTTCAAACTGAAAAAATTTCAATGTGTTTCATGTGAACACATATTTTTGGAACCTTTACACTGCTGTCACTTTCACATTACTCACTCATTTACCCAGAATCCAATGCCAATTATGACCACCTAAAAGGTAGGCAATAATGTTTTTGCCCTTCTTTGTGCATGCAGTTGTTGTTCTTCACTGCTGTATGGACATCTACATCCAATTCAAGATGGCTGCTAAAGCTAATCAACCTCACCCAACACCAAAATGGCTATATGTCAGTCCGTTTAACAGATATTGACTTTGATGTCTGAATAGCTGAGAACCATTAATGGCCAACAGTCTTGAGTACTAACCTCAATTTCAAGACTTGACCAATTACAAAATGTTTTTACTATGTATCCCGGGACACTTCCAGTAGAAAAATCGTTATATTTTTTAAAATAATGTTAACCTGATGATGAACGAAAGCTGCAACAGGTAAGATATTAACTGTTCATGACCTCTCCACACAACCCTGTAAAGAATCCGAACTATCTGTGTTTTAGTGACAGATGTGCTAAAACTCTGTCTAATACAAAAGTAAAGAGCAGTTTGAAGATAAAATACTCTTTAACCATAAATAAATCATTAACCACCTGATTTTTAGCCTGTGAGATTTGTTATTTTTGTAGAGAAGGTGCAAAATGTTTTCTCAGAGGTAAACCTCCAAACAGCTTTGACACAAATGTCTCCATCATTTATAATGGGACAGGCAATGATTCCACACACTGCTCATGTTGTAGTTAACTGACAGGAGGTTTTTTTAAGCAAATGAATCAACAACATAGGGACTGTTAAGAGCCTCATATTATTTTTGTTCAATGTTCTATTGAATAATTTCCAGGGGATGTGAAAACTCTGTAGATATACTAAGACCCGGTGTGTTTCCTGCACCGGCGCCTTCTTTATTGCTCTCAAAGTCCGACAATAGTAGTCGGTGTGCTATGGGATGTCCAGCAACCTCTTCGAATATTATCACACTTTAAACTTCGGTTGTGGTGGCAATGTGGTGGATGGTAGGCACGCTAAAATATACAGACGGATCTATTCGATAGTTTAGGCGGGGAAGGAAAACGGGGATGAGCTTTGTGTGGACAGGGTGAAATCTAGAAATGCCTCTGAGAGAGTTTCAAGTAGCTTCGTACCCTATTAAAAGAGGCGAGAGCTGTATAAAGTGAGGCTGGATAGCTACGGTTAGTCTGCGAGCATGCCGATCACGCCTGAACGCCTCGTGAGCTGCAGCACATGTGAGGAACATGCAACAGGACGGAAAACATGAGAACCGAAACAAAACCCAAAAAAATCATGCATATCTAGTAGGGAAAAAAGCACATAGGGTGCTTCATGTTGCTGGCAGTGTTCTATTAGAACTATGTACACATTAGATGATGACTTTACATGTGTTAATAATTTGGTGTATAAATACTTCAGTATAAATGGATTTTGTACATCTAAATCCGAGCGAAGAGAGTGTCGGGGCTGAGGGATGTTCTCAAACGGAATGGAAGAAAATCTACAGTTTTTATGAATCCTTGCATATTCAGTCTCTTTCTTAGACCCTGAGTCAAGCTTAAGAGAAGACCTTCGGTCGTGGTTTGTAGGGTTTGGGGATGGGGGCAGGGCCTACGGTCCTGGAAGCCCCGGGTCAGACACTGGCCTATGGAGTCCCAACGTTCCTGAGCTGTTTGGGACGTCGGGTAGAGAAGCTTGTCGACCTGGTGGGAACCTCGGTGGCTGTTTGTGGTGCTGTGGCTCTGCTGGATCGTCGCCATTAAACGCATGCCTCTGCTCGGCGTTGCTCTCGAGCAGCCCCGCTAAGTTCCCATCTGGAAGAGTCTGTGTGTGGAGGAACAACGGGGGGGTTTCTTTGGATTTCAGAAGCGAGCTCTCTGATTCTGGGCTCTGTGAGACACGGAACACAAACAAGGATTAAAGAAAAGCACACATGATTAGAAAAAAAGACTACCTGATCTATTCTGTATAGAAATCAGTGTGTAGATTAACCCTTTACCCACCAGAGCTTTCTGAGTAAATTGACTATCATCACTTCAGCTTTTTATTTCCTTTCTTTCTATTACCTTTCTATTAGGCGGATGGAGCTGGGGCAGTTCTGCTACTTTGGCAGTTAAAAAAAGTTCAAAAAAATTTAAGACTTTAATCTGAGAATTTTTGCAGAGAATTTTGGACAATTAAATGATTATTCTATTCTATTTTTTCAGGTAAATTTGGTATTTAAATATCTAAGTAAATGTCTTTGTCTTAGTGGGTTTTTCCTATTGCAAATTAAAAATTTCATGAATACAGTGGGGCAAAAAAGTATTTAGTCAGCCACCAATTGTGTAAGTTCTCCCACTTAAAAAGATCAGAGAGGCCTGTAATTTTCATCATAGGTATACCTCAACTATGAGAGACAAAATGAGGAAAAAAAATCCAGAAAATCACATTGTCTGATTTTTAAAGAATTTATTTGCAAATTATGGTGGAAAATAAGTATTTGGTCACCTACAAACAAGTAAGATTTCTGGCTTTCACAGACCTGTAACTTCTTTAAGAGGCTCCTCGGTCCTCCACTCGTTACCTGTATTAATGGTACCTGTGTGAACTCGTTATCAGTATAAAAGACACCTGTCCACAACCTCAAACAGTCACGCTCCAAACTCCACTATGGCCAAGACCAAAGAGCTGTCAAAGGACACCAGAAACAAAATTGTAGACCTTCACCAGGCTGGGAAGACTGAATCTGCAATAGGTAAGCAGCTTGGTGTGAAGAAATCAACTGTGGGAGCAATTATTAGAAAATGGAAGACATACAAGACCACTGATAATCTCCCTCGATCTGGGGCTCCACGCAAGATCTCACCCCGTGGGGTCAAAATGATCACAAGAACGGTGAGCAAAAATCCCAGAACCACACGGAGGAACCTAGTGAATGACCTGCAGAGAGCTGGGACCAAAGTAACAAAGGCTACCATCAGTAACACACTACGCCGCCAGGGACTCAAATCCTGCAGTGCCAGACGTGTCCCCCTGCTGAAGCCAGGACACGTCCAGGCCCGTCTGCGGTTTGCTAGAGAGCATTTGGATGATCCAGAAGAGGATTGGGAGAACATCATATGGTCAGATGAAACCAAAATAGAACTTTTTGGTAGAAACTCAACTTGTCGTGTTTGGAGGGGAAAGAATGCTGAGTTGGATCCAAAGAACACCATACCTACTGTAAAGCATGGGGGTGGAAACATCATGCTTTGGGGCTGTTTTTCTGCAAGGGGACCAGGACGACTGATCCGTGTAAAGGAAAGAATGAATGGGGCCATGTATCGTAAGATTTTGAGTGAAAACCTCCTTCCATCAGCAAGGGCATTGAAAATGAGACGTGGCTGGGTCTTTCAGCATGACAATGATCCCAAACACACCGCCCGGGCAACAAAGGAGTGGCTTCGTAAGAAGCATTTCAAGGTCCTGGAGTGGCCTAGCCAGTCTCCAGATCTCAACTCCATAGAAAATCTCTGGAGGGAGTTGAAAGTCCGTGTTGCCCAGCGTCAGCCCCAAAACATCACTGCTCTAGAGGAGATCTGCATGGAGGAATGGGCCAAAATACCAGCAACAGTGTGTGAAAACCTTGTGAAGACTTACAGAAAACGTTTGACCTCTGTCATTGCCAACAAAGGCTATATAACAAAGTATTAAGATTAACTTTTGTTATTGACCAAATACTTATTTTCCACCATAATTTGCAAATAAATTCTTTAAAAATCAGACAATGTGATTTTCTGGATTTTTTTTTCCTCATTTTGTCTCTCATAGTTGAGGTATACCTATGATGAAAATTACAGGCCTCTCTGATCTCTTTAAGTGGGAGAACTTACACAATTGGTGGCTGACTAAATACTTTTTTGCCCCACTGTATATGCCTTTTAACCATGACAATTTAACTTGTTGATTTAATCTAACGGTCTGTGGATATTTAAGAATAAGTTGGACAATAATTAGATATCTTTGCCTCACTCAAATCTTTGTCAAAATAAACAAACAAAAAAAACAGGCCCCAATATGGCAGTATACCGTCATAACAGCCAGACTTTACACAGACTTCTAAATTTCTATTAACTGCCAGGTTTCATCTACGTCTCATAACTTTTTATAGTATTTTTAGTATTACGCCTTTCTGAGCTGCTTCATTTAACTAAATTTAGATAAAGTGTTGGATCATAGAGTTAAGTACCTGAGGCTGAGGTGGAGCGGTGCTTAGGCTGGGGTCAGTCTGGACAGCAGACACTGACTGAATTCTGATGGCCGGGCCCTGATGGTAGTCAGGGATGGAGGTGACGGTGCTGTAGGCGGGGGGAAAGACAGCGGTTTGCCTTTGGAGGAGCTGCAGGATGGCCTGAATATCTGCAGTCATCTGAGACTCCAGTCTGAAGAGCAACCCAACAAAGATATGGAACAGAACAAATACGATTGAGAGGTGAAACTTAGAATGAAATTCACGCTTATATAAAAACAAATTCACCAGCAACTGATAAAGAGCTGCTGCATTACAGTATGTTTGCAGAGTTCGATTAAAATCTAGCTGACAGGAACAAATAAACACATCTGTGCTTGTGGGGACGGCTTGCTGGTGCTGGAACAGTTGTGACGGTAATTAAATGTCTGAATGATGCCAAACAATACTGGAAATAATTAAAGCACTGCCATTAAACACCTAAGCCCTTGCTGGGATATTTATTGTCAGCGTATTTGTCTATGAGCTTTTGTGTTTGTGCTTCAGTTCCAGCAGCAGCGATTTCTATTTAATAACAAGACTGTAATAAAAATAATGATTAATGACTTTTTCTATAGTTTTTAGTTGTTAAAAAAACATCATAAATTTAAAAACTTTAATTAAAGCACTAACGTATCCATTCTGCTGGAACACAAAGTGCTTGTCCAACAGAAGTTGAGTGTCAATACCAACAACAAACACTAGAGGGAGACTCAAACCATCAACTTCAGACATGTTACCGGCACGTTACTGAACATGTTATTGGATCTTGTGCTTCTGTGGTGGAACTACTTGCTAAACTAAAGGAAATTTAATGTTGGGTGAAGAAAGGATGAAAGGGAAGAATCAATTGAGAAAAACAAAAATATATCTCAGTATTTACCAAAATTTGTAGTTATACCTGTAAAAAGTAATGGTGAAAAAGATTAAATTCATTACTTTTGATGAAACTTGCGAATGAGTTGGATCAGATTTCTTTACTCTGTATTTTTTAAAAAGAAAAAAATCTTTTACCAAAAGAACAAAGACGTTGCATTGTAACACTTAGACAAATGTTCAGAAATAAAACTTTATACAGCAGTGCTGTCCAATCCTAGTTCTCCACTGTCCTGTATGTTCCAACACACCTGATTTAAATTAATGAGTGATTAACATGGTTCTGAAGAACTTGAGCATATCCCTGAATTCGTTGATTCAGGTGTGTTGGAGCAGGGAAACAACTAAAACTTCTAGTCTGATGGTCTTCAAGTGTAACACCGCTGTTACAGAGTTGATGTCAGCCAGATGTACAGAGATTTAAAGACAAAGTCATTTAAACAGGTAAATATTTACGTTTGTTTTTAAACTTGAATGGTCAATTATAACAATTCCTCAATCAAGTTCATTTTTCTTTGTTCCTCTCTGATGACAATCGACCTAAAGACTTCATCTCTTCATGGCAAATATGTTCCCTGATGGCAGTGACCACTTTTAGTGGGAGAATCGTTGCCAAACTGTAAAACGTATTCATCAATTCTACAGGTTTCAATCAAGCCACCATCAACATCTCCACATGAAAGGATCTGGTGATCAATGCCAGAAATACCACTAGATCTTCAAGGGTCCAATAGAGAACATGTCTTGATCAATAGGAGGCATCAGCATTGAAAACGGGGATCTAATCAATATGTAGTAGGCGGTTAGGTCATCCAAGAGACGAATGCTGGGTCTCCTCCTAGTTAACCATGAAGTTCCTTTTCCTGGGAGATCGGCAGAATCATCACCAGAAACCCAAATGTCTTCAACTGACTCTTTACAGCTGTTAAGCAGAAACTCCACTGTAAGGGTTTTCTCTTCTCCTTTAACTTAGGACTTATCCCAACTTAGTTATCTTAAAGGGTGGCGATAATCCCCTAATTTGTCAACTGTCTATTCAAAGGACAAGAATTTTAAGCAATTTTACCAGGAATTTGACAGTTGTTGTGTCCTTATGGTCCCTGACTGGTTATTCTAATGCAGCTTTTCAAGGGAAGCGGGGTGTACTGCGGCACACACAGTCCAGATGCTCGTTTGCAGAAAGACCTGGTGGACCCTAGCTGACAAGTAAAGATGAGGAAATTTACACATCACAGGCTTCACAGTTGAGTGTACAGTTGAATGCACATAGAATCAGAGAATCTAAAGGTGAACTCAGTCGTCCTTTCGAACAAGCTCATTTTAGCTGCTTGTACTCTCATTTTTTTTCGGTCTCTCACCAGGAACACTCTGTCAAGGACAGTTGCTGGAAAGTATCCAGACTCCATAACTATCTTGAACTCATCATTGTAACCAAGCTCTGAAAGTTCTGAGGGTTATTTGTGAAAAAAATGACGTTTTTGCCGTAATTTTATTCCAAATGGTGCACCTTCATCCAAACACATTCCACATTCCAAAATCTCCCTGTATGACGTAAAAGTCTTTGCAATGTGTCTGCACCTCTTAGCTGTGAGCTATTAATAGGGGGAGCCACTGACTGTCTGCCTCCCCCTCATCTGGATCAGAGCAGCAGCAGCCAAGAACCAGAGAGCTGCCGACACGTTCGCCTCTGTGCATTAACACGGCTGGGGCGGGTGTCTGGCCTCCGATGTTTCTGAGAGCCAATTATGGGCACAATTAGGGTTTGCAGCTCATACTGTGAGCCGAGAGAGAAGGGGATGAAAAATAAAAGGCCTGTTACAGGAAATGGAGCCAAACATAATCAGTGAGGTGTCTTCTGTTATGAGGTCAAGAGCTTTACATCCACAAATAACTCATTCCTCATGCTGAAAGTCTGAAAATAGTAACAGCTTTGGTTCTTTTGACAGACAAAACCAGACAATGTAGTTACCCAAAATCCTACTTCATCACTTTAAACATCGGGTTTAATCGGGTCTCATGTTTCTAAGAAACTGTCCTTGAGCAGAGGGAAGCTCATCTTTCACTTGGCTGAGATAATTGGTGACAAATTTGAAGGATGGATTGAAAATATCTTGAAGTGTTTGCAAGTGTTTGTCGCGGTTGGCCTCGTGTCAGTAGAATCAGAACAACTGGAGTAAAACGCGATCGAACTGAAACATAATTAAGACTAACGTGCAACCAGAAAATCTGACAGACAATTATGGTTGCAATTTGTTTCCTGCCACCTCACATTTCCGTATGACCCTGTAAGGACTAATTCCTTATGAAAATGTACTGAAAAATTTGTGTATTTTTGGAAGTTTTTGCTGGTTGAACCCGGTTGACTCGTTTCAGTAGATTGTGCCTTGTTTGGTTTTGATGTGACCAACATGTTGTTTGACACACCTGTTCAGGTGCTGCTGCAGCAGGTCCAGCCGTTGCTCCACTTCTCCATACGTGAGTTCCGTGTCACTGTCGTCCTCCCCGGCTGGCACTTCTCGACACCGTGCCGACTCGTCCGCACCCTCGCTGGGATGCTGACGTACCCAGTTCTCAGCACGGAGCTCTGCAGGGAGAGCAGTGTGTGCAAATGTACAAACACACACACAAGATAAATGATCTGTGTTATTGAAACAGCACCTTGAGGGGGGGGCATCATTCTATGCTTTCCCATTATTATTGTTTTTACTCAGATTTTAACAGCTTTCCACCTCCTGAATCCCAGCATCTACGCACAACAACAAAACACACGCGTCACCCTGATGGTGCAATCACGCCCTCGGTGGGATGTTCCTTCCCGCTGTTTCAGAAATGAATGGCTGCAGATTAAATTGACATTCCTCGTATATCTCGCTCCCTGGGCTACAATCAATATCACTGCTCTCTCCTTTGGCAGAAATCCTCTTACGGCTGTAACAGCTGAATTATGGGATATTACTATCAAATCAACACGCTGACACTGTTTCCTCATCTCGCATGCCTTAGGTTAGAGTGTGCGTGTGCAGCTTTATTCACACTGAGTGCTTCTGAGGGAGATTTAAGGTGACAGGACAAGCGCATCTGCAGACAGGTTGCGGGAAAATGCTGCATACATGAACGGGTGCTCTGCATGCTGCTGCAGTTAGAGGGATGAAAACGACTCGATTCAAGCACAGCTTGCAAAGTTGATATATTTTGGATAGTTTGAAAAAAATATGCCCTAAACAAATGATTCTGATATTTGCTCTGGGTTTTATTTCAGTGCAGTCAAAATCAGGCAGAAATATTTTTATGTAATTTAAATTTGTTAATATACTAATTATAAAAAACTATGTGAAATGTCTAATGGCATCTCACTAAATTTGCACCTTTTTTTGAGTTTGCAAACAAACCACAGCATTCTTTTCATATTTACCACACAGTGTCTTAATATGATTACAGTTTATACTCATTTAATTTGTAGTATTTTCCCCTGAATGACATACTTTTTGTTTCTTTTAATAAGCTGCCAAACCCTCCTGAAGTTTTCACGCATTTTTCATGCTTTCTCATTCAAATAAACCAAATTGTGAAGATTCCACATGCCTTTGGGATTGTTTCAAGAGAAATTCTTATTACCGCACTTTCCGGACTATTAAGCACACCTGAATAAAGCCGCACCCACAGACTTTAAAAAGAAAGAGATTTGTACATTTACAGACCACACTTGTCTATAAGCTGCTGGTGTTTGTGTCATTGTTCTTTTGTGATTAGGCTAAATGTTTTTACGACGTGAAGCTTGTTATCCTGTAAATATTAGCTGCAGTGTTTAAGCTGCAGTGTTCAAAGCGTGTGGAAAAAGTAGTGGCTTGTAGTCCGGAAAGTACAATACTAATTTTTCAGACTTGCTCAAAATTCCAGCAACATGAGAAGGAGGTCTTGCAACTCGGGCAAGGAAATTGACAAAACCTTTTAAGTTTTTTGAGACGTTTTGGAAACTCCCTCGTGAATGTCGTTCACAATTTGTCACTAAGAGTTGCAGCCATGTGAGATACTTCCTGTACACATTTACACTATCAGACTACTCTCTTAACATCCTAATGCTATTTTTTATGTAAACAAGAACAAGACTTAAAGATCCAGTTTCTAATGTTATTTTTGTTAAACAGAACTACTGCTAATAATGATGTGCGCTCGTTACAAAGATACATAATTATTTGCTAGATACTGTGTAAAGTTACTGTTGAGTTTAGCTGTAATAGCCACAAGGGGGCTGCAGTCCTCACCCACCGACCATAATGGATGTTATTATGCTTACAAATGCATTTTAACATGTTAACATTTTTCTCTCTAAAATACACAAAAATTAAAGAAAATGTACACATAGTTGTCTTTATTTAAAAAAAAAAAAAAGAAGCTGATTGTATTACCTTTATATTCCGTGTTCTGCGTGCTGTCTCCAGCAGCTGCCTCCGGAGCACTGCTCAGGCCAAGGCCCAGGCTGTGATCCCTAACCACTGGATAGCCCAGCACACCAGAACACAAGGGCCTCTGCTCCTCTTCCTCCTCCCTGCCTTCCTCCTCCTCTTCCTCCTCTTCCTCTTCGTCCTCCTCAGCGGACTCTCTCCTGTCCTCAGCTGAGGAGGAGGCGTAGACACGGCGGCCCTGCTTTGTGTTACAGTGTGAGGCTGCTGGCTCTTTGTTTTGGGAGCCTGTGGAGTAGGGTGGGGGGTGAGTAAATCTGTTGGGGGAACACTCACTTCCTCCTGGGATGTCAGGCCTGCCTCATTATTTTTGACTACAGGCTGAATGCTTTCAACTCAGGACAAACAGCAGAATTAACCTGTCCACCCTTGTCAGCTTGTGAGTTGTATTAAATATATGTTAACAAACGCAGCAGATGAAAAATTAAACTGTAAATATTCTCCTGATTAACCCAAAGCTTAGCAACTGATGGAAACCCCACGGGAAGGGCTGGTTATGAAATCCTCTGCTAGCTGCTTTCCCCCGTCCTCAGCTGTGTTATATTAGGAGACTGTGACACTGTATTCAGACAGCTTGTAGCCATGGTGACCAATTCGATTTGCCTGAATCTTAGTCAAATGCTGAGTGCTTCTGTGTGGAGGCTCAATCTTCCAAGTTCCCGGTCTTTGTATATTAGAAGTCAAATTACAACAGCTCTCTCAGAAATCTGAACACATGTTGTCTCAGAGCAGAGAGGCAGCTGTGTGTGTATGTGTGTGCGTGTGTGCGTGTGAGACAAGCCCTGAGAGAGTGGCAAAAAAAGTGGCTCAGAAAAAACAGGGTTGATTGGGAAAAGTCAGCCTTGAATGCATCTAATGAACTTCTCAGATTTATTTTTTTGTAATCCATAACTGACGGGTGGATGTAGACACTGATGTGATGCAGTGAAGAGCTCAGCATCCTGTCCACATGCTGACGTGTGAGCTAGGAAATACATTGCTAGAATTCTAATTGTCGAAAACAATGTTCTCCTATTAAGACAAGCTACATTTGTATAAACTTGCATTATTAAACAGCTTTTTTCTGATAGATTAAGTGTAAAAAATGGTCAGGGACATGAACTAGACTAAAATTATTGAAGCAGCTGGGAATGTCAGAAAAAAAACTTTAAAAGACCTTCAAAAAGTTTCAACAACTATTTAATTTTTAGAATTACAAGGTGTAATGAAAAGAAAGTCTGTCCTCTTTGAGATCTAGGGTTTGACATATTGGAACTTAATGAAAATTATCTAAAATTATAAATATCTAATCACAAGTTTGACAAAAAAACACCCAGCAGATTCTACTGTGTGCTCATTTACTTTTAGTTAATCTTTTTTAGGATTTTAGATGAAAAGTAGCTGCTCATCAAATGTTCCAGATCAACTAATGATCGGTTAAGTGAAGTCATCAATAAAAGCAAGTGTCTTTACAGTTTACTGGTCTGGAGCATACAGTCGTGTGTTAACACATGGAGAACAGGCATCAGTAATGACCCTAGAGAAGCAACTATTGCTGCCCATCAATCTGAGAAGTGTTAAATGTCATTTTCAAACAATCTGGAGTCTATTGTTCTAAAGTGAGAACGTTTTTCACAACCCGAGAACATTTAACACAGCTGTCAATCTTCCCAAGACAAGACAAGGTCAGCCTGTGCAATCAGTCCTCAGAGAAATTGCAATAAAACTCAAGGGCTACATCTTAGACTCCCCGGGCCTCAGTTAATGGGTTAAAGGTCAAAGTTCATGAAAGTTTCAATTAGATAAAGACTAAATATGTGTTGTTTGTAGGGGAGGGTTGAAGGATTGAGCCTTCTGTCTCTAAAAGAATACGGCAGCATGACTTTAGTTTGAACTGCTGAATCATGAGTTGACTTAGCCTCACACACAAAGCTTTTCCTTTTAGTTCTTGTCAAATAATTATGGAATTATGAAATAATTATGCAATTTGTTGTGTTTTATACACTTGAGTTTCAGTTTAAAAAAATTGTAAGTTGTAGAGACAAATTTTTATTATGTCCTGAAACGTAAAAACCTAAAACTGCAAAACGATGGTCATAGTTTACCTCATGATTGTAAAATAAACAGCAGAACTGAATGAAAACTTGGGTGTTACTGCAGTGGCATCGTACTCTGACAACGTGCCTGCTAAATGCTGCACAAGTGGACATTTTTTAAAGAATCAAACCGTATTTTTAACACTAAAAGTGCAGAAAATTCTGACTAATTTGTGTGGTTTGTCACTGCTCTGACATTAGATGCAAACTTTGTAAAGAGCAGTTTATCAGTTTGGATTTCTTAATGTCTCGTTTGTAGCTGAAAATGTAACACATTTTTCTAAATTAAAAAAAGAAAAAAAAAATTTGTAAAGGAGTAACATGGGCATGCGTCTAATATTAATCCATGATTCCATGTTTCCACTCAGATCACAGCTGCTCTTCTCAGATACAATACACACCGAAAATACACTGCCCTTCACCTGAGTCTCTGCTAACACGTAATTACAGCCTGCATCGAGTTCTTGTAAGGACAGTACACATGGGGCTTTCATTTCTCCTACAGTAACTTTACATCTGCTAAGATGGTTTTGCATTAATAATATTTAGTCTTTTCATATCTTTGACAAAGATTTGTGTCAGTAACTTTCTGAATATCCATTTAAAGCAGAACTAAGGAAGTTTTGCTCTCGCTCTCCCCCTACTGGTCCCCTGTGAAAGCTCACTGTCGTAACGTTCCCCTGCCGCCGCCGCAGACCCCCCCCCTCACCCCCTCCACCCTGCCACCGCCCCCCCAACGACAATGCACATAGAACGCTTTTGCAAGAAGAAAGAAAAACAAAACCAAGAAAATGTCTAGACAGGTGAGTATTATTGTCATCTTTGCCCTCCTAAGGGTGGCGTTGCTAACAACGGCAAGGGCTTCATGCTTGTATTTATGTACGTGAGTGTGAGTGCCGTAAAGCAGGTTTGTTCTCGCGAGATTAGTCGGGTCCGATCCACTGAAAGTTGCAAGTGCTGCTTTCAGGACACAGACCCCGGAGGGAGGGGAGGGACCCACGAATCACCCCGCCAAGTCCTTGTTTACCCCCACAGGGACTCTAGAAAACATTTATTGAGGTGAAAAAACTTACTTAGTTCTGCTTTAAAGAACCACCCAGTTCTTTTTATTTTTTTGTATTTTGCTGAACCTGCATATTCCTTGTGGGAAAATCATTAAATCTGAAGCTGAAGCTCCCCTCCAGCAAGGCTCAGGCTGCAGGTGAGGTAAGCGGAGTGACATGAGCCTCACTGTACTGGACTATTTTAAACTCCATGGAGGAAAGTCTTTTTCAGGCTCTGTTCCACCTGTTCTTTGCAATCAGGTTGAGGGAAATGTCTTTACTGCAGCGGATGTCTCTGTGATTAGCACTTGCATAGCAATGACTCCACACTTTATGGGATTATAAGCTTGATTTTCATGTTGCAAACACATTTCGAGGATTGTCTGGAAAGGGTCTGTGTTTGGGGGAGGTTCCAAACTGCTACCAAACATCTACCAGGCTGAATGTTTTGCGTGATTGATTCCTGTTTAGGAAGTGGCTGTATAGGAAAAGGGATAAACCTAGAATCTAAGAAACACATTAAACCAATTTGTACTGGTTCATATCTGCGTACTGGCACAATGTTACTGAATATGTAAAACACGGACACAGTTTTATTTATGTTTTTGAACTGTTAAAATCTGAGCCACTTCATGATTTGAGGATTCATGATTTGATTTGTAGAAACTAACCTTCGTATTTGAAGGTTGAATATGGAACAATTTCATAAAAAGCTATATTTAATAAAAAAAAAAAAAACTCCACAAGGCGTAGTACAGTATTGCCTTTAAAAATTATATTTGAATTAAAAATTATATTTGAATTAAAATATAATAAAATATAGTTTTTTTTTTAAGACCCCAAGCAGCTGCTTGACTTACCTCCATTTTCCATAGTACCAGATTCGGACTGTCTATTGTATTAGACAACCTGCAATGGAGGCGCTATTGGCTGGTAGATGTAAACATACTGTCAACTTCACCCCCATCAAAATCAATATTTCATTGTATTTTAATTCAAATATAATTTTTAAAGGAAATACTGTACTTTCATTCTGCTCCCCTAAACACCCCGTGGAGGTATTGTTTTTTTTTTTAACAATATAGCTTTTTATAAAAATGTTCTATATTTGACCTTTAATAGTCTTATTTTATGTATTTTAAAGGGTTAAATAATCAAAATAAGTTGCTATTTAGTGAATAAAATCTGACAAATAATTGATATAGCTCATGTATAAATCATCCTATAACATTACTGTTTCAGTCTGACCTGTGGAGGACTTCCTCCTGTATGAAACTCTTCTTCGGCACCTTATGTCCACGTCAGAATCACTCAATTTTGGGTAGGTCGTCTGCAAAGGGACATAGTACAAGCAGATTAAAACAGAGTATAGACGAGAGTTTTAAAACACGTCACCTCTGCTGTTCTGGACACCAAGACTTGAACTAAGTGACTTGCCTTGTTGGAGCAGCATGTCTCTACTATTTTAACCGTAATCTGACCACATTTCTCATGTGTCCAGTCGCCTCTGTGACCCTCACTTCTTTCCGAAATAAATAACTAAAGACTAACGACATAGCCTTCCGGCTCCCTTTTTTAAAAAAAGAAATAAAAGTAATGTGGATTCATGAGCACATCACGCGACTCTCGCACTCAGTTTATCATGATTACTGCTTGTATTATTTTCTGCCTCTACCTATAATGCTTGACTAATGCGCTTTCACTGTCATACTCATCTTCTATTAAATGGCAGGAAAAAACTAAAGAAAATCTCTAAATCCATTATCATTATTTTAAGCCAAAAAGGCTGTTTAAGTAAATTGAACGGATTAACTGAAGGAGGACCACAAAGGGTTCATCAAGAAAAGCTTATTTGCCCAATTTCAATGGGACGCCATAGACTCTTTGATTCTAGTTAATGATTACTTCCCGAAGCTTTCTTGTTGTACAGTAAAGCAGAATTAGTGAGACTGATTTCTACATTAAAAACAAGCCTTCAATCCACTTAGGTACCGCTTTGATTTGTTCGATCACAGACAGGGAATGTTCTGAGGTACCTTCACGCTATTTACCTTCGCGTTTTCATCACGGAGATCAAAGGTCAACTCGAGGTTGGTGAAGAAGTGGTCAGCAAATTCTGGATACATGTCCAGCACCTCCAGAATTTCTTCCCTCTGGATCGTGTGCAGGTCGCAGTAGCTCAGCGCTCGCACGTCCGCGCAGGACTTCCCTGACTTGTTGTACAAGTGGATCATCTCACCAAAGATGTCATTTTTACCTAAAGCAAGATGAAACAAGCAGGAACAAGAAAACATGACTTCTTGACTAACATCTAGGAGAAAACTGATTTTTTAGAAGAAATTTATAAACTGGCACTTTTTAGGAATGCATATGTTTGATTAAACTGTTTATTTGAACTTGAACTAAACCTGATTACTGTTTCTTTTTCGCTTGTATCTCACTTGACTGCAACTAGTCAGACACTCAAAATGGGAAGAAAAAAATACACATTTTCATTTTGAATCACGATTAATTGTTATATAGAATCCTTCCATGTTTGACAGACAAACAACCTTCAAAAAAAAAAAAAAAAAGACATTGCTGTATCATGTAGTTTTGGCCTACGACTCCTCAGTACAAAGGCAGTTTCCTTAAACACAAATACCCAATACGGATGTGAAAGTAATATCCTGCAGCAAGATCTAGATGTTTCCTCAGGCCTTGTTTGAGATGGAAAACTACTAGTCTACTGAGAAGTTGCAGACTGACAGAAACAGCCTGGACATGAACAGAGATGTAGTCATATGAGTATTATTCGGTTTCATGGAAATTTACTGTATTTAATAAAATTGTTAAAAACATAGTTTTCTCTCACAGCAGTCTGATTTTTGGAGCAGTATATCTGAAATAACTACAAAAGTGGTCTGTTTTCTACAGACTACGCTTAGTGGCAATAGCTAGTTGGAGACACTGCATCAAAACCTCAGAAAATCAGTTAAACAAAAAGAGGTGTATCAAGATCTCGCCGTCTCAGTGAAATGCACCAGCCGAATAATGGAATGAGAGAAAAGGACAAGAGATGAGACGTGGTCTAATTATATCCAGATGCTGTCAACGCCGATTTGTCGCTTTTCTTATGTTGTCGTCAGGTGTGTCATCACATTACAATGAAAAGCCAAACAAAATTCTCTCTGATGC
The DNA here is from genome assembly GCA_006937955.1 of Pachypanchax playfairii. NCBI lineage: Eukaryota > Metazoa > Chordata > Actinopteri > Cyprinodontiformes > Aplocheilidae > Pachypanchax > Pachypanchax playfairii. The sequence continues at coordinate 314,713 of SSNP01000163.1, forward strand.
CTTTCCCCTTCTCTCATCATTTGTTTCTTTTCTCTACCCTTTCTATTATCCATCTCTACATGCTACTTCTTTTTCTTCCCCTTATACTCACATCTTGAGTTACTTTCATCCCATCGTGTATCCTCCCCCACTCCTCTCTGTCCTCTACACTTTAGAGAAGTTAATAAAACATTTACAGTTGGGTGTTTTAGCTGCAAACTCGTATCACAACACAACAGGGCCATTTGTATTTAACAGGCCCGCCTGCATTTATAGTGATAGAGGGGCGTTCAAGTAAAGCCAACCAAACTGCAGCGACAGGACCATCAATCTCACTCCTTTGTGCTTCTTTGTGATCTATGGCTCATGAAAAAACTAATTAAATGGATGCTTTTAAATGTTTGAATAGCACAGAGTATGTAGCATACTACCTTACATGTAACACAATTAGTGAATGTTGAAGGAAGGACATTAAAAAGTTCCTCATCCTCAAGAAGAAGGTGGTAAGCTTAGCACAATTACAAAATTAGTAACTTCTCTTTACCTGAATTGTTGTTAGCAATAACAAGTGGTGTATTAAGGACATGCCCCCCATCAGACTAGTTTGTAGTGATTATTACTGTAGATGTGCGAAACTTTAGAAATACCTCTGGTGATGTTTCTGTAGTAATTAATTATGCAGAAAAGGTAAGTGCAGTTGTGACAACTGTAAAAAAAAACAAAATCAGCACAACACGTAATCCAGTTCACATCAGGGTACCTATTTCTGTGACGGTCCATCCACCCGTAAATCCCTGGGATCATATTTTGATGCTAGCTCTGTGCATTTCTTTGTAAAACTTCACTTCGCTTTTTGTTCAGGTTTGTGTAGGAGGCGGCTCCACACACTCTCGTAGCTTTTAAAAAGAGATCAATGCTGGATTTCTAAAGGCTGTGCAGACACTTAACTCACCCAGGATGGCCACCACAATGTCCTCTTTGAGGATTTCGATGGAACCACGAGACACAAAGTATAGCGCTGTGAGCACGTCTCCAGAGTGGACTAATGTGTCTCCAGGGGGTGCGTGGGTCGTCTTGAACCTCATGGCCAGGGCCCGCAGGCAGCCCTTAGTCGCTCCATGAAATGCCTTACAACCCTGGAGGAGGCTCTTGTTAAGGTGGAGGCAAATATCAGCCTGCAGGCACTCAGGGAATCCCTTTAAGACCTAAGAAGGAACAAATAACAAGATACAAAGGTTGAAGTGGAAGCTGTGATTTGTTTTTTAATGTGTGTTTAGTTGTAGTTTAGATTCATGCTTCAGATCAAAGTGACTGGCTTTTCATGAGAAATTCTGGAATATTGCCGCTTGTGTTCTACTATTTTTTTTCCTCCCCAAACTCATATTGATGGAAACAACTCTATCAGTTTACATTGTGTTGCAATTTCCAGTTTAATGAGCCACCGAGCAACTTTAGATAAATGACAAGACAAAACACGTAGGAACTGAAAATCTTTAGATTTACATTCACCATCAATATGAAACTACTTGGTGCACAAGCAACCAAAAAAGGCAAACTAAAGTCTGGTATCAAAGTCTGGCTATTGAAATATTGTCAATTGATCCATATAATGATGAACAAACAAGCAAAATATAATTTGCCCCATAAGACTATATTTATCAAATTAAATATACATTATCATGTTTGATTCAGCCATCTTTAAGTTTCTAAGAGCTCTACTTAGCAGGATTATTACTTTCCTCAAAAACCTGCCATATCAGTATAACGAGCTTTAAAGTGTTAAAGCCTGTATTTCACACTGACAACAAAACCGTAGTTCTCTCAAAAGGATCATACACATCTAGAACTCTTCCAAAGTTACTTTCTGTCATTCAGAAAGCGCAAAAAATTGTGATTGATCTGAGACAAAATTATGGCTAAAACATGGATTAAAGGTGCAGTATGGAACACGAACACCACAACAACATCCAGTGTGCAGATGCTGTAGCCACGACAACGGAACAAGGCCTCTAGCCATTGGGGCGCCAGACTTGCGAACCCCATGTGCGCTCTGATGCCGTGAAAATGTCTCACCCAAACCCACTCTGGCCCCCTATCCTTTCTGTTTGCTTGTCCTTCTCTGATAAGGACAATTAAATCCCCAGGGCTCCGACGCAGCTGCTCAACCCACTGACTCTGCCACCCTCCACAGTACCAGCCTCACTAATACAGACTATTCACTGTATTAGGCAACCCACAATGGTGCTTATTATTGACTGGTAGATGTAGACATAATACCAATGTCATGCCCGTCAAAATCAATATTTTATTATACAGTATTTTAATTCACATATATATATATATTTAAAGGAAATACTGTACTTTCATTCTGCACCCCTCTAAACACCCCGTGGAGGTATTGTTTGAAAATTATAGCTTTTTATGAAATTGTTCCATATTGCACCTTAAATTCACAAGGAATCACTAAACAACTAAGTCACTTTGTGACTAAGATGCAACAAGAACTGCACAAATATCATGTGAATCTCAAAATTTATTTTCAGTGTCCAAAAATAACTACTAACTGTTGTACTGATTTAGTTTGATTACAAATGTAAAAAATAATTTTTCCCTGACAATTTTAGGTCTCTAGCCTGGTAAAATACAAGCATATGCTTGTAAAAGCTCTAACGTTTTAGCAGTATTCATACTTTTGCTTTAAAACACTTGCTGTATCTTCTTTGGATAATTGAAAAATGCAGCCACCACAGGTGGCAAGTGCCATTTTTATTGATATATAGCAAAATAAACGTAGATCTACCAAATGACCAAACTCCAAAAAAACAGTTAAACAGGAAATATACCAAGCTTTAAAAAGTTACCAAAAATGGGATTCATCCTGCAGACTTGATGTGTTTTATAGTTCCTGTGTTGTGGTACATTAACTACCATTTAAAGACAAAAATAAATTGACAATGACAAAACAACTAATGATCCCGGACAGCTTGAACTAACTGTAAATACCACGTTATTAGACTTTGGAAGGTCAGAGGAATGAGCTTCCAGGACACAAATAAAACAAGAAAACACACTTAATATATTTTATTATTTTCACACATAAAAACATTATGTTCTAATGACACAGAAAAAAACTTGTCTGAACCACTGAACTTGTGTTTTTTTCTCTCTTTGGCTCTGGAAGATTCTTTTGTTTTTGATAACAAAAAAAATTTGGTGGATTGGAAAAAAAATGACTGAACAACATTTGGCAAGTGCAGGTGCCACTGCTGAGTGTGCAGCCAAGCCTCCCACAGTAGGAGGGGAAACCTGGCAACGCACGGTGAAGCTGTGCCCACTCATACAGGCATGACTCACTCCGTCTGTATTACCAGATGAATATCATGGGGTTGTGTTTGAATACACAGATTTCATGCAAAAAGGGGATCTCCAGGCAAGCCACATGCAAGTCTATCAATGATAGTCGCATTTACTGGGGCCTTCCTGAAACGTCAGATGTCATGTTTATCTTTTTTTATTTTTATTATTGACATGCTTAAGCAGAAACTGTAAATCCATCCATGATATGGCATCACAGAGTCAACTTACAGTATATCTGCATACACATGAATGTGCAGTAAGTTGTATGACAGAAATAACACAAAAATGCCTTCTAGTAACATGCATGTTTGGGACAAACTTGAAAAATAATGAATTGCATTATAACATCTATCAACACATTAGTAACTTTATATGCATCAAAACAATAAATAATAATAAAAACATCTGAAAGCATTCCACTACGACTGAGACACAGCTAAATGAAGTTCTACCACTGAAGAACATTCAGAGAAACATTCGGTGAGTTAGCACATGTACCTCCTGCTCTTACCAGAGTGGTGGGGGTCATTCCATTTGACATGGCAGACATGGAAAAGACAAACTTATATAAGTACCATGAGCAAGTATCATGATAAAGTAAAGCCCAGTTACTGTCCAAAGTAACTGACTTTTATTTCACTTGTGGCTATGACTGAAGACTGCACAGTATAACAACGATGAAAACATTATACTATGCTAATGAAATAGCAAGACTGCTTCACATTCATGTAGTAAAAGCTTTTTTTTGTTGTTGTGTTTTGTAGGGCAGGTTAGTTGAAATTCAGCAAAAAATGGAGTTCAAACATCCAACTCACACAAAATTAAACTGGAAGGGAAAAAAATGAATCCAGGCAAGTTGGATCAAAGACAACTGGATTTCTATTTTGACTGAGACAATTCAATTTTCATCTGAGGACCCTTTTTGATTGTTCACAGGTGTTCTCGATTGAGAAACGAAAGGTCAAGAGTCAAAAATGAAGTCCAGTTCACTTCAGCTTAGCTTGCCAGCATTCTCATGTCTTGGATGACTGAATTTACACTGGCAGAGAAAAGGAACAGCAGAAAGAGATAAACTAGTTTTTTTTTTTTTAGCTGAGGGAATACAGGAACAAGAAGCCCTGACTTCTATAAAACACACTTTTGGACTTGCTTGTGTCCTTCTCGTACCATATTCATGTCGATGCCATTCGTGTACGTCCAGGCATGTTGGAAGTACTCCTCCAGCCTCTGCCTCAGGGGGTTTGGGATCTGGTGGAAGCGAATGAATTCTTTGACCCGTAGCATTTGGAGGTGGTATCTGGCCGTACCTGAGTACAACCTCTGGATGATGGCGGACACATTCCCAAAAATGCTGGCATACATTAAAGCTGGTGGAAAAGTCATACAGTTGAAGTTTAAGTCAGCAGATTTTATACCTGATTTCAGTGTGCACACCTTGTCCTGTTATAACAGCTTCTTCCTATCCTTGTAAAAAGGACCTGCACATCTGGTATTATATTAGCTTTAGTTACAGAAGGCATCATCTAAAGACACATCAGTTCACATACAACCTTGACATCAATAGGAGGTCAGGATGTAAAGGACAAGAACAAGTCTGTGTGTACTGTAACTCAGGTGTCACTTACATCCAATGAGCATGACACAGATGGAAAAGATCTTCTCCGAGTTGGTGTTGGGGGAGACGTTCCCAAAGCCCACACTGGTCAGACTGCTGAAGGTGAAGTAGAGTGCTGTGACATACTTATCTTTAATGGAGGGGCCTGAGGCGGGGTCACTATAGTTGTATTTTTTTCCTGGAGTAAAAGGAAAATTAGATTAACCAGAGTTTTGTTGTATGTTCTTTAAAATTGCTTAACTGCCATTTTGAGAAAGTACCTATTGACACCCCCAGATTGTCCAGCCAGCCAATTTTATTCTCCAGGTAAGACATCTCCATGTTGCCGATTGCATACCAGATGCAGGCTAACCAATGAGCGATCAGGGCAAAGATACACATGAGCAGCATGAGGACGGCAGCGCCGTATTCCGAATAGCGGTCCAACTTACGAGCAACTCGTACCAGCCGTAGCAGACGGGCCGTCTTTAGCAGACCAATCAGAGTGGTGGTCTAGAAAACAAAAGAACGTACAAGAATCAGTTACAGTACTTCAAACGATACAAGTAACATGATTTAAAGCTTGATGGCAACATGTAACTATCTTTAATTATCTGCCTTATGGTCATTCTTCTTATCATATTATCCGTGAATCATTTTTATTACCTATCCAGGACTAAGGGTTAAGAGTGAGATTTAGCAATGATCCCCAAAACTGTCTTTAGCCAACCAACTGTCCAGACTGTTCCCAAGGGATATTTTTTTCGCCTTATATATATGAGACCTGAGAGACATGTCGGCCCTGAGGCCTCCACACAGAACAAGCTTGAGGGACTTCTCCATATTAAAACCAGCTCTAAGTCGATTCTTTTTATCATGACCAAGTTCCTCAACTTCTTTCCAGACACTCTTCAGTGGGACAAGTGTAAAAAAGAAAATTCCACATTTTTTACCTTTACTCTGTGTACAAAATTGTCTACATAACAAACTGTCACAAAAAAAGTTGCTGAAAAGAGCTGTAACAATTTTGGATTTAATTGATCATGTTCCTACCTTTAACTTATTGCATTCGTCTTAAAGAGGACTAATCTAAGCAACTGCTTTATGATTTAGGACTACTGCTTGTTTTACATTGTTGCTTCAAAACTTCCCATGTACATTCGGTTGTGATGAAGACTACAATTAATATATTTTAATTAGCACCCTCAGAAAGAACAGAGGTTACACACCTCTGCCTTTGCTAATCTGCTTGATGGGGATATTTAGATTCCCAACATTTTCACCTGTTTGTCTGATGATTCCACCTTATAATCCTCTTAAAATAACACTACAATGGCAGACATGTCATCTCTTTTTTGCATTGCAGGTGTTGTGCTGAAAAATGCACCCCTGTCTGGAAAAGCACTGTGGTGGTCAGAAAACTTCTCTGTGCATAGCACCACCTATTGTTTGTGTTAGCAGCCTATTAATACCAACAGCCAGAAAAAAAACATAAACAAAAACAAAACAACAGAAGCTTACAAAAACAGCAGTCACAATACTTATTTAAATTAAAACACTGTAAATGTTCTTCAAATATGCATGACCCATTCCTAGTCACTACCGTTATCAGTGATCTGCATCACTGAAAATACTCCTCCCTAAATCCTGTTGTTTTCTATCTGTTCTTGTAAACGAGATCTGTAGAACTTTAAAGCTCTTTAATTAAGGCAGCATTTTTGCTCTTTATCCAAACTGGGCAATCACTTTCTGACTGAGGACCATGGCCTTACATAGAATGGGTCTAATTATGATTCCAGACAGTTAATATGGACAAAATAGGTCACCACCCTTCTTTTTCCTCCCTGCATAAATGTACCACATTTTGACAGGTTTTCATAAGTTAGTGCTGAGGAAAAAAATGCTTACTAAAGCTCACACCCTGTGACTGCAAGGAACATGATGAGGCTTCTTCACAGACAGTTCTGATGTCAATCAAACTGTCACTGAAACAATCAAAATGATAAGCTCAAACAATAGTTGAATCAGTGAAACTGGAGTTATGCACCTGTGACCACATCCACGTTCTCAGAAATTAATAAATATTTGTCAGCACTTGAGATATTAAAAGCTTAGTTTATAATAAGCAGTCTTTTCTGTTTCTGTTATGTAAATTATGTATACAATTTTGAATTACCTATTTGCATTTAACATAGTTTTTGTGGATTGGGGGTCATTTAGTCATTTAGGTTAGAACCATCCCTAGCTGCGTTTACATGTGCAAAATGTCTTTAACCCTCTGGGGACCAAGGGTTTTTTGGAGAAATAAACCTCGCCTGACTTTTTTTTGTTTAAATGCTACTTAAACACCTCCTTTCAATGCCCCATAATGTCCTATACCTTGTTTTTTTATTTTGAATTGATTTGACAACCGCACGTCATGCGCAAAAGACAAAGGCTCTGATTGGAACACCGACTTTGACACGACACTGTATCCCTTGTGAATGGGCTAGAGCAATGCCAGAACTACCGTCTGAAAGCTTGGATTCTCCCGATTTAGAGGAAAAAAAAGTAAGTTTCTATCTTTTATGGTTCGGAAGCTATGTTCGATTAAACACAACAAGGTCCCTGGCATCGTCGACGATGACGGCGTCCCCGTAGCGTTAATCTGATCATTGTCAGATTAGAATTTGACCATGTACATGGGCCCAGAAAACATCTATCCAATTATGACAAGCATTTACATTCGCCACATGTTTGATCAGGTTAGCTCATTTTGATATGTGCAGAACTATCTTAAATACCAGAAATGGCCATAGAAGAAGAAGCAGCAGACGTCTGTTATAAACAAACATGGCTGCACTCATTGAAAATGGAGTCGTAGAATCTTCTGAGTGTGTTTTTATTTTTTCTGGAAACAATTTTACATCGAAACTTCCAGCAACACATTTCTGTCTGAAACTCACTAGTTTTGTTTCACGCCCGCCATTGTTTTCATCTAGCTTCCGTAAAAACCAACGTAAGATATGTCAACGCATAACGTAACAGACATGACCCACATTCAGAATAAGCATTTACAGGTGCTGCGATTGGATTAACTATCAGAACCCATCTGTCTCAATCGGAAAGAAATTTTGATCCGAGTGACTGCAAGTAATCTGAATGGCATGTTTACATGAAGCAGTTTTATTCTGATCAAGCTTTTAATCTGATTACTTGTGTCCATGTAAATGCAGCTACTGACTCCAGCTACAGTCTGACTGCTACAGATCTTACGGTGAAAAGCTTCTGCTCAGATTTTTCTTCTACTGTTGTCTAATTTGAATGTGTGTGGCAGATTGATGCTTATATGGCAGTTATGAATACAATGGTAAAAAAATTAAAGCAGTTCTAAAGGCAAAAGGGGGTCTAACCCCATATCAGCTAGTTGTACCTAATAAATTGGCCGGTGAGTACACTATATTACCAAAAATATTCGCTCACCTGCCATGAAGCTCTCTGCGTACTGTACTTGGGCTAATCTGAAGGTCACATGAAGTTTGTAGCTCTGTAGCAATTGACTGTGCAAAAAGTCGGCGACCTCTTTGCACTATGCGCTTCAGCATCCGCTGACCCCTCTCCGTCACTTTACGTGGCCTACCACTTCGTGGCTGAGTTGCTGTTGTTCCCAAACGCTTCCATTTTGTTATAATAGAGCTGACAGTTGACTGTGGAATATTTAGGAGCGAGGAAATTTCACAACTGGATTTGTTGCACAGGTGGCATCCTATGATAGTCCCACGCTGGAATTCACTGAGCTCCTGAGAGCGGCCCATTCTTTCACAAATGTCTTGCTTCACAGTCTGCATGCCTGAGTGCTTGACTTTCTACACCTGTGGCCAGGCCAAGTGATTAGGACACCTGATTCTGATCATTTGAATGGGTGAGCGAATACTTTTGGTAATATAGTGTATGTATATCCCAGTGTAAACATAAAATCTAAAGGCTTAGCGTCCCTTAGCGTAGGCATTGACATGGCTGTCTGCGGCTCGGCAAATCTTGGGAGTCAGAATGGACCTGGCTTTGAGTCAAAAATGATAAGAAAAGAAGCATATGAGAAAATTATGGATTTATTTCGATGATTCATCTCTTGGCTGAAGATTAAAGACCTTTTTAGTAATGCACAGAATGATGGTGGGAATCTCAACATTAGTTGCTTAGATCCTTCAAAGCTTTGACGCCGCTTATATGACAAAAATCTACGATTTGAACGGCTCCACGAGATCCTTTTGTACACATTCAGTGATCAGACACACAGACTTGCATGCTTACACAGCATTAATGTGCGCATGCTATCTTTGTTACTGGTAAATTCAAAACACTTTCATTCTTTCTCTTTGAATCCTTACAGCCTGGCTAAATAACACTGAAAGTGTGAGGAAAATACGAGTGGGGGGGCAAACAGCTATGACACCAGCCCCAATCTGTTACTGTCATGAAGTTGCAAACACGAGAAGAAAGAGAGCTAATTGGTCCTACCACTTGCTATCATGCCTGACAATTATCCTAATATCTTGAGGGAAATGGGGAATCCACAGACCCCTGCAGTAATAATGTCTCCTCACATCTATGCCTGCTTAATTACACCTCTTGTCCCCATGAACGCAAATATGACAAAGATTATTACAAGCAGTACAACTGAAATACAGTCGACTTTTGTTTTTTTGAGGGCTAATGATTAATGTGGGTGAGTGCGTCTCTGTCACAGTGAGAAAGGAGTACAGTAGTGGATCGGTTACAGAGCCTGCGTCCTCTAAGTCTTGCCCCGAATACACCGCCATCATTCACTGCACTGCGATCTGCCAGCACGCCCCGTCACTGACAACTCAGTGAACAGTGAATGAATCATATAGAAACAGATGAAGCTTAAAATATCCAGTGCACATCATCAGTGTGAGCTGCCTTAGGTGTAGCGTGACTGACTGACCTGGACGGATGATACGGCACATGTAGTATGTTGTTACCCAAACGGCACAGTGTTGGCTAAAAACCTGACTGTTTAGTAATTCAGAGGAGGAATGAAAGCTAAAATGTCTATTAGATGCTACTTGAAAGACATGAAAGATACAAGACATAGCATTTTTACAGATATCTAATAAGTTTGCACTGATTTTGACTGATGTCTTTCCAGATATACAATCATGGATCCTCTTCCACAGTGGAATTAAGATCTTGTTTCTACTGTTAGTGTGACAGCCCAAAGTTAAAGGGATAGTTCAGATCTTAAATGTTGTTGAGAGCTCTTTAAATGACCTCACTTTGGTGAAAAAGAGTTTAGCTTTTAGCACTAGTAGTTTTGTCACAACAGGGTCAGTTCCAAAGTGAATGTCTGCTGTCCTAAAATGTTTCTAATCTCAAAAAGTTCAAAGCGATTCATATGAATGGTGTTTAATAGACCTTAATAGAGCTGCTATATATTACACGATTATTGTTCTTTGCTAAAACCTAGATGCTTCTTTATTGCAGAAAAAATGTTCCTCTCCTGTTAGCCTGTAGAACAAGCCATAAGGCTTTGTCAATTGCACAAACATACAGTTCAAACAAAATTTTAAAAACGTTAACCACAAGTTGTACAACATACTTAGTGAAACCCTCTAGCAGTAACCAGTGTGATTAAACACGCATATTGAAAGCTGATATTCTTTTCTTGTCCACAGGATTTTCTGTACATTATAATTTCAAATTTGACCAATTGACATATCAGACGTTGGAGTTCAATTTGAATTGTTTTGGATAGTTTTCTTGGGTCTTTTTCCACAATTCACTGTCTGATCAACCTTTACCCATCTTGTCCTGGGAGGTTGGCTATAGCTCCATAAACCTTCTAGGTTTTAACAATATTATCAGCTGTTGTCTCAGGAACATTAAGCTGCTTGAAAATGGCCTGGTGGTCTTTATCTTTAACATGGAGATCCAAAATCTTCTGTCTGAATTCTACAGACAGCTCTGACCTTTGCTTTATCTGGTGCATGTTCAGTGTGGTGTACACTATGATACTAACTACTGAAGAGCCTGATTGCGCTCTCTAAACAGGCTAAATGGCTGGAAAGCTTGAAGACACCAGGGATACTAATTACTGGACACACCTATTTTAAAATGTAAATGTCAAAATATTTTCAAGCATTTCTAAAAGCACCATAGTTTTTGTCCCGACTAGTTTCATTATTTTGTACTGCTCCAAATTAATCTGTTGAACCACAAATCAAAAGCAATGTCTGATTTTCAATTAATGTTTCATATAACTTTTGTTAGTTTAAAGTTGTATTTCTCTCTTTAACAGAAGGTACTGACAATTTTGTCCACATCTGCGTATACATATAAAAGTTTGCAGAAGTTTGAGAGTCAAAAAAGCTTTGGCAGTTAGTTTAAAGAATATTAAATAAATAGAAGTCCTAAAATAACCAGATGGAACCAGACATAAAGGGCTGAATGACTTGCTTTTTTACACTCAGGCAATGCTGAATTATTTAAGGACTTTAAACGCTTCATAAAAACATCATCTAACCTTGTAGTTATTCAGAATGACATTACCTTCAACTCAAGTCCTACTGAAGGGAATGTCAGAGATATTTTAACTTCTATAAATTGGCTTCCTGTAACATCCAGAATATAATTTGAAATCCTTACTGTGTCATAATGCTCCTAATGACTAGGCTTAAAGAGATCATAGTACCGTATTATCCCGGCAGAGCACATAACTCTCACAGCGCAAAGTGAATTTTGTTTCCTTTGAATTCCTGAAGGCAGAGTTGAAGCAACCTGATCTTACAGTAAAATATGTAATGGCTACATTCATCCACAGAGAAAAAGGTTGTACCGCAGGTATTGTAATTAGCCTTCTAGTTGGGTTTCATGAGGCAAATACTCTCTACTGTTTCAATCATTCTGTAAATTTTTGTTATATTGCTAGTGTTGGCTCAAATGACTCTAAACCATCCCATAATTCAAGGGATTCAAAAGCTGATGTAGATTAGACTCTCATAAGGAGGAAGGTTCATATTTGTCAACTGCACAGCTACAAACAGTTTAGTTTGTTTTTATGGTTCCAACTACTGCTTTAAGGTTGACTATGGAACATTTTAAAAAAAAGCTATATTTAAATAAAAAAACCTCTGCAGGGTGTTTAGAGGAGTGCAGAATGAAAGAACAGTATTTCATAAAAAATTATATTAATTATATAAATATTGATTTTTAAGGGCACAACATTGGCATCATGTTTACATCTACCAGCCAATGGTGGCACCATTGCAGGTTGCTTAATACAGTAAATAATCTGAGGATGGTACTGTGGAAAATGGCAAAGTCGGCGGTTCGAGCAGCTGCTTCAGAGCCCCAGAGATTTAATTATCTTTCTCAGAAGAGGAGCAACCAGAGAAGATCAAAAACCAGAGTGTGTTTAGGTGACTAGATGGACCCAAATAAAAAAAATTCATAGCATCAAAACACAAGCAGAATTGGCAAACCTGCCATCCCAACGGCTGGAAACCCTGTTCTGTTGTTGAAACTAAAACATCCACGCAATATAGATGTTGCTATGGTGTTCATGTTCCATATACAGTCTTTAACCTGGTGACAAATTAAAGTCCAAATTTTTAATTACTCTGGTTTACTAATTGTCTTATTTTGATTATAAGGATGATGAACTAGTTTGTTTTTAGTTATTCATAAAAATATTTTTGTCCTGTGATCTAACCCTAATACTTCCAGTTAGATATACTGTAGGTCACACGTCTATGTATTTAAGGTTTCTAGAAGTTTGTTTTTGTTTTTATGTCCTTCTGTGTGAATATACTTCAGAGAATATTTTCCCCAAAGTCCTGTGGCTCATCGAGATGTTTTTTTTTATTCCAGATGTGAGATGGGTCTTTTTTATGACTGGAAGTAGTTTTTACCTTGGGGCTCTCTAGAGGATGTTATTGTTGAACCATGAACACTGACCTCAATTGAGGCAAGTGAGGCCTGCAGTGCTTTCCCCTCAGGATTATTAAAATATAGCAGAATTGGATATATATATATATCGTGTTACTAATTTTAGAGCAGAGTCAGAGTGTGAAAACTTGACTGGTATATTTATACTCGCTAAGGTCCCTTTCACACTTCATGATTACAGACCTTCTTTTTGAAGACAATCACAATACTGCAACAGTTGCTCAGTTCTTACAAAATATGTATTTTCCTGCTTTTTGCTGCGTCCCTGACACTCCTGCAATCTCATAACATTCTGAATGTCCAAAACAAGTTCCCATAAAGATCCTTCCACACACACCCATGATTGCATCATGTCTCTGGCCCATTTGTGCTGTAACTCTTAGGGCCAATGAGGCCAGTCCTGCTTCAAACACTAAAAGAGAAAGCCATGTACATGGGTACGGGATATCGTGGAGTTTGTGTAGATTCTCAGTCATCCAGGACATGTTAGTCCAAAAAATTAAAAAGAAAAGGGCAACTGGACTTCTTTTTCATCTCTTTAAACTGTTTCACCTTTCATCTAAAAGGCCTCTTCAGTTCTGGTTTTGGAGTTTTAGGCTTTAAGTTTTATGAATTAAATAGTCACATGGATGTTGACATACAGTACCAGTCTCATCTGAGGGTCATTGAGTCTTTGTTCCCTGAGACTTGTTTATGTGAGGTGTTGGAGTCAAAACATCTTTTCAAGAGTCAAGAAAGAAGTTCAGCTGCCATTTTTAAAATTTTTTGGATCATGTCTTGCGATCTCTTGGCTACGCTGCCTATGCATTGATGAACCCCCATGGATGGATGGATGGATGGATGGATGGATGGATGGATGGATGGATGGATGGATGAAAGGATGGATGGATGGATGAAAGAATGGAGGGAAGATCTGTGTATCGGGTTGTGTGAGTGTTAGCCCCTACCCTCTCCCGTGTGAATGGGTGAATGACAAAAAAGCTGTGGTGTGAAGCGCTTTGGGGGTCATGGACCTAATTAAAGCGCTATACAAGTGCACGCCATTTACCATTTACATATTTTTGTATCTTATATGCAAATAATCCCATCTGTTCAGACCATAGTTTGATGAGAAAACAAGCAACAGATTCAAATGTCTTTCAGTTTATCACCACACATTTTTTCCTTTCATTTTCCTGTCTGCAGAGGTAAAAGCCTTCACTGACTGTCAAAGGAGAAACTCACAGGAGGTTTCAGCTGCTAAACTTGTAGTTCTAATACAATCAGCAAAAAGAGATGACAAAAATGTCAGATGTGGTTTCCAGGCAACAAAAGTGCACAATATTACATCTAAAAATAGTTTGCTGTACAAAAGCTAAAATAACAAACCCTAAAATTGTACATGGAAGTGTGTTTTTTTTTTTATTCCTCCCAGTGACTGGTGGAGCTAAAAATACACCATACATTTTGTTGTTCTCTTTATCTTGACAGTGTGCTTAGGACACAAGTTGTAACAGGAACGCACATTCTGTCACTCCACAAGTCATCTGGCTACATGATGAGGACGTACATCATGCCATGGCGTCGCTCAGTTGTCTGCTCTTTTTTCACCATCTGCCACTCATTGGAAGCCTTTAGCGATGGAATTACGCTTAGAATCACTTACTTAATTGTGAACGATGAGTCTGAGTTAACCCCCGTATATATATATATATATATATATATATATATATATGCCATTTGGACTGTGTTTTTTTTTTTTTTTGAACAACAAATTGTCTGTTAAAAACATTTCAAAGCCTGATAATGATAAAATAATGGTTAGAATTAAAATATAAAATAACAATCTATTTTATAGTAATAATAAAATGGCACTTGCTACATGCACTATGGGATGGGATTTAATACAGCAGGTTTTTTGAGGAATAGGTTTTATACTTAAATAGTTTTACATGCTCATTCAGTGTAATTTTGATATTCTGTATTTGATAAATAAAAAATGTCCTTTCAAACAAAATAGCCTTAATGCTAACTGTCGTACATGTAGTTAGAGTGGTCAATCCAAGCTAATAGTTTTAGTCGATGGTTGAAACTGACTGCAGTTCAATCTGAAACAAAAGACTCAGTTACAAAACTTTGGATTTCAAGAACAATTGGCAAGACAAAAAACTATATTAAAATATAAAGATATACGTACTTACAGTAAAATAAAATATATTTACAACATATGTACATACCAAGGAAAAAGCTAACACTCCCTCTTAAAGAGAACAAAACAAATGTTTGTCAACATTTTAACATTTGACAGGTGCTTTTTTTTTTATAAAAAAGCATCTTACATGATGCTATGTACAATAAAATCTTGTATTTGCTGATAGATTTTCATCAGGAAAGGTAAATGACTGAGAGGTTTACGCTACTTATTCCTTTAAGTGGCAAAAGACACAAGATAAGTTTTGGTGAAAATAATTCAAATAAATTGAAAAGTAAAATAAACACCAGATAATGTAGCTGTGTGAATATATTGGTGCTACATTTGTTAAATATCTTATCTATATTAAGACATTAATTGGATAATAGTTTTTAGGTGGTTAACATCTACAATAGTCAAAATCAAAGTCAGTTCTGAGAAAAATCTTTGCTATTGTGAGCACCTTGGTCATTTCTTTTTCACACTCTCTAAGCACAAGATTATTTGTCAAACCATCTTTCTCAGATGTTTTTGAACTACGTAGGAACTCACCAGCAGAACAGAGACCTTTTTGAATTATTGGGATTGCTTTGGGCCTCAATGGTTTAAAACTGATGAAAAAATCTCCAAGGGAAACAAGCAAATGTTACAAAAGCCACCAGCAGCTAAACATAGAGAGCATGCTTAAACACTGGCTATATAACGAGCTATTTCTTATGTTACATATTACTGAAATAAATTGTTTTTATTTTGAGGAAATCCCAGTTGCACTTGAACTTTATGTGGGATTAACTGGGGTGGAATTACTCTTCAGTCTGTCGTTAAAACACTGAAAAAAAAAAGCAAAAGTTGATAATTATGATTTAATTTTCTATGAGGGGGATTAATTATACCTTTTATGACCTACATTCAGACACTGTTCAAGATGAATATTTTAATGATTAGTTAAAGAAACAACGTCAGTTAGCATTTAGCCCCATTCACACAGCCTTGTGACCCTTTTACTTTCTCTGCAACCCACATGACCTAATAAAATATAGTCGGATTGTGCTGAATTTGAAATGCCCCCCTCCGTGTAAAAAGGATCATGATATTAGCATACTCAGAGTCCTTGCTACATTCTTGAGATGCTCTCCTGTGCCCTCGCCACTCAGCAGCAAGTTGCCATGACAGTCATTCCTCATCTGTCCAGAGTTTCATCGTGACCTGGGATCCTCCTTGGTCTAACTTCTCGAAACTGCTTCAGGATGCAGCTATGCGCTTAAAGTTCAGACGACAACAGCAAAATAGTACCAACATGATGGCATTATAGCCAGAGTGGGCAATCCTACTATAAATGTTTGGACCAAACCATTGTGCAGGGTCCCCACATCATGAAGGCTGCCAATGCTTCACCCAGGACACAACAGCTAACACAACGACAAACCACTTTAACTTCTCTACAGAAGAACTGTTCCTGCTCAAAATACCTGCGGACCCATCATGTTCTATCAAGATGCTTAAATAGGACCCTACAAAGACCATCCACATCCTGACTGCGACTTTTGAGGACAAGTCAGACCATTATTTTTGTAGGTATTGCAATATGCTGACAATGTGATTTTTTTGATGTAAAACCAAATAAAAAGTATTTTCTATCTGAAGCCAATACTCTGCAAACATTCATTTGGTATTTCATGCAGATAAATTTCCTTGTGAGATGGATTATTAATGCACTCCTGTTTGGTAGTGTTACCTCAAAACTGAAACAATATGCAAAGTTTATTGTACTCACTAACATGTATTCTATTTCTACAAACTATTTCTTAGAAGAAAATTTAAACTTTGACAGAATTAATATTCTGTAGAATAACATTTTCAAATATATTTACCTCTGTCAGGAAGTTTTGTTTTCACCAGGGTTTGTTAGTTTGTCATTATCAAGATAATAGAAGGTCCTGGATGGATTTTGATGACATTTTCAGAAAAGGTCATAAATGGTCCAAGGAAGAAGTGAGTGGATTTTAGGGGTGATCCCAATCGCCGGCTGGATCCAAGAACTTTTTTAAGGATTCTTAATTGTGAGACTGTGCTTTTTTAACATATCTGCATGTAACTCCAGAATAAATTTCCAGGTGATTGTAAAATAATACAGGGTGAGTTCCTAATAGGTTCTACATGATACCATAGACTGATCTGGATCATTCCAAAATGTCAGCTACTTCGGTCCAGAAAAGAAAAAAATGTTAAACTCTCAGATTTTTTTATCACTGCAGGAACAAATAATGATATAAATCTGCAACAAACACAAAAAGATAGTCAAGACACTGTGGAATCCGAAGTGTGTAACACATTTGATGTTCCTTCAAAAGCTCAGGAGCTCAGTCCAGAAGAAAACCTCTATTACTGAATAATAACGAATCAATCCAATTGTGAAAGGTGTTTTCATGGTCAATGAATCTGATAATGTTGATACAAAGGTGAGACTGTTGTTTTTAGTGTAAATTACAATATGGAGGAACTGAGGTGCTTGGCGAGGTCTGAACTCTATGAGTGATTTTCTAGTTTGGAACATGTTTTACTGTTCTCAATTCCTTCTGGTTGGAAGTAATAATAAATGTTTATTTAAAGAGCTGAAAACAAAGCACATCCCTTCCCTCCTCCTTACCTCTTCTGATCCTGAGCCAAAGATTAGCAGGTCAAATGGGATGGCTGCTACCATGTCTATGAGGAACCAGCCTTTAAAATAGTGGATGGCAATCTTGGCCGGATGGCTGACCACTTCCTCATTAGAGTTGACGTATGTGGTCCTGAAGTTTATAAGGATGTCCACAATAAACATAATGTCCACTATCAAGTCCACCACGTTAAGTGGAGAGCAGGAGTAGCCACACTCCCGCCTGTGTCGCTCCTCAATATCGTTGAGGAGGAAAGCAGCAGAGTAGGGTGTGAAAATGGCTGTATAGATGACCAGCAGCAGGATGAGCCAGTCCCACACTGCTTTAAAGGGGCTGTAATGGAGGATGGTCCATTTGTCTATACGTGGCGTCTGCAGCTTGTACTCGGGTAGCACGTCTGCACCCAGAGAAAGAACCTGAAAAACACATGAGTTATATCAACTTACAACACATATATACTCTATGTATTGGTCATAGATGTTTACACATTCTTGATGGTCTTACAAAGACACTTCACAGATAAAAAAACAAACAAACCCTCAATTTAAAAGATTTGGACATTTAGTGGGAATTTCAGGTTTAAGGAAAGGGAATATGTTCTGCTTTGATATCCGGGACCTTGTTTTTTGTCAAGGTCATAGATCATGTAGGGATGTAACACCTCCACCTTCATTCTTTATTCAACAGTGAAGTCAAGGCATCTTGTTAAATGTATTAGAAAAGTGAATGAACATATAGCAGAAATGAATGAACACCTGCAAAAAAATTATTTGAAGTTTCGTTTTATGTTATCAGGCCAAAATTTCCTTCATTTACATTGATGAGGGGGGACTTACAACTTATTCTGGAATCAGCCAATAGGGGGCACTCATTTTGTTTTTGCTAAAAAGTGTTTTAATGTCTTATATGTTGATGGTTGAGGTGCAATATACCGAATGGTTTACATAATAAACTAAGGGACTTTAAAGAACTGTGTTCATAATGACTGGATGGAAGACTGGATTTTAAGCTACTAATCGTCCAATACATGTGAGCGTGGAAAATTCAGTACCAACTCTTCCAAGGGTCATTTTGAGCATCTTGTTCTTTAACAAGTAATTCAAAATGTTCCATAACACACATGATTTAGCTCTTTACAATCTGTTCTTCTTGGTCAGCTTCATTCAGTAGTAAACACAAACCTCCTGAAGCAGTGTTATGGTGGAAAACTGGTTAAGTAGACATGTGGTTCCAATTGAATGAGCTGCTGATTGGCTAAAAGTTGATATGCATATTAGATTTTTTTTCCCCACCCCTTGAACAAAACTAGGAAGCAGCTCCTGCTCCTCTGAAAGTTCCTAAATTAAAATACAAAGTTTATGGTTTTAAAACCCTCCGCATTGTTTTTTTTTTAAAGATGGAGTGATTTCTCCTTAGCAAACTGGCATATTTATAAGTCACATATTTTCTTTTTAGAAAAAATGTTTTTTGCTGTCTTCACGACTTTGCCTCAGGCCAACTTCCAGGTTTTCTCATGGCGCGCCACAAGTTTTTTGAGTTTATGAGGTTTTACTTGTTCCAAATATCAAGGAAAAAATAAAAATGCACATCAACCTGTGATTTAATGCAAATTGACATTCTGTCAATTAAAATACATTCTTTAAACAATACATTCTAAATTTCCCTTACTTAAATCTTATATAAATTCCTAATTAAAAACATTAAATGAGCATAGTGCAATTGTTATGTAAATGGTATCAACATATTAGAAATCAAAGACCTTTAGAAAAAAGTACCCACTCCAGTCTAATACATGCTAGCATGACATAATGTCAATATTGCGGCTGTCTAAAAAACTTTATTATAATACATTATATTATTTATGATTGTTGTTCTTAATCTGTGTGAAACGAACAAACTTTGTGAAAGCTTTCCACAACAAACTTAGGGTCATGTTAATGCACACAAAACAATGAATAGTGATAAATGGTGTGTACTATAGCACATTTCTTAAGTCAGACTCTGACTCCCAAACCGCTTCACACCACAGTTTGTCATTCACCCATTCACACATTTGGTGGTGATAAACTATACACATGTTGTAGCCACAGCTGTACTGGGGCACACACTGACAGAAGAGGCTGCCAATCACCGGCGCCACCGGACCCTCTTACCTCCACCAAACAGGCATGGTGAAGTGTCTTGCTTAACTTAAATGATTTAAAAAAAAGTATAACTTTTGTGCTTATAAGAAAAATCTAAGCAGAAATATAATTAAAAAAAAAGTAAATTATAGTCACATGAAGGACAGAGAGACAGTTACTATGTGTGACAGAGCCAGTGACTTTATTTGGCATTCATCATCTTTGGATGTTCCCCTATCTCAACTCCGGTCACCTTAATAATCTCTGTGATTATAAAGGAAGAAAAGATCATGGAGCGGAGGGATGATGTATAGCACAAAGAAAGCTGCAGTGTTAATAACTGAAATGGCCATTAGACGCCTTCCTTTGGAACACCAGGCGGGGTCAGATGCTATTACCCTGTGATATGGAATAACCTTTGAAATCAATCAGAAAGCAAAGGACAGACAAAGCCAATGTGCTCTATTATTCATCAAACTCCAGCTTAATCTAAAGTCGGAGTTTTACACTCTTGTTTTGACTGTGTTGAAGTTACTTTCTCTTCGGATCGGCTACGAAACATGGAAATACGAAGTACAGCAAGCTGCAGTTTAATAGTGATGATTGAAATAACTGTATATGAATGCAGTCTGTCACGCCACTAGGAAGCCTGGGAGGAGTCTGATGGTTGGCAGTATGACAGTTCTAGATTAGCATGTTGTAGCCAATCTGTTGCTAAATAAAAGATCCCACCTTAATTATTCAATGTACCTACTTTAGCTATGTGCAAATGAACTCTCTTGTGGGATAATGAAAAGCTTGCTCTGTGTTTCCATTGGCTTCAAACAATATGTAAATGACTGAGAGCTCTCTTCCCTTCTTTGGCTCTGTGTGGTCTTCTCTGTCAGAACTGACATATAATTTATAAGACTAGAATGTTGTTTCATGTTTATGTGGCTTTCATCATCAATGATTCACATCGTTTGGAATTCAGTTTCAGATAAACCCAAGAAATCTAAATTTAGAGATAAAAGTAGACTGCTGGGCATCCAGGGGGTCATGTGGGTAAAAAGGCACGTGAACTGAGACTTTTAAAATTTAAGAAATAACACGCGAGTTACGAGCTGTGACTTTCTTTCTGAGCTGGCCAATTTACTGGGTAACTCTTCATCTGCCTGTGATGAGCTGCGAGGCAGCCAAGGCCAGTAGAGAACATGATCGTAGAGAACCATGATCATAGCTTCAAATGGACCCAAAAGTCCAGTGATGGTTTTAAGACATCTGCTGTTGCTTTGTGTTCTTCACAGTGAGGCGCCTGGGGAAGGATTTACAGGCTTCAACTTTAGACGGTGACGAGAAAGTGCAGTCTTCCCCAGGGTCAACAATTTCTTTGCTGCTGTGATCGTTTTTATGTGCAACATCAACCGGTGAGTAAAACATTTAAATTAGTCTGTTAAATCCCTTTGAACCCTTTATAGGAACCAGGGCTTCCTTATGCAGATCATATTTTTTTGATAACAGATTTTCACAAGACTGTAGCTTCAAAACAGTGAGTGATAAAGGTGTATAATATTCATGATAAATGATTTGTTTTAACTGTATAGACATAAAAACAAACTGTAAATCAGTAAATTACAATAAAGTCATTTACAATAATTTTGTGAAAATAAAATATTAAAATTAATTTATTCAACTGAACAAAATTACTTAAATGTTGTGTAAAAAGGGGCTTTTAAAATATTTGTGTACATAATAATAGAATGAATATCAATAAATTGTATTTGCAGCCCTACTAGTAAGGCCGCAATGTCAGTAGAAAAAACCCTTTATATTTCTACAATAATCGTCAACAATGATGATAAATATTTGATCACAAACTAAATGACAAACTGCAACTGTTGGCAAATAATTTGAAACATAAAACTGCAAGAAAATATACAAATTTTAGATTGGATTTACACCGACTTTTTGGCATTTGAATACGTCAAAAAGACATTTGTGCAAATATTCATGACATAACTTAGTCCAAAAAGCTCAATTTCCTCCACGGAGTGCAGAATAGTTTTTATCCACGTTAGATCATCATCGTTTCTTTGGATCCTTTTTTATCATCTTTAGCTGCTGAAGTGTCACATTTTGTCAGCACATATTTGATGGATTGTTGTTGGAAGTGATGCAGATACTGATCCAGTCAGAACCTGAAGGTTCTATGCAGATTAAAACATAATACCTCCCAACTAGGGCCATTGTTGGTGACTAAATTTCTATCTTGACAATCTGTTTTGGTAACAGACTCCTGCAATTAAAAAAAAGGGTGTGAAAATACCTTAAAAAAGACCTAGGTTCCTGAAAAAAGTTCCTTCCTTGGAAATGAAACAAAAGTTTGGCAATCTTCTCATTTTATTAGCAGCCTAGTTGCAATTCCAGAATCCCTTTTTTGTCTCAATCAGTCACAAATTGGATTCATAGGTTGCCAACATTTCTCAAAGGTGTCTTATATTCTTTTCACTTTCTGACTCACAGTAACAAAATTGAGGTGGATTCCAGATGCATGCAAGGATTTTTTATTTACTATTTTGAGAGAGAATTTTTCTCGCCAACTTTTCGCACATGTTAAAGATTCTGTCAACATGGCAGAGAATCCCACCAACTCAAGGAAACTCAAAACACTTGTGAGCATTTTTAGACATTTTGGAAACTCCACCTGCGATGTTTGCTATTTATTCCCAACAGTCGTAGCCCAGTGAGTTATTGACTCAACTGAAACAAAACGGAAACACTGGCGTTAATACTGTACAAAAATCCACATTTTTTTTGGCCTCACATACATCAACATAGTTTCTGGGCCACTAGTTAATCACAGCCTCTTTGCGGCTAAGTAACTTTGACTTTACTACTGTACCGAGAGGTCAGTGTGATACACTGTAGTCTGCTCTCTTTGCCTCTGGCTACAGTCTCAGGCCTCCAGCGGAAGCTGCCTTTGAGTGCAGAAAGGGGTCAATTTCTGTGTCCTCTATCCGTTACACTGTTAACAGGCAAAAAATCAAAACTGAGACCTAATGTGTGGTTTGGAGGAAGTTCTGACCTTCCCCTGGGAAGACATTACTTTATACTCTCTGTCTACTCGGTGTTTTATCTCAGCCTTTAGCAGGGATGGAAGCAACGACCTCTGTACCTGACAGTAACTCTAGAAATCTGCTTTGAGCTCTGGATGCTGTTTGGCAGCAGAAGGAGAAACTGTCCTTATTCACTGTAACGGAAAGACACCTCAGCTGTTTTGATTAAAAAAAAAAGATTAATCATCCTTTAGCTTATTCAGTAAAATAAGCTGGTCTGATTTGCGGTTTTGTTAAATTAAAAGTAACATTAAATTTTAATTTTCTCGCTTCTGGTCTTTTTAAAAATTATGTTGTAAATAAATAATTGGAACAAACAAATTAGAGTAAACAACCTGCTCAGTTTGACATTGTGGTATTTTCTCTGCTTTATATTCCTTTTTAAATTGGTTTTCAAGAAAACAATCCTTCATATAGCAGAGAAAAAAAATATAAAGACTGGTCTGGAGGTTCTGTCTGGTAAGATTGTATTTTTTATAGCATAATATAAAAACACCTAAACATGCAGAATGCAAGGATGATTGAATAATGTATGGACACAAAATGAAATCAAAAGCACTAATTCCAAATCTTCACAGGCATATGTAAGATACATTTTACAAAAACAAAATGGAAAGTATTCCAGATTGTTACAAAATTCCAGATACTTTGATCCAGAAAAGACAAAAATAGGGAATTTTTGGATTTTTTTTATCACTACAAGAACAAATGATGGTATAAACGTGCAACAAACACCAAAAGATAGTCGAGACTCTGTGGAATCAAACGGGTGTTCATGGATTTGATGTTCCTTCGAAAGTTCTGGAGCTCGATCCAGAAGAAAACCTCCATTACTGAATAACTACTGAATTAATAATGAATCAGTGTTAATCTAATTACTAAAGGTTTTTTCGTGGTCACTGAATCTGATCATGTCGATACAACAAAGATGAGACTGTTATTTTTTATGTAAATCACAATATGGAGGAACTGAAGTGCCTCGTGGAGGTTTGCAGCAGCTGGGTGTCCCTATAAAGTCATGAGTTTTGGCAGGTAGCTGGTCTGGAGCATATATATGCCTGTTAACACGATGCTAAAGAGAGAAGACATAAGCAGTGACCTTGGAGAAGCAGTTTATGAGATGCTAGTGAGATCACACAAAAAATGAGTGTGTTTTTTATGCTGCAAGTGTCTTTACAAGGCACTGAATATGACAATGACACACTTTCTGGCTAACATTAACGTAATTGTTTTGTTGTGATCATAAAAACCTTTTAAAAAGTATATTTCTAATATTTATTAGATTTCAAATGTATCAAAGGAGTAAAATGCCCAAAATTGGTGCTTTTCTAGTTGTAATTGATGTAGAACAAAAAATTAGAATTGGACATCTTGACAATGACAACATTGCTTGAAAAGAATTAAGATAAATTTGAATCAAAGTAAGTCATAAGTACGACACTTTTTGTTAAATTGTGAAAAAAGATTACCACAAATATCACATGTATACTGCAATTCATTTGACATATGCAAAATTATTGCAGATACAAATTAGGTGCAGTACCAGTGGAAAATATTGATAATTTCTCACAATGCAAGAAGTGATCTGGCAAGAAAGACATTCATTATGGAAGTAACCTTAAAGAAGATGTAAAACCCTCTAGAGAGTCCATGAGACAACTGCAAGCAACATATTGTTCTAAAATACCAATTACTTAAAAGTGGACAAAAGCAAAACTCAAAGGATGAACTATCTGAATAGGAACTTCAACAGTTATTGGGTTGACAAATCTTTTGTATTTATGGTGTCATGAGCGCTTCCTCTTACCATCTGAACTCAGAGATAAAATAACAACTAACTGATCCATTCTATTCAGGATTCTTACCTGTGTAACTTTGTCTGTAACGTTGTGTGTACGATCTTTGACTTTGGGGGCAATAATGGTCTTTTCAGATGAAGGAGGGGAGGGGCATTTCTTTTCATTGTTGCTTTCAGAGAAGTTGAGCGTGATGAGGGGAATCTTGTTAATGGTGCTGTACTTGTTGAGGTTCGAGTCTGAGGTGGAGCCCAGCAAGCTGGATTTGATGTGGCTGAGAGGCCCTGAAAGGAGAAAGTGATAAAACGGGGTATCATCGATAAAAGTTGAAACATCTTGTTCAGACGTGAACTGAGAACAGTCTGATGTTCCTTTGAGATTCTTGTGGCATGAGGGAGTGAGAATGGAGTGAGACCTTCATTTTTGAGTGAGTTCAACCACAACAGCACAACACTGATAACAACAAACATTGAAATACAATATATGATCGTAGAATTCAACTTTTATTCAGCCTTCAGCTGGATAAAAACCCTGTTACACTCTGTCTGAAACATACACAACCAAATTTAGAAAACTGTCCTCAGTGTGAGGACGTTTACCACATTGTGATGCTCTGAGTAGATACAAGTGAAGGAGTGGTACCATGAAAGCACTATGCAATGCTAAATACATTGTATTCTGTGAACTTTATGGCTACATTACTCGACATGTTAGTAAGTAAGAAGCTGTAAAATGTTAAAAAGTCAGTGGTACTTATAGTAGGTTGTCAAAAGATAAGAAATCTGAATCAAGGTTTATTATAGTGTTTCAAAAACTGATGTGTTTGAGATCTACATATTATGTTTGTCAAGTCTCTTTGTTTGTACATCAAATAGTTTCCCTGAGTTCTGTTTAACAGCTTTATTCACATACATGTTAAGTATATTTAACACATTAAGTATGGTGCATTGTGGATATTTAACTATAAATTATGCGTTAACTGTTTTGGACCTCATCATGATTCATCTACGCACTGGAAGATCAAGCTATACCTTCACAACTTTAACATGTGATGGGTTCGTAGCCTAATTGGGAGGACAGTGTGGATAGTATTGCTTGTCAATACACTCGTTTGATTGTGTCACACAGTTGTGAAGTTCTTGAGAACCAAACCCCACCTGTGCATGAGAGCCTCTTGTAGTAGATGCACTACCACCACTCTCCTTCCAGGATTTGGACACATGCCCATCATGATTCTAAACCAGCACAACCCCACTACAGAAGTTTTGTGCATGATCAGACTGATTTGGACTTATCATGTGCAACGAGGAAACCCTCACATTCCTAATATGCACCTTGTCAAGACCCACGAAAGACCATCTATGCTCTGGCTAAATTTTTATCTAGTAACAGGTCATCATCCAGTGTGAAGAAGGCCTTAGTTAAACTATTTCCTTGTCTAAAACCTCCTAAACAAAACCTAACACTTTCTCGTCATACATCATAATGTTCTCATTGCTTGTTGTGAAAGCATTCAACTGTGTAACAATGTGACACCACCATACACACACTGACATGTGGCTAAAATGAGCGTGATAAAAAGTGAAAAAAGACTTGCTGATTCAGTCATGTGAGCCAGCGAAGGAAGGTTGCACTTATTTTTTTTTTTTCTTCCCCTCCCTTTTCACCAAGAACATTCCGGTGATTGAGAGTCAAGGACAGAGAAACAGACAGCTAAGGATGAGGGATTGCATGCGCAGCTTCAATACATGCCACAGTCAGGATACATCATGGCAAGTCAAAAAGTATAACTTAAATGGAATAAAAAAAAAAGTAAGAGCAGAAGCCATACCCCCAGCCATCCAGGAGCGCGATACTAGCAAACCAAGGAGGGAGAGAAGAAATAGGAGGTAAAGAGGAAAGTGGGATTATGGAGGGCTAGATAGATTGATAGGGTCATGAGTATAAACAGCATCAACATTGTGGTATTATCAGTGAATCGCTGTGTGTGAGCTCAGGGAATAAATCCTTAAAGAATGGTGAGATTAGAGAACAAACAATGATTAGATTTATTTTTTTGTAATCAAAGTCTCTTGAAGTGTAATTACATAAGACTGTCATAGAAATGCATTTAATAACAAAGACATGAGTGGGTGTGCATAAAGGCACAGTCAGGTTTCTATTCATTTAGACGTGGCAAAATGGATCCAGAAGTTCCACAGAAGCAAACAGAGGTTAGAGACAGTGGGAGGGATCGTCGTGAAAAGCTTCATTGATTTTTCGTCTACACATAACAAGCAGGAGAGAAGTAGAAAGTGCTGCTTCATGCAGGCGCGTGCACAGGTCAGTGTGTTCCTTTGGCTGAGCCTTTTAACTGTAGACTGGCCAGAGAGTGTCACAGAGGTCAAGCTGAGTCAATTAGCACAGTGCCAGATTTTTCAGGCTTTAGCCTGAGAATTTACAAACACACTGTCAGTCAGTCGGTCATTCAACCGGGGGGCATTTTTTGCATTCAACATTCTGCTGTAAATTCATGCAAAAAAGCAGGCTTTGTGCATTATACATTTATCCAACAGGCGTGCGAAAAAGACAAAAGAAAAAGAAAAAAGCATGAGCTCATGATGCAGCAGTGCTGCTGTTGGTTACCTTTAATGTTTCGACCATTGTCTGCGATGGCAGCAACACAGCAAAAGGGGGAAAAAGACAAGGAGGAGGAAGGGGGAGGAGGAGGTGAGTGAAGAAATCTGGTTTTCTGTGATAATAAATGACTACTGGCATTAAACTCCCAGCTACCGCCCCCATGAACAATTCATTGCAGTGAAGCAGACTTATTACGGTGTCTGCCACTCTCAGCTACTTGAATGAGAGCTGGAGTTAAGAGGTGAAGAAGACTGATTGGCCTGGAGGAAACCAGACCTGTGAGGGGTACTGAGAGGAAAAAACACTTTAAACAGATTGAAACTCCAGAGGCAGATCAATAACACACAGTATAGATAATGATCCTTTCAGCTATTTATAGTTCTTTTACCTTTGATTCATTGTATCTTGCATATTTTGTGGCCCCAGGTATATAAATCCATAACCAAAGAAATGATAATAGTGAGTATTTTTCATGAATTACATATGTTAATATAAACTTTTATTTATATCTGTATTAAAACTTTACAACCCACAATGTATATTAATTAAAAATTAATGATCCTCTTTAGTTCGGCATCTAAGACATTTGATTATAGTAATGGTTGTTCTTAGTCTTAAAATGTGGAACTTAAAAATCATACTGCAGCCAGCCACTAGGAGGTGCTTGTCTTGTTTTGGGCTGCTTCAATTTCATTACCTTCCCTCTGTCTATTTGTTTTATATGTTGATGATGTGAACATAGAAAATGTTGCTAATATCTGTATGCTAATATAGATCCATCCATCCATCCATCCATCCATCCATCCATCCATCCATCCATCCATCCATCCAGAAAAAAAGATTTGTGAATGTTTACTATGCTAAAGTCACACAATGTTCAGCAACATTGTTTGAGGAAATGAGAGTTGTGTCTCAAGAGAATGCAGCTTATTAAGAGCATATTAAACCACAACTAAGCTGTTTTCCACATATGTTTGGGAGGGTTTAATAAATGACTTGAGTAAATGTTTTTGCTGTGGAAACACCACCCCTTCATGATTATTATACAACTCCCTGATCATTAAGGCTAACCAGGTTAGCTGCATTATTTGTTTTGGGATGATCATGCCTGTACTGAGAGTTTAGGGTAAAATTTAATCACTCAAGTAAGTTAATGTGAAAAACAAGCTGTATATACATTAACCGGTACAGAATGTGATAATAACATGCAGTACAGTGATTTTGGTTGGATAGAACTGTTATAGTAAAGCAAGAGATTCCTACCTTCACTGGCATGCCTGTCCCTGAAGGCCATCTTGGACTTGGACCCAAAGCCTTCCATGTCATGTACGGAGGAGGCTCTGCGAATACTGCACATACTCTCTCTGGAGGCGGTTGGAGTGAGGCCTGGGATTGACGGAGCTGCGGTGAGTGTGTCCTCTTGGCTCTGGTGTTCAGTCTGCTCGGGATATATCCGATCCCAGGGACCTTTGGGTGACGAGTGGTCCAGGGGCCCAGACACGGGAGTTGAGCAATGGCTGGGGCCAATGAGAGCACGGGTGTCATTAGCATAGGAAGGACTGCAGCTCTCTCTCGTGGTGGGGAGTTGGTAGTCATGCGTGGCCACTGAGCCATCGCTGTGGCGAGGTGAGTCCACCATGACGGCATCAGGGTCCTCTTGGGGAAGGGACTGCTTGCTGATGCCCAGCAGTGGTAAGGCCGGCAAACGAAAGCGAAAGAATCTCCCTCTTCCTGATACAAAATGACAAAGAATTATTATTAAAAAGACTGTTTTGTTTGGGGGGTAAACGAGTCTGGCACCCAGATGGCTGAAGGCTTTGTGCCGTGCTATTGTGTTCCGAGTTCCATATCCCACCTTTAATACTCTACAAAAAGGTGTCCCTATTCTCCCTTGCCTACCATTTCCTGCATCCCTAAGAGGATCTTTTGGTCTCCCACTGTGCTTCCATTAATTTGAAGCTCATTCCCAAAATATTTTACCACGTGCACCCACAACTGCAACACACTCAGGGTCCTGTACTGGCACCAAGCTCTAAGTTTGAGTCAGAGGGCAGTTATGTTATAGAAGATCATGCCAATCAAGCCCAATGTGATGACTATAACCTAAGCAGGAGGTCAACATGGCATGTCCTTCTTCCCAATCTCAATGATGAGGGGTCATGGAGTTCCCAATGCACCCCATCACAATGTTAAACCACTACGACTTTGCTAGGGAAGTTTTGTGTGTCCTCAAAACCTAAATGAACCTACCGTGATCTGTCACACTCAACAGGGAGACCCAAAAGTATTCAGTAGGCTCCTGAAGACCTTACCAAGGGCTTGCACAGGATATCTGGGGTTTTTATTGAGCCTATCAGCTTATTACGTCCTCTTTTGACCTTGTGTAGTGTCTTCATGATGTGTTTGCAACAGAACGTATTTTAAGTCTTTAGCCTTTCTACTGATAAGTGGTATGTGTTTGCCAACAGCACTGAAAAGCCTGCCAACACAGCCATCTTAAAATACTCTGTCAGATCAAAACAAATGCCTGTTGTGCCTTGGGCTCTAGTTCAATCTTCAATTTCCTTTAATTATTCATACGGTAGGACATTTGCAGAAATATTATAATGCAGTGGTGCGTTGAGAAGGGTGTCGCTCATAGGATTATGTTCTGTGTTTTAATGACTGACTGGTGAAATGAAGCAGAAAGTGATAGCAGGTAATTCTAAGGAAGCACAAGAAAATAGTTTAAGTTATACAACAACACAAAGATACTCACAAATGCAAATTATAATGTACAGTATTTCCCAATATGTCATGCTAATGTAATTTTACATATGGACGACAAATTATGTCCTCTGTGTTGTGAATCACTTAGCCATATGAACATATGGCATTCATTTTACAAACTGTTTCAGCCTCCAAACCCAATCTTACTGCCATAAAGTAGAGTGGAAAAGAAATCCATTTAAAAAGAGAAATTAATTTTTAATTTTTTAAAGTTTTTTTTCACATCACACCTTTATCACCTAGGCACCCTTTTTATACTTGTTTGAACCATTTACAGCACACTGTGGCATAATTCTTCAAGACTAAAACAACTAAGGATGTGTTCAGCTGGTGGTAAATTAGAAAACAGGATTTTGAGTTGTTTGAAGCACAAAATGTGCAGCTTGTATTGTTATCTGCTTTGTTTGTACAACTGTCAACTGGCAGAAATAAGAAAAGACGTCATTTTAGCTATAGCCGTTTGTTAAAATTAACTTTTTAGCAAATGATAAAAAGACCAGGAATTAGCTTTTGTGGGCAATTTGAAGCACAATTAAAAGATTTTTGTTAAACAACACTAATGACTGAAAAAGTAATTTATCGTCAATAAAAATATAGGGTGCATTCACACCAGCCCTGTTTAGTCCGCTTGAATCGAACTCTAGTTCATTTGCACAGAAAGTCCGGTTTGTTTGAAGAGGTGTGAATGGGCAACCAAACTCTGATTTGGACCAAACAATCGAACTCGAGTCCTCCTAAAAATGTGGGTCTCGGTTTGATTGAAACGAACTCTGGTGCGGTTTGATTGCATGTCTGAATGCAACCAAACGGAGACCGAACCAAAAGCAGGAAATGGACTATATTGTGCAGCTTTGTCAGCTCCTTGTGTAGTCCTCTGTCTCATTATCTGCTCATCCTGAGACCATTGCTGCAGAATATTGATTATGGTACATTCACCAAACACAAAACATCAATCCCAAAACCACCAGAATCTGCTGCTACTCCAAGTTTTCCAAGTTTGTGTATGTTTCACGCTCCCATGGCAGAGCCAGGAAGTGCAGTAATAACACCAAAAAAGTAGTGCGGTAACACCACAGCGCCACCACAGGTGGGGGTGTAACATGCTTCTAAGGTTATTTGGTTCATTTCATAAAGTACAGCGTGAATCCAAACAGCACCAACAAAAACAGCAACAACATTGCAACTTTGGTCCCCAATCGAACCGAGTCCACTATCAGGTGTTAATACAGCTTGAGTCACAGTTCAGGTCTTTTGCAGAAAGTTTCTGTGGAAGGGTTATAAACAATATCTTACTTGTTAGAAATAGTAAGAATAGAGATTAGATCTAATGGGTTGATAAATTAATTCAAGTGGGGCAGAGAGCAAAGCAACATGTTGTTTTGGTAAAAGAGATCTAATTTCAAAAATGCCTTGGTCACCAATTGTTAAACCCTTAGAGCTCCATAAATTTTAGATGACAAGGTTATTTAAAACAGCTAGTAAGTGGTTGATGTTCTACTTCTGATGTGGAGTGTAATGCTTCTGGTCTAAATTTCATAATATTTACTAAAGGAGCATTTGCATGAACTGCTTTGTTTAATTTAAATGATATGAACTAATGTTACCTCCATCAGGAGGTGATGTTTTTGCCAGGGAATTGTTAAAAAGATAACTCCAAAACCTCTGAATGGATTTTGATGACATTTTTAGGAAAGAACAGAAATGGTTTAAGGAATAAGTGATTAGATTTTGGGGGTGATCCAGATCACTGTCTGGATCCAAGAATGTTTTCAAAGATTCTTTATCATTGTGAGATCGGGCTGTATTTAACATATCTGCATGAAACTCCACAACAAATTCATCTGGGTGTTCGTTAAAAAATACAGGGTTTGTTCCCAACAGATAATACCAGGGATGGATCTGGATGAAGGACTGATCTGGATTGTTGTTATGATCAAGAAAGGACAAAAATAGGGAACCTTTGGATTTTTTATTACTGCAAATGATGATATCAACCTGCAACAAACACCAAAATATTGTCAAGACACTGTGAAATCAGAAGTTTGTAATGGATTTCAGGGTTTTTCCTGGCTCAAATTGAGGCAGAGGTGGTACAATCCTGACCATGTGCCAGCAGATGCATACTCTGTGCATTTAACTGCCTCACACGCAAAACATTTTTTTGTTAAGCGTTCTAATTAGGGATGCATCGATACTGGTATCTGCTGCTCTATGAATGGCTGTCACCTCGTGTCTTTTTAATGTGTCCAGCCTGTAGTTGGTAGATGGCTGTCTCACGAGGGATGCAGTAGTTGCCTCCTGCTGTGTTGGGGTACAGTGCTTTTGGCATAAAAAAACAGTTCATTCCTTCCTCAGTATGCCTGAGCCAGGTAAATTGAATCAGCCAGTGCTTGTCAAAGCCACTGGCTCTGTGTTTATGAGATCTGGAAAAATTACCAAAAAACAATGTTTTAAAATAATGTTTAAGAAAATTAAATCATGTACATGTTGGCTTAGCGTTGTTATGCTCTGATGACTTGGAAACAGACTAACTTACCCTTGCTTCGCTGACTCTTCCTGTCCTGCATTCTGACCCTTGCCAGTCTCTGCCTGGTAACTACGTTCAGATCTGACATAATTTTCACATCTTGTCACAACCATGAATTAATACCCTTTAACTGCCTAATTTGTCTGCACTGTTTCACCTGGAATCCTGACTC
Organism: Pachypanchax playfairii; assembly: GCA_006937955.1. Taxonomy (NCBI): domain Eukaryota; kingdom Metazoa; phylum Chordata; class Actinopteri; order Cyprinodontiformes; family Aplocheilidae; genus Pachypanchax; species Pachypanchax playfairii. The sequence goes on from SSNP01000163.1 coordinate 347,518, forward strand.
TCCTCCTCGCGAGGTCACTTTATAAAGTAGTTGTTGATTTTCCCAGCCATATCTGCGACGTCAAAAACCATTAACGTTACTCTTATATGGAGGATTTTAAAAAAAATAAAATAAACATGACATGCTTGGATAAAAAAAAAAAAAAACTGTTTGACGACCCGAGGGGGAGGTGTAATCGGGACACAGATAGTACCAACTAGCGGGAAAAGCTATTTTTGATCTTTTACTGCAGCTGTTTTAACCCTTTCCGGTGCACTGCTGCTGATACAGCGCCCCCGTAGTGGTGCAACGCTGCAACTGCAGTTAAAATAACATTGATTTAACTGGGGGCAGAGTGAAATCAGGCTAGGGCGGCACAAAATTAGCTGGAGGCTGCCGCCAAATTTGAACGCAGGAAAATCCCTGTATTTGATGCACCTTAACTAGTTCTGGAGCTCAACCCAGAAGAAAACCATTACTGAATAACTACTAAACTAATAATGAGATAAATGTCAATTCTATTCAAAGGTATTTTCATGGTCAATGAATCTGATCATGTCGATACAACAAAGGTGAGACTGTTATTTTTGATGTAAATCACAATATGGGTGAACGGAGGTGCTCAGTGGAGGTTTGCAGCAGCTGGGTGTCCCTATAAAGTCAGGAGTTTTGGCAGGTAGCTGGTCTGGAGCATATATATATGCTAAAGAGCGAAGACATAAGCAGTGACCTTGGAGAAGCAGTTTATGAGGTGCTAGTGAGATCACACAAAATATTAGTATGTTTTTCATGTTGCAAGAGTCTTTACAAGCCACTGAATATGACAATGACTCACTTTCTGGCTAACATTAACGTAATTGTCCAACCTAGTATGGAACACCATAATGTTCCGTTGTGACCGTAAAAACTTTTTTAAAAAGTATATTTCTTATTTACTAGATTTCAAATGTATCAAAGTAAAATAGCAAAAATTAAAACTCAATGTGGAAATCTTTCCATTTTTTAATCACTACAGTATCACAGCACTGACGCTTCTCCTGGTTAATTAGGCAGATTTAAACACCGGAGCCGATTGTCAAAAATGACACCTAAACAAAATAATAAATGCATGTGAGCGTTCACAAGCTCAAAGCACGGCTTCTAATTATGGTTCCTGGAGGATAAGAACACTCCATACCCAGCACATCTGTCAGGTAGTTCATGACTCAGTCGCACGTCTGTTGTCTGTCCGAAAAAAACCCCACCACTGAGCTGAATCAAAGTGCGATGTAGAGATGAACCCTTGAAGAATGCGCTGCCCTCTGAGTGTTGTTACCAGGTTCTGTGCGTACGTGCCTCTTCAACCCTCTCAAGCTCTCTCCTCACCAGCAGTGCCTTTACACAATCTGTGGACGCACAGTGGCCCCTGTTGCTATGATACCAGGAAGTAATATTTGCATTGAATATTAATTGGGCCCTCAGATCCCCCAGCTGAGGAGCGAATTGACCCTCTGTAATGTGAGAATGATTCAGATGTCAGGGGAGAAACATAAAAGAACCCAAATGCAAACCTAATTCCTGTGGAATAAAAGCTGAACAAAAACAAGTTTTTTTAGGTTCCACTTTGATTCTCTTATTCTGCTGATGAACAAAACTTAAAGCCGTCGTGCAGATAAAGTGCTCAAATGTTTTTGCATGAAGTGTTATTTTACCCACAGGAGCTTTTACCTGAGCTCCCTGTCCTCCTATTACTCACCAGCTCCAGAGAATAGCACATAATTCGGTTGTATCCCTATTTTGCCCTGCACTCATTTATTAGAGAGAAAATTAGGGTATGATTGCTCTGAGCCTGAGATAATAGGAATTAGCTTTAACTATATATTTTTTTCATTTTGGATTTGGCTGTTGCAAATTGTGGAAAAACACAAATGGACAAAAACAGGCACTGACTTAAAAATGAAATTTTTTGCAAAATGACTATATATTTAACTTTCGCTGTTTTCTCAGAGGATTAATAGACATGTCGTCACATTCTGGCGGAATGGGAAAAGATATGGACATTTTCTTTTACAGTTGATAAAAGTATTTCAGATTGGTCTCAAGTGTTTGTTCAGAAGTAAGAGACCTTGAAGTTGTCTAAATTGACTTTCACCAATCTGTTTACCAGCAGTTTGTTGAATACTAACCAACCAACCATAGACTTCCATTGTCTGATTAGAAAAAACTGTTTTAGAAAAGTGTTCAACAAATATTAACATGTCGATGTACAAGCTAAATGCATTTTTGCAGACGATATGATGTTATGCATGATAGATTAAGATCCACTGCAGACCAGACCACTACAGGAGATCCTTTTTTGCCCAAGGCTATAACCTTCTAAATAGCTCCCTGAAGAAGAACTAAGCTATAACAACACTTAATTTAATGTGAACTAAAATGTCATCTGCTTCCTGTCCATTTAACTATAGTCCAGTCCCTACAGATTTTTTAAAACTTTTCCTCTTGTGTTTGCACATGACATCCACATGCAAACAGAATTTTTAACTAATTAATGTTTTCTAAACTTGAAATTTTTTAAATTGTTGTTTTTTTTTTTGGTGAATACATCCATATAAACAATGACTTTGCTACCTTTTTTGTGAATACCACTGTTAGTCGTTACTGTATAAACAAAAACAAAAATTTTCTTGCTGTTAAACTTTGATTTTGCACTAAAACGATTAACAATTAATAGGAATCTGTAAACACTAGCTATTGGGAGAATCTTTAACAAAGCTAAGTCTGTTTGTTTTCATATGTTGTTAATATGGAAATTTAGTGGAAAGGCAAATGTATTTCCTGGCTTTCTTTGTTTTTTCAATGTGGATTAAGATTTTTATAAAAATAGAGTAAAACAATACAAGTTTGAAAATATGTCTGGAGTGGACAGGCTCTTAATTCAAATGGTCGCTCCAGTAAATCCAGTTGCACAGTGCTTGAATTAGTAGCATTTAATGCTGCAAGTGGCAACTATTTGTAGCTGTAAAATTGCAGGAAAACATGTACATATCATTTGAAATCACGCTAAATTGCTACATGCAACAGTTTCCTCTTAAGTTCAAGGTGCAACTAAAAAACAACCTTTGAGAGACACTTATGCAAATGTCATGCACATCTATTTAATGTTTAATTAAACACAAATTAAGCTCTAACTGCAATGCTTTCCATTTAAATTCCAGAAACAACAGTAAGGGAATTAAAAGCTGAACATGTAGAGAGCAGGTATCTAATCTTCAAATTGAATCTTATGGACAGATTTGCAATGGGCTCACTTAGATACTCAGGTTCATGAATTTATAAAAGAACGCTTTAAAGACGCATTGCCTTTGAGCTCCGGCTGAGCAATTAGCTGCTCTTAAACAGTGGAAAATTGTAGGAGGACCTCATTAGTGACACACTCGTACTGGGACATGCACAGATTCACAAAGTGATAATCTTCCATATTTTCACAGAACTGTACAGAAAATCAGAGTGAATCCAAACACAGAGTGAAAACTCTTGCTTATCCTGCATACTCAACACTTGCCCTGCTGTTCTTCACGACACATCCCATGAGACTGTGCAGCTTGTTAAGGGCCTGTCCAATTACTGTCATCTAGAGGTGACCTCTGGTCCTGCTTGCTGCTGATTTATATGTCAATGATGGAAAGCGGAGAAGGAGACGAACTTCAAAGGGTGAGGCGTGCGCCGCTGGGGAATGGAATTGTGCACTATTACACCACATCAGCTCTGGGTAGCTGAGAGCTGCAAAGCACTGTTCAAGTAGTTCATCAGGCCAACCTGGCAGGGTATGAGCTATAACTGGGCTAGACCTTTGGGATGATAGCAAGCAAACACATCAGTGTCTGCTAAAGGCTGGTGTCAACATGCCAAAGGAGTTGTTGAGCAAGGAATTCCTGCAGCTGCACTTAGGATTACAGCTAGCAGATACAAATGTGTTAGCTGCTCATCAGTGTGAAACTTCATGCTACAAAGTCAAGAGGCTTGAGCCAAAACCATTATAAGCTGAATTAAAATTTGTTTCAAATGTTGAGAAACAAATAAAGGCGCAAACTGAAAAGGATGTAGGTAAAGATGAACAACTTGCAGCTGCGTTATCAGCCTTTTCTCTCTCCTTCCTGTGTCACACCATGTGACAGCAGCTTTCCTCTGGAGTATGTGCTCAAGAGATATAATCAGAAAAAACTCTGAGTTCTGAATATGTCTGCCCACCCAATTCAAGGCAGGCATTTGTAATTCTGTCTCTGCTGAATGATATCTTCACAACTAGATAAACAGGACTGATAAAAAAGGAAGCTCTAAATGTGACATATGAAGTTATCTCGCTCCAACCTCCTCCTAGCACGTTTCTGGTTTTACTCACGTTGGTCAGCTTTGGAGGGCGATGTGTGGTTGAGTCTCTCCAGAGAGTCGCAGTTGCCTTCGTCCGTAATGTAATCAAAGTTCAGGATGAACATCATGACCACACCCTCCTCGTTCTTCACTGGGATGATATGGGTGGTGCAGAGAAACTTTGAACCTGATGGACAACAGATCACGTGACAGTTAGAAATATGAAATCAAGCTTTATGTTTATGCTTAAAGTCATAATTCAAATCTTTTCAAGCAGGATTCTGTAGAAAGGTTGTGAACTCATAGCTTTTGGAAGGGTTGAACAAGCTAACAGTTAATCCAAATCCCACCGGAACCAAAGCCAATTTCAGCTCAATTTCAGTCTCAATATTTTTTTAGCAACACGTGAACACGTTTATATAAATCTTTACTGTCAATTTCACAATACTTGTTATTTAATTCTATAGGAATGCTAGTTTATACAGAAGCAGCTAGCTGTAGAACTTCTGCTGCAGTTTAGAATATTTACAATGAAAAAATATAAATTTTAACTGAAATAACTGCGTGATGCAAGATGGACATATTCATGAGCCTTATTAATTCCAGTGGCAACTCTAATTTAAAGTTTGAACACCAATTTAAAAGTTTAAAAATTGATTCAGGACTTAAAGTATATTTTGACCCTGAAGCTTTCCATTAACTCACCCTGACATTCAAATATTCTGTCCGGTGATAAAAAATGGCTAAAAAAATACCCTGCCTGAAAAATTAGGGTGAAAAAGTCAAAAGGTACAAGAGAGACAAGCCCTCTGAAGCTAAATGATAACATACATACAGTCCAGTATGTGAGCCTGTCCTCAACAGCTGACCGCTGTCAAAATACTGCAAACATCCATTCATCTCAAGTTAAATTTAGCAAATTACCAAACTCTTTAAGAACTCCTTCCCTCAGGAGAACAGGACAAAAAATGTCCAATGAATGATAATGAAGACAATGGTGCATTTCTCCTTAATGGAGCAAACACAAGTGGAACGTTTGAACAATTGAGAATGATGAAACATAATTCTCAGCTTGTTCCAACATGAATTGCTCTCTTAAGTCCTAATTATTCAGGCTGATGATTGCTGTGAAGTTAGAGTGGTAAAATGAAATGCATTCCTGCTCACTGCTAAATCTGGCATTGGAATGTTTTCTATTTATCAAAGAACGACAAGAAGGTTAACTGACATTTAGCACAGATGGTTGACTTTTCCACAAACAGCCTCCCTTTAATAAATAAACACATTTGTAAGAAGATCTTTGGTGTAACCCTTATATGATAAGATCAGTCTTACAGAGATGTGGCTAGTTGCCAGCATTGGATTACAGTGGAATTACTCTGGTTGAGCTAACGGCAAAACAACGGCAACTGATGCAACCCCAGATCATAATACTGCCCCCACAGGATAGAACTGAGGCATGATGGGCGTATCACATCATTCACTGTTCTTATTACCTTGGTGCTTCTATCAATGTGATTAAATCTGGACTTATCGAACTCTGTTTAATTACTGTATAGTCCAGTCATTATTTTTTATTACCCTCTATAATCAGGGATTTTGTTAACAATACAAAGCTGTAAAACCCTAGAACCATGAGGGTTCTTTGTATTTTATGGCATCTAAATGTGCCTACTTTTACTAATACACACATTTATTTGATATCATTTCCATGAATGTTCAAGATTCCTTTTGTTTTATACATTTTGTTCCCCAAAATGATAGTTTTGTTTATTATAATTATTTTAGGTTTTAATGTTATGCTCGACAGTTTTTAACTTATTTTTTAAATCTCAGTTGTTTTATTTTCCTCATGAAGAAGAATTATTTGACTCTTTAGAAACCCAATTTGGGCTGTAACAAACTAAATGTTACATTACTAATCTAATAAAATTAAACGTATTGGAAATATTTTTGATTACCATTGCAATCAACATGGTACTCTTGCAATCAGTCAATTAAGATTGAGGCTTTTAATTTTACTTTAAAGTAAAAATCACAAATAAATATGCACACTGCATGTCACACGCAGCACAAACGCACTTTTGTTTCATCGTGCTACAAATTTCCGAGACCTCCAATGAAGCCTGACACGCCCCCTTAAAGCGACAGGCTCCTCGTGTTGCAGCAAAAAGTTACAGTACATCTATGTAGAAAAGAACAGCTGCTTTTGTAATGTTTACCGAGAGCCGTGGAGGGTGACTAATTACATTTCCAATGTAACCCTCCCAGCAGTTCGAAAGAGAGAAACATTTCTCTTTTTACAGTCACACAATCTGACATGGCGGGTTGAGGAATTAGAAGCCGGTCATTGAATCGGTTTGGGTTAAATTACTTAAGACGATAATTACTGCTGCATTTCTAATAGCAGAAGGGCTTTTCTTTAACTTTTTTTTTAAATCTAGACAATGTGTAAAAACAAATGTGTCACCATGATGGAAAACTGAATAGATTGACTCTTTTGTTTTGATAAAAGCATAAAGATTTCAGAAAGATTCTGTCAACTTGCGTGAAAACGAGGTGATGAATCTCCAAGAGCTCTATACAGGTTGTACTATTGTAGTAAAATGTATGTCAAGTTTACATTAATCAGCATGGACATCTCTGGAAGATGCTCACTCTCACATAAAGCTTTAAGTCTTGCTGTCACCACAAAGCTATTTATAGCTCCCCAGCAGGCGCCCGGCCCACTGCGTTTCTTTTCTTGGGGGAGTGCAGACAAACTGCTGCACAACTGTTCCCTCGTCACATGCAGCCTGTGTGTAAATGTGCAAATACAGATGTGTGCACGCAAACACACACACGCACACACAGGATATTAGCAGAACTCCAGTTATCTGTCATTTTCTCGCATTGTGTTACTCGATAGTCACATTTTGTGTAGCAACACATCCCAACAATTTTTACTAGGCTAGAATTTGATTTATGTTTTTGGGAGCAAGGATTCTGCTGGGCTAAGCAACTTGCTGCTCCGAATAGTATATCAGTGCCACCATGAGCGGATCAAGCCATTATTTTGAGGTGGTGGTATTGGTGTGTGTGCAGGGGGAAAGGGGGGTTGTTATCACAGCTCGTCTCTCTTATGGAAAAGAAATCTGATACCAAAGGAGTGTATTAGCTTTGTTTTGTTTCTCACAAGCTATATTGAGATTCCAAAAGCTGTAGAGAATTTATAAAACATCCAATAAATTCAGACTAGTGACCTAAAATGACAAAAAAAAAATGAAATAGCATTGCATACTTTTGTGTTTTTTATGTTTCTGACTTAAAAAACTAACATTTTTCTTCCAGTTGTATCATTTTAATCATCAAAAGTGTAAACAATAGGCACTGGATTTTTGTTATTCACACTGTCATATTCACAAGTGAAAATATGATTGCATTTCCATGGAAACTTGTTTCCATGGAGCACCATCAAGAAATTAATATTTCATTTGTCACCAACTGTAATTTTTACCTTGTAATTAGATCTTTATTCATCTGCTGGTTTTCAAAGTAACAAGGTAGGAAAAACCTCTCAATTAACAAACAAATGAAACAACTGCTTGCAACAAACGTGCAACAAAGTTCCAGCAGGATCCATTTTGCTTTTTCGTAATAAGAACAGGAATACAAACTCCTGCTAGCAAGACAAAGGTCACTGTGATTTGTCTACCTGCCACAGTCAAATGTTTTGGTTTGAGAGTGCACAACATGAACACAAAAGTTTGTTCTTGTGTCCTTATTGTGGAAATTGTGTAGATTTAAACCCGAACACAAATACTTATCAGTAACTCTGATATAGCTAATTTCACCATTTAGCCTTTTCCCTAAACCCCTGACCCAAATATGAGATGCCACCGCATTAGGAGGGGGCTTTAGTCCCCATAAACCTCTCCGCCCTGACAAGGTTGGTGATTATACCCAAAGAAGCCCACAAGAGGAAACAAAAACCAGGTCACTTCTACACACATGCACACATTTGTTCAACTTGTAAAAAGTTGGGGATCTTTGTGAAATGTACATAAAAACAGTGAAATGATTTGCAGATCACATCAGATGGTAAAACAGATGTTTTACAATTCTGCAGAAAACAATAGATCATTTTTAAATTGATAGCAGCACATCTCAAAAAGTTTGAGCAGGGTGATGTTTACCATTGTATCCTCTCTCCTCGTAACGTCTCTATAAACATCTGGGAAGTGAGGAGACCTGCTTCTGGAATTTTAGGAGATCTGGACTGCAGACAGGACAGTTCGGCAGGTGGACTCTTCTCTTGTGAAGCTGTATGTGGATGCAGTATGTGGTTTAACACTGTCTTACTGAAACATGCAAGTCCTTCCCTGAAAGAGAAGTTGTCTATATGGCGCAGATGTTGCTCTTAAACCTCGCTGTACTTTTCAGCATAGATGGAATCCTTCCAGATGTGTAAGCTGCTCACCTCGTAAGCACTAATGCAACCTTTTGAACTATTAGCTGATAAGATGAATAATCCATCTCCTCTTTGCTCTGCAGAATACAATATCCACAATTTTCAATGATAATTTGAAATTTGGACCAAATCTGACCCTTGACAAGAAGCTGATGTTTCTGGATCATGTTTACATCTTGCTGTTTCTTCACACGATCCATGTTTAACTGGTGTTTGTGGATCACATGGGGAACTGTGCTGACAGATACCTGGAAGTGTTCTTGAACCCATGCAGTGATGTGCAAAAGAGACTCATGCCCATTTTAAATGCTGTGCCATTTTAAGGCCTAAAAATCCCAAACATCCAGTTTTGACCTTTGACCTCATGTACGAGAAGATTCTTCCTGATTCTTCAAAACTTTTGCTTCTATTATTCACTGTAGATAGTGGAATCTTTAAAGTCACATTTCTACATTCATAAATTGTTTCACAATTTTTAGCAGTGATTATATGCAGATGAGTAGGCGGGACTTTCAGCCTCACATACCCAATGTGCAGTCTTTAGTTCCAAAAATACAACACATTAGCACCAGGATATGACTTCACTTCAAGAAAATGACCCTACTTCTACTTATTTTTTATGTCAGAGAACTGAACCTCAGTCAGTGTTTATAGATCATAAACATGGAACAAACACAGAATTACACACATCCACACCTGCACATTTGCATTCACATTCCAGTCCACACACATGCAAATGGATCTCTTTCAGGATGGCATTTGCACACACAAATGTCTCACAAAAGCTAGAACATTATCCACAGGTGTGCATCAAAACAAAGCCTTGTGTCAAAGGGTTTTTGTTCACATTGTACAACTTGTGTATGCTAAAGAGGCATACCAGACAACTGGCTGGTCCCAAAGTCACTGTGCGGTGGGAGAACAATGCTCGGAAACATCTAGCATAAAAGTATTCGCTAAAAAAAAAAAAAAACACTTAAAATCACTCAACTGTTTAACCGCAAGATGCATTTTAGGTTTTTATTGTAATCCCTGCATTACAACGGCTTTGTAAAGAAATCTGTGTGTATGTGTGTGTGTGTCTGTGCGTGTTCATGCATGCATCTAAAAATAGACTGCTTGGAATCCATCCACATTTATAATTCATAACAGCAAAGTATTATGTTCTGGAAAATACAATGATTGAAAATGTATGGACAGTATAGGGATGAGGGGATCATTGGTTTTGCACAGTGTTTTCCCCGAACAGGTTTTAAACAGGTGTATCACAAGATCGCTACCAGAAATGCAATTTTTCTGTATGACTGGAGGGGGCGGATCCTTCTCTCATCATGAAATATTATTGTGCTCCACAGACGGTTCATATTTAGGTCAGTTCACACATTTGTAGGGAAAATTTATAGTTTCTAATGCTGAATGGGGCTTCAGAGTAATCGTCCTGAAAAGAGAAAACTGTTTTTTTTTTGTTTGTTTTTGTGAAAACAGTGTTTGAGTCCAACACTTTTACCATGAGAAAGATGCATTTTAGTTGGTTCGTTTGCTCAAACAGCATTCCTTCGGGTTGGCACTCTGACAAACGAGGGAAAAGTCCACCGAAGTGTCTCGTTATTTTAAAATAATAGATGAGCTGCAGGTGCGCAGAGTGCAGTCCTCTGCTGAGTTCATTTCATTTCTGGGTTACAGAGAGTTAATAATGACTTTTAGAAAAAAACACTTGTCGTCTTTTGCATAAAATCCACAAAAGTTCCACGTAATCCTGCTCCAAGCATGTTACACAGATGATTAGATAAAAATACATACGTAGATTCCTTCACTTAACTGGATTTACTGACTTTAATATCCGTCCTCTGCCCTGAACTTGAAAACAGTTTGAGTTTTTGTTTTTAGACTGAAAACATTTTATGTTTAAAAGTTACAAATCCAGAAATAAGTGTGAACCGTTTTACAAGCTAAAAGTATTAGATTAACTTCAAAATTGGAGCCTTTTTATTTGTCTCCATATTGAAGTGAACGAAAAAAAAGATTTAAAACTTTTTAAATGTACTAGTTTAACAAGTGTTTTAACACTCATTTATATGTATAAATACAACACATGTATCTTTCTCGAGCCATAAGAACTATGTCCTCCTTTAAGTCACTTTATTTGCTGTAAATATCAGCTATAATCCTTGTAAGTTTAAAACTGTTAGAACATAATATAGAATAAGATCCAATTATTTGTGTCCAAGAAACATATAAATTATATGTCACACATTTTACACTGTTGCCTATAATGTTGGAATAATTTTGTTTTCATTTCCATTTTTATACCCATTTAAAGACACAGATTATTAAAGTTTTAAGAAGATGCACCAACATTTTATGAGAAGAGATAAAAAACACATTTTATTCCAACTTAATGGGCAGCAGAGGTTGTACAAATAAATGTTTGGCACCCCACTGTGGGTACAGAACATCCCAGAGGAGATGACCAGTGATTATCTTGATCAATTTAAATATACTGAAAAGGATTTTCAGTAGCATTTATTTTTACTAAAACACAAATTAAAGCAGAATGACGACAGCACATATGATTGGTAGGGTTGCTGTTCTGTTGTCATTCAAATTAATTGCTGCATACTTTGTTCATTTCAACCAGCAATATATTTTGAGGCTGGTCTTTCTGTGATTTAGTTAACTACATTTTAGGGAAGTCCTGCTTTTTTATTCTTTTTTAAATAATTTCTCAAGCAATAACAAAGTCCATGAGAGTGGATCTTATCAAGCAACACGGGATTAAGCTAATTTAAAGATACCAGGGAAGAAACCACAGTGCATCCACAGCTGTCAGCCCAGAGAGTGTGTGTGCATCAGGAAAGTGAAGATTAACCAATTCTTAGTCATTTACAAACGCACAATGGGGTAGAGCGGCAGTGAAAAGACTTAACTTTGGGATGAAACAGTTTGTTTTGACACGTGTCTGCCTAAGAGTAAAGCAGATCATTCGAACATATCTGTAACGTTTGAGCATGAAGAACACACTTCCCACAGGACTCTTTCTTCGGTGCCGGCGGTGTTACTTTCCTGTGCCTACTTTTTACAAGGAGAACTACAGAGCATCTGAAGCGCTGATACAATCTGCAACAAACACTTTGGAAAAAAAAAAAGGTTTAGCCAGGCTGCTGACATTGTTACAGCACAGCGCACATTGCCTCTGCCTGATCGCATAATATTCCTGAAGGAAAATCCTAAAAGAAGAATGTCAGTAAAACACCAGAGTGGACTGAAACCGACTCGCTAATGTGTGGTTGTACGCTCACTATTCAGATTTTCCACAAAGTGCTTTGACATCCCTTTCTTTCTGTGATGCTAGACCGTGTTTTCAAATTCTCTCTGCAGCTGAATTATTTTACCGTCACAGCTGTTTAATAACAGTGAGACTGCTGTTTGTTTACAGCAGCGTCTGAATGTCAGCAAGAGTTTACATGTTTCCCATTTGTAAGCAGTTATGAAAGGCCCCTATGTGGAAAAAGGTAACAGAGATAATGCATTTTGTGGCTCATTGTTGGGTTACTGAGTGTTGAGCTCTCTGGCGATGGTTTTTATTCTATTTGTGTTTTGCACTACACTTTATTTATTTCCTAATTGTAAGGACGGTGTTATAAGGTGTTGTGATAAGTAGCCTTCTTAATTAACAAGGTTATTTCTTAGGTTAACATTATTTATTTATTCATTTTGTTAGTATGTTTTAAAGGATAAACATCATTGGAGTTGTGTCTCATGATTCCCGAGCAATCCGTAGCTACACATACGGCTCCATAAATTCCTATTTATAGACATTCTGGATCCTCCTCAACAGTTTCTTAAACCTATGAGCACCAAAGTCATAGAGACAGACCGTTAAACAAGTTGTCATATCATGTATCATGTGGTACATGAGTAGAGAAACCTACATGATCTGGTTTATTGAGATTTGTTCATTTGTTATGTACATAAACTTATAAAATATCATATAACTGTAAATAGTTTGGATATTCCAGATTTTCAATTTGTTTTTATGCAAGAACAATCACAAAAAAAAATCACTTGAAAGTCATATTACGTTATTTAGTATCCATTAATCACTCATACCCTTATGTTGACCGTATGTTGTCAAAAATATGATCTTTATAAAGAAACTCTTTAGCCTAAAGTGTTAAGACACATATCGATTCGGCTGCAGACGGAGATGCCCAACATTAGGGTGAGTGTGAGTACGTGATCAACAAAAATAGACATATTGAGACACGTGTGATGATACACAACACAACCCTTGCCTGCATTTGTTTTTCTTTATCTGTTGTTCTCCCACTCGCTGCTTTTGTTTTCCCTTCAGCCCTAATGTGGCTTCTCTCTACCTGAGAAATAAGATAGCTGCCCAGGTTCTCTGCGGGAAGACCACCTGACGTGTTAAAACCGGACAGATCAAACACGTCCACCCGGTGCTGGTGCTGATGCAAATTTCTTCTTGCCTGTCTGCATATCCTGCCTCAGAGAAAGGGTCACTCACACATGTGAACACAGACACATTTACATTTCTCACACATGCACAGATACAAACAGCAGTGCACGCAAACACTAATGAGGCCTCACTCCAAAGCAGCTACAGACGAACTGACTCACACACTCACAAACACAGTCGCTTACACACAGTCTGCCAGCAGCATTAATTAGCAGAATGTTCCCTGTCCAACTAAATCTAATAAGCAGGCGATGGAGCTGGTTTACATGGTGCTGCGTAATGAGAGAACGCACCTTTGAAAGGAGCTAAAATGAGTTTAGTCAGAGTATCTCTGACTGGGATATTTACCAGAACATGCGGGACTTAATGCAATACATCAGGTGCCAATTGGGCTTCTTTAATAACACCTTATTTCCTGATATAATAATAATAATAAAAAACATTTGGAAAACAAAAGAAAGGAAAAACAGGCAGTTATAGATGGGTGAACTAAAACCGAAATATGCTGTTTTACTGTCTTTGCCTCGCAGGATGGTAGATTGTTGAAAGTGCTTATTTGGGGTTTAAAAGGAAGTCAAACTTTCTTGAGATGAGAGTTGGTTGATAAAACACATCGCTGCTAATCATCCCCACAAACAAGATCCTGGGACCGAAAAAGAGAGAAACCTATGCATCCTGATAAGCCTGCTGTATTTCTACTACGTTGTTGTACTCGCCCAGGGTGTCAAGGTCGAGCCTTAAGCCAGAGAGGAAACGCCGGACTTATTGATTTAAACATTTTCCACTTGGCTTCATTTCCCTCACTGATACAACGCATCCTACCTGGATTAACAGGGCTACCTGGTAATCTGCCGCTACACAGATGGCTCGGCAGGATGACAGCACAGCGTGCTACCAAGTGCATAAATAAAAAATATGCCAAATCACGGTGTGCTGATGGGGCCTTTGATGTTTTAAGAGTAAAGCCGCATTAAGTGTCATCTGTTTGAGCATTCAACTCTTGTACTTTGAGGACGTTATCCTTCTGACACACCAAAAAGAGAAAAAAGCGGTTCAAACACATAAAGCTAAAGAAATGACCTTCTATAAGATTTGATTCTTGGTTTATATCTACTAGCTCCAGAGAACTTTCCAGAACTTTGTCTCAGAAATATAGAATGGCATCAAGAAAAAAAAAACTAAGGAGTATGTCTAATAATAACTCCCAGGTACAACAAAACCCAAATTTAGCTCAATATCTATCAAAATATTTGTCAGTTTGTAAGGTCAGTTTCTCTGTGTGGAGTTAGCATGTTCTCCTTGCACCTACGTGAGCTTTCCCCTTGAACTAAAGTTTCCTCCCACACCCTTGTTAGGCTAACTGTGGTGAACTGTCAATCTGCTACAAGGCAGCATGACGAACGCCCTCCTGCAACAGACCCCAACCGTTGTGTCTCTTTTACCCTCCCAAATCGACAAGCTAACAATGCAAAGCCACTGGAAATAATGTTTTACATCAGTTGAATTCCGACTGGATTGAAGTTAACACAAACCATTTACAAATGATTTAATAAAACAGAAGAAGAACCAGAAATAAGAGAAGATAATGATAGAACCATTATTATTAACACTTAATTTTGCTCCATGATAAATTTAAATTTTTGTCCATTAGATATTATGTTTCCATAATAAGGCAAAGGACACCAAGGTTGTTTTGACACCAAGCCTCAACCAGACTGTACCATGTTCTCCCCAGTCTGCCATCAAGTGGCAGCAACTAACTCCTATCTAACTATTACATGCAGATGTGCGTGGAGTCCCACCATAGAACAAGTAGAGAACAATGAGTAAACTCATATTCACCAGTAACCTTCAGTCTTAAGCAGGACGCATGGAAAACAAGTGAATGTTCAGATCTGACATTAGTAGTCTTAATATCAGCAAGTAACTTCAGTTTCACTTACTTGAAAACTCACTAAAACCTGTAAAAAGTATTAGTTATAGTAGGTTATGTGACATAGTATGTTTGGACATGTTAGGGTTTAAATGCTGGTAATATATGGTCTTAAAATTTGGACTGAAACACAAATACTGAAGCAATTGACAAAGTATAGCGAAGGATACTTATATGATGTCTTGATACTTCAGTAACCAACCGTTCCCTCTGAGCTCAGGCCAGTACATCCTCATGCACTTTAAATGCCCCCCCCCCCCCCCCCCCCCC